>CM055897.1:48783717-49383717 GCA_029582155.1 Panopea generosa
GATTTCATGTAATGAAATGTGTTATGGATGATATTGGCTCTAACTATTATATAAGAATGGAGAAATAAATATCTTTTATGATTCTTTAGCTAATATATTCTTTAGTTGGGTCCTACTTATATTTTTTTTTCAAATTTAACGCTATATCGAAATCCTTTGTCAGTTTAGATGCAAACGGTATCATCTCTCCCTGCTGGGGACCGTTACATGACATTTATACGGGCACGCTGATTGGTCAGTTGCTTCAGCGGAAAGTGACACACGTGATATTTTGGTTAATATTTTACAGTGCTTAGAATTGTGGGACAGGCAGGGACTTCCATGCTTTTATATTAGGGTATAACAGAGCTGAATCTGGGGATGTCAGGTACCCTGGTAAATTATTGTCAGTTTGAATGTACAATTGCAAAAGGAAATATAGTCATACACAAAATCTGTTTGTATTGACGAATGATCGTCCCAAGTCCAGGTGTCATGCGGACGATTGAGTCCAGTCCAGAACGTTCTCCAGCCTATGTTTAAATCCGAAACCCAGTCCTGCAAAGTGCGTAGAGAAATTAGAACAACGTCGTGAGTCTTTTCAATAGATTATATTCATAATAAATTTCTTTTAACTAGATATTATTTGTACATATTTAAATGTAAGTTTTTTCCCCAATTTTTGCAGTCATAAATTAAAATCTGTTTTCGAGTTGCCCTCATAATTCTTAAATTATATTAAGATAAAATCGCTTTTATATTATTATATGCTTGCTGAATGTTGCATTCAAAACAATAAAGAGTTTCATATTAAACAATGCAGAGCTATAAACATTTATAAAACCATCGAAGCGGAATGTTGTAACGATTTGCGCAATTAGATTTCTTACTAACAAGTTGAATAAAAATCTAAACGGTTTATGTGGAGTTGCGCGACAAGAGTTATATTTTATAATAATCACAGTAAAATATCATGAACAACACTGGGCAAGTCACAAGAGCAACTATATTATGCAGTTTTGATTATCGTATATCACCGTCAAAATATTTTGATCTTTTTCAAAGAAAGTACTATAAAAGGAACGGAATACATAATCTAGATCATTTGCTTCGTGTATGTTTTTGTGGATGGAAAACAACTCTCATCATGTTATCGTAAGAGCACTTGATATATTCAACTCATTACATGTTACGTATGACGACCAGTTTTATTGGTGACCGAAAGGCTCAGAATCGCAAAATGACGTACTGCCCTGCTGCAAGATCATGGACCGAGCACGCTGAGACATAAGTGAACTTTAGACGGCACTTAAGAGCCCTTAGCTACGGAGAACCATGGATGGATCTTCAATGTGAGAAGGCCTTATATAATGAATTAAAGAAAATCACACATTGCAGACACAAAACAAATGATTAGTACATGATTAATGTAATATGGCTAAATACCTTCTCATTTAAGCTGTTGATCCGGAGTAGATGGGCCCCAGCTCTTGAACACATATCTTTGGCTTGGTTCCAGGTAAAAGACCGATGTTTGACGAGGAGATAACAGGACTGGTCGGCCCGTAGCCATGATCCGCACCCGAGATTCAGATGTTCTTTAATATAAAATGTTGTACAGTTGTAATGTACACGATCATGATTATTTAAGTTGTTCAGACAGATCACACATTAAGCAACATTGCATTTGAATAAATCTTATTTAAATATGAAAATAAATAGTATTTTAACACTACAATTGAATAATTCAGGTATGAAATTTAATATTATAATTGCAACACAATAATTGAATAATTCAGATATGAAATCAAGTATTATAATAGCAACACAACAATTGAATATTTCTTATTCAGGTATGAAATCAAATATTAATCTTACACTACAACTGAATAATTCTTGTATGAAATCAAATATTGTAATTGCAGCACAACAATTGAATATTTCTTATTCAGGTATGAAAATCAAATATTGTAATTGCAACACAACAAATGAATATTTCTTATTCAGGTATGAAAATCAAATATTGTAATTGCAACACAACAAATGAATATTTCTTATTCAGGTATAAAATTAAATATTATTCTTACACTACGCTTGAATAATCGAGGTATGAAATTAATCACCATTATTGAACACTACAATGAAATAATGCAGGTATGCTATTAATAATTAAAACATATTGTATGAAATCATATGAAATAATGTAGGATTTGAAAAAATTAATGAATTAAAAATGAAGATCAATGTATAAAGAACGGCGAAGTTACCGACAGCTCGTTAGGGGTGATAACAGTGCTTTGCTTTTATTTTCTAAATCTTTTTATTCAAGTCCAAACTTCACAGAAATTGCTTTGACATTTTTTGAAAAATATATAAAATGTCATGTACAAAAAAATGTCAGGTGACGGGTTAGCCGTTCCGTTCAGAATGTTATTCCGAGTTTTATTCTGCAACCGTGTGTTTCATTAAAGATCGTACTATCTGTAAAATACTATTGGCGACATGGACATGCTGAACACTCTTCAAAGTTAAATTAAAAACATTTTTCAAGGAATACCAACGTAGAACCTGGTTAGAATATTAATAGGAACATGATTCATCTTGTTCTGAGTTTAATTCTGTAACCGTTTCGTAGTTACTTGTCAATTAAACCGAACTGAACGCAGCCAAGGTACTTGTTAGTAATGTTGTTGTTTGTTTCCAATGCTGACACACTGGAGTCACAGACACATATAATTATTATTATTATTATTATTATTATTACTATTATTATTATTATTATTATTATTATTATCCCACATTTATATAGCATCTATTCATGCGTATAGCACGTTCAAAAGTGCTTTACAGCTTACATTCAACAAATACAGAATCATCAAACATAAGACTAAACTAAACAAATTAAAATAAAATAAAAATGTTATGATACCACAACCAGTCACATAATGCTGACACCAGACCGACCAGTCATAGACCTATCCTGTAAATGCTGAGAGCCAAACGAGGACGTTTCCAGTACCATGTTTGTACTTATTGAACTGTTAGTTACTTTATTTTGATGATTTTTGAATCAAATCAAATTAATCGAATCAAATTTATTCAGGTATATAAGATCATTATACAACATATATATATCATGATGATGATAAAATAACAGTATTAAATCAAGAAAATAAATAACTAAAATAATTATATTAATCATCTAAAAATTAAAGATTTTATAACCTGGGATAACCCATTAAAGCAACAAACGCGCTTATTTCCAACGGGGTCCCTTTCCTTAAAATTGTGATTTTTTTAAAAAATTAAAAAAACATGATATACATGAAATGTTAAGAATGAAAACATTTGATATAAACTTGTTAAAATGTAACAATACAAAAACATTGAATTATCTTATACCCTGAATAACTGAATAATACATGTAAGTGGTTCACATTACAAGAAATATTTTCAACATATACTTAAAAATTAAATATTCACATTTTCTCTAGCCTGCGAGGAGATACATACATGTTTTTTAACTTCACGTTTAAAAGTTTGCTTATAGGTTAACTTCTTCAAATTGTTAGGCAAATTATTCCAGTCAGCAATTGCATTGCAATAAAAGGTGCCCGAATCGAAACTCTTAGCATGCGGAACTATAAAATTACTTTCACTAAACCGTGTGCGGTTATGAATAGAAGACACCCTATGGAAGTTATCATAAAGATATGTTGGCGCGGTGCCATGGAAAATATTAAAAACATGATTAAGTCTTAGTTGTTTTACTCTATCCTCAACCCTCAATACATTAACTGTTTCTAACATAGCGCAGGTTATACTAGACCTTGGTGATGAGTTAAATAAGAATCGTACAACTTTATTTTGAGTGACTTGTAATTTGTGTTTTAACTTTTTAGTAAGACCGGTATACCAAGACGAGCAGGAATAATCAAAATGACATTGTACTAAGGCACTTATTAAAGTTCTCTTAGTTTGAAGGTTAAAATAACGACAGTTTCGATATAAAAAAGCAATCCGCGAATTAACTTTTTTAACAATGGAGTCAACTATCGCCTCACCGTTTAATAACTTGTCAATAGTTAATCCTAAATATTTGACCTTTTCCTGGGACGGAATTTCATGACCGTTGCATGTAACCATAAATGACTGAACTTTTTTAAGTCTTCTAGAAGAGCCAAACAACATACATTCGGTTTTGCCTAGATGAAGGGACAGTTTATTATCAACTAGCCATGAAGAACAATTATCCATGATACGACTAAGTCTATCTGCAATAACATTAGGGTCTTTGTCAGCGAACAATATTACACTGTCATCTGCATATAATAATAATTTACAATCGGAGTCGATGCACGTAGGCATATCATTGACATAACATAAAAATAAAAGAGGGCCCAGGATGCTTCCCTGTGGTACGCCGCAAGTTACTTGGGTAGATTTTGATGAAACTTTGTTTATCTTCACTAACTGTGATCTTTCGGTTAGATAAGATTTGAACCAATTTATCGACGCGACTCCCATTTCAGAGAGCTTATTACATAGAATAACGTAGTCAACGGTATCAAACGCCTTTTGTAGGTCGAGTTAAACCATTCCGGTATAAAGACCATTTGCATTGTTATGTTTAATAAAATCAAAAAGGTGAATAAGACATGAACACATTACAGATTAAAATTGGCAGCCAGTTTACTAGCTGAAGAAGTAACACATTCATATGCATAAACATAAGTAGAATCACTTTCCTTCCGCTCACTTTCTCACATATAATTTTAGGCCAAGTTGGACTCGAACTCGAATCCATGACCACAATAGTGAGAGAAAAGCAGTCTTGAGACAGCACCTCAGATCATTCGATCACCAATGACCCTTCATTATTGTATTGCAATGAATTCATGATATAAATATTTCTATAATATCAAACTAAACTAACACCAAACGTTAGCTACCTTGTACAGCCGGCATTTCACAGACGTAGTGGGCTCTTTTATCACATTTCATGTCATCGACGGTCCCGCCTTGGTACATAACGCCGCAATTCCGGGCTCGACTACGGTCCGTGCTTGGAGCAACGTCCCATTGTCTAGCTTGGCATAAAAAACGGATCAAAGATTAGGATACTGTTTCATTAACGGTAATAAGTTTGCAAAGTTTTTAAATCTAAAATTTGAAGTTAAAAACCATGCCACGGAAATCATTTGGCGTAATGAGAACATTAATAATAAGGAAAATTATATTCGCACGATGAACCATCTGCAGGTGTCTATATTATCTGTGCAAACAACTTTATTCATTAAAGAAGCACAATGAAACGGGATCCGTGCGAACATCTTACACCACTTACGAAGTACAGTGAAACGGTATCCTTGCAATATCTTTCATCACTTTCGAAGCATACTGTTACGGGATCTGTGCGGACATCTTTCATCATTTACGAAGTACAGTGTAACGGGATATGTGCGAATATCTTTCATCACTAACGTATCACAGTGTTACGGGATCCGTGCGAACATCTTTCATCACCTAAGAAGTACAGTGGAACGGTATCCGTGCGAAAATCTTTCATCACTTACGAAGCACAATGTAACGGGAGCTGTGCGAACATCTTTCATCACTTACAAAGCACCATGAAACGGGATCTATGCGAACATCTGCCATCGTTTACGAAGTACAGCGGAACGGGATCAGTGTGAACATCTGCCATCATTTAAGAAGTACAGCGGAACAGGATCCGTGTGAATTTCTGTCATCACTTACAAAGTACAGCGGAACGGGATCTGTGCAAACATGTTTAATCACTCACGAAGTACAGTGGAACAGTTTCCGTGCGAACATCTGTCATCATTTACGAAGTACAGTGGAATGGGATCTGTGTGAACATCTTAAATCACTCACTAAGTACAGTGGAACGGTGTCCGTGCCAACATCTTTAATCACTTACAAAATACAGTGGATGGGATCTGTGCGAACATCTTTAATCACTTACGTAATACATCGAAACGGTATCCATGCCAACATCAGTTATCCATATGAAGTACATCTGAACGGTATCTGTGCGAACATCTGAAATCATTTACAAAGTAAATTGGAACGGTATCTGTGCGAACATCTGCCATTATTACAAAGTACATTGGAACGGGATCCGTGCAAACATCTGCCATCATTTTCGAAGAACAGCGGAACAGGATCCGTGCAAACATCTGCCATCATTTATGAAGTACAGTGGAACGGGATCGGTGTGAACATCTGTCATCACTTACGAAGTATAGTGGGACAGGATCTGTGCAACATGTTTAATCACTCACGAAGTACAGTGAAATGGTTTCCGTCCGAACATCTGTCATCATTTACGAAGTACAGTGGAATGGGATCAGTGCGAACATCTGCCATCATTTACGAAGTACAGCAGAACAGGATCCGTGCGAACATCTGCAATCATTCAAGAAGTACAGTGGAACTGTTTCCGTGCAAACATCTGTCATCATTTATGAAGTACAGTGGAACGGGATCCATGCGAACATCTGCCATCATTTACTAAGTACAGCGGAACGGGATCCGTGTGAACATATGCAATCATTTAAAAAGTACAGTGGAACTGGATCCGTGTGAATTTTTGTCATCCCTTACGAAGTACAGTGGAACGGGATCTGTGCGAACATGTTTAATCACTCATGAATTACTGTGGAACAGTTTCTGTGTGAACATCTGCCATCATTTATGAAGTACAGTGGAACTGGATCCGTGTGAACATCTGTCATCATTTACAAAATAAAGTGGAAAGGGATCTGTGCGATCATCTGTCATCACTTACGAAGTACAATGGAACGGGATCTGTGCGAACATGTTTAATCACTGACGAAGAACAGTGGAACGGTTTCCATGCAAACATCTTTAATTACTTACGAGTACAGTGGAATGGGATCTGTGCGAACATCTTTAACCACACACGAAATACAGTGGAACGGTGTCCGTGCAAACATCTTTAATCACTAACGAAATACAGTGGAACGGTGTCCGTGCAAACATCTTTAATCACTCACGAAATACAGTGGAACGGTGTCAGTGCAAACATCTTTAATCACTCACAAAATACAGTGGAACGGTGTCCGTGCAAACATCTTTAATCACTCACGAAATACAGTGGAACGGTGTTCGTGCAAACATCTTTAATCACTCACGAAGTACAGTGGAATAGTGCCCTTGCAAATATCTTTAATCACTCATGAAATACAGTGGAACGGTGTCCGTGCAAACATCTTTAATCACTCACGAAATACAGAGGAACGGTGTCCGTGCAAACATCTTTAATCACTCACGAAGTACAGTGGAACAGTGTCCGTGCAAACATCTTTAATCACTCATGAAGAACAGTGGAACGGTGTCCGTGCAAACATCTTTAATCACTTACGAAATATAATGGGTGTCTGTGCGAACATCTTCAATCACTCACGAAATAAAGTGGAACGGTGTCCGTGCGAACATCTTCAATCACTCACGAAGAACAGTGGAACGGTGTCCATGCAAACATGTACAATCACTCACGAAGTACAGTGGAACGGTGTACGTGCGACCATCTTCAATCACTCACGAAGTACAGTGCAACGTAGTCTGTGCGAATATCTTCAATCACTCACGAAATACAGTGGAACGGTGTCCGTGCGAACATCTTCAATCACTCACGAAGTACAGTGTAACGGTGTCCGTGCGAACATCTTCAATCACTCACGAAGTACAGTGGAACGGTGTCCGTGCAAACATCTTCAATCACTCACGAAGTACAGTGGAATGGTGTCTGTGCGAACATCTTCAATCACTCACGAAGAACAGTTGAATGGTGTCCGTGTGAACATCTTCAATCACTCACGAAGTACAGTGGAACGGTGTCCGTGCGAACATCTTTAATCACTCACGAAATACAGTGGAAAGGTGTCCGTGCGAACATCTTCAATCACTCAAGAAGTACAGTGGAACGGTGTCCGTGCGTACATATTCAATTACTCACGAAGTACAGTGGAACGGTGTCTGTGTGAACATCTTAAATCACTCACAAATAACAGTGGAATGGTGTCTGTGAGAACTTCTTCAATCACTCACGAAGTACAGTGGAACGGTGTCCGTGCGAACATCTTCAATCACTCACGAAGTACAGTGGAAAGGTGTCTGTGCCAACATCTTCAATCACTCACGAAGTACAGTGGAACGGTGTCTCTGCAAACATCATCAATCACTCACGAAGTACAGTGGAACGGTGTCCGTGCGAACATCTTCAATCACTCACGAAGTACAGTGGAACGGTGTCTGTGCCAACATCTTCAATCACTCACGAAGTACAGTGGAACAGTGTCCGTGCGAACATCTTCAATCACTCACGAAGTACAGTGGAACGGTGTCCGTGCGAACATCTTCAATCACTCACGAAGTACAGTGGAACGGTGTCCGTGCGAACATCTTCAATCACTCACGAAGTACAGTGGAACGGTGTCCGTGCGAACATCTTCAATCACTCACGAAGTACAGTGGAACGGTGTCCGTGCGAACATCTTCAATCACTCACGAAGTACAGTGGAACGGTGTCTGTGCGAACATCTTCATTCACTCACGAAGTACAGTGGGACGGTGTCCGTGCGAACATATTCAACCACTCACGAAGTACAGTGGAACGGTGTCTCTGCCAACATCTTCAATCACTCACGAAGTACAGTGGAACGGTGTCTGTGCGAATATCTTCAATCAATTACGAAGTACAGTGGAACGGTGTCCGTGCGAACATCTTCAATCACTCACGAAGTACAGTGGAACAGTGTCCGTGCGAACATCTTCAATCACTTACGAAGTACAGTGGAACGGTGTCTGTGCGAACATCTTCAATCACTCATGAAATACAGTGGAACGGCGTCTGTGCCAACATCTTCAATCACTCACGAAATACAGTGGAACGGTGTCCGTGCGAACATCTTGAATCACTCACGAAATACAGTTGAACGGTGTCTGTACGAACATCTTCAATCACTCACGAAATACAGTGGAACGGTGTCTCTGCAAACATCTTCAATCACTCACGAAGTACAGTGGAACGGTGTCCGTGTGAACATCTTCAGTCACTCACGAAGTACAGTGGAACGGTGTCCGTGCGAACATCTTCAATCACTCACTAAATACAGTAGAACGGTGTCCGTGCAAACATCTTCAATCCCTCACGAAATACAGTAGAATGGTGTTCGTGCAAACATCTTTGATCACTTACGAAGTACAGTAGAACGGTGTCTGTGCGAATATCTTCAATCACTCACGAAGTACAGTGGAACGGTGTCCGTGTGAACATCTTCAATCACTCACGAAGTACAGTGGAACGGTGTCCGTGCGAACATCTTCAATCACTCACTAAATACAGTGGAACGGTGTCCGTGCGAACATCTTCAATCACTCACAAAATACAGTGGAACGGTGTCTGTGCAAACATCTTCAATCACTCACGAAATACAGTGGAATGGTGTCCGTGCGAACATCTTTGATCACTTACGAAGTACAGTAGAACGGTGTCCGTGCGAACATCTTTAACCACTTACGAAGTACAGTGGAACGGTGTCTGTGCGAACATATTCAATCACTCACGAAGTACAGTGGAACGGTGTCCGTGCGAACATCTTTAATCACTTACGAAGTACAGTGGAACTGTGTCCGTGCGAACATCTTCAATCACTTACGAAGTACAGTGGAATTGGATCTGTGCAAACATCTTTAATCACTCACAAAATACAGTGGAACGATGTCTGTGCAAACATCTTTAATCACTTACAAAGTACAGTGGAACGGTGTCCGTGCGAACATCTTAAATCACTTACAAGTACAGTGGAATTGGATCTTTAATCACTCACGAAATACAGTTGAATGGTGTCCATTCGAACATCTTTGATCACTTACGAAGTACAGTAGAACGGTGTCTGTGCGAACATCTTCAATCACTCACGAAGTACAGTGGAACAGTGTCCGTGCGAACATCTTCAATCACTCACAAAGTACAGTGGAACGGTGTCGGTGCAAACATTTTCAATCACTCACGAAGTACAGTGGAATGATGTCTGTGCGAACATCTTCAATCACTCACGAAACACAGTGGAAGGATGTCCGTGCGAACATCTTCAATCCCTCACAAAATACAGTGGAACGGTGTGTGTGCAAACATCTTCAATCACTCACGAAATACAGTGGAATGGTGTCCGTGTGAACATCTTTGATCACTTACGAAGTACAGTAGAACGGTGTCCGTGCGAACATCTTTAACCACTTACGAAGTACAGTGGAATGGTGTCTGTGCGAACATCTTCAATCACTCACAAAGTACAGTGGAACGGTGACGGTGCAAACATCTTCAATCACTCACGAAGTACAGTGGAATGGTGTCTGTGCGAACATCTTCAATCACTCACGAAATACAGTGGAACGGTGTCCGTGCGAACAACTTCAATCACTCACAAAATACAGTGGAACGGTGTCTGTGCGAACATTTCAATCACTCACAAAATACAGTGGAATGGTGTCCGTGCAAACATTTTTGATCACTTACGAAGTACAGTAGAACGGTGTCCGTGCGAACATCATTAATCACTTACGAAGTACAGTGGAATGGGATCTGTGCAAACATCTTTAATCACTCACGAAATACAGTGGAACGGTGTCTGTGCAAACATCTTCAATCACTTACGAAATACAGTGGAACGGTGTCCGTGCAAACATCTTCAATCACTTACGAAGTACAGTGGAACGGTGTCCGTGCAACATCTTTAATCACTGACGAAGTACAGTTGAATGGGATCTTTAATCACTTACGAAGTACAGTGGAATGGGATCTTTAATCACTCACGAAATACAGTGGAACGGTGTCCGTGCAAACATCTTTAATCACTTATGAAGTACAGTGGAACGGTGTCCGTGCAAACATCTTTAATCACTCACGAAATACAGTGGAACGGTGTCCGTGTAAACATCTTCAATCACTTACGAAATACAGTGGAACGGTGTCCGTGCAAACATCTTTAATCACTTACGAAGTACAGTGGAACGGTGTCCGTGCAACATCTTTAATAACTCACGAAATACAGTGGAACGGTGTCCGTGCGAACATCTTCAATCACTCACGAAATACAGTGAAACGGTGTCCGTGCGAACATCTTCAATCACTCACGAAATGCAGTGGAACGGTGTCCGTGCGAACATCTTCAATCACTCACGAAATGCAGTGGAACGGTGTCCGTGCGAACATCTTTAATCACTCACGAAGTACAGTGGAACGGTGTCCGTGCGAACATCTTCAATCACTCACGAAATGCAGTGGAACGGTGTCCGTGCGAACATCTTCAATCACTCACGAAGTACAGTGGAACGGTGTCCGTGCGAACATCTTTAATCACTTACGAAGTACAGTGGAATGGGATCTGTGCAAACATCTTTAATAACTCACGAAATACAGTGGAACGGTGTCCGTGCGAACATCTTCAATCACTCACGAAATACAGTGAAACGGTGTCCGTGCGAACATCTTCAATCACTCACGAAATGCAGTGGAACGGTGTCCGTGCGAACATCTTCAATCACTCACGAAGTACAGTGGAACGGTGTCCGTGCGAACATCTTTAATCACTTACGAAGTACAGTGGAACGGTGTCCGTGCGAACATCTTTAATCACTTACGAAGTACAGTGGAATGGGATCAGTGCAAACATCTTTAATCACTGACCAAATACAGTGGAACGGTGTCCGTGCGAACGTCTTTAATCACTTAGGAAGTAAATTGGAACGGTGTCGTGCGAACATCTTTAATCACTTACGATGTACAGTGGAATGGGATCTGTGCAAACATCTTTAATCACTCACGAAATACAGTGGAACGGTATCCGTGCGAACATCTTCAATCACTCACGAAATACAATGGAACGGTGTTCGTGCGAACATCTTCAATCACTCACGAAATACTGTGGAACGGTGTCCGTGCGAACATCTTCAATCACTCACGAAATACAGTGGAACGGTGTCCGTGCGAACATCTTTAATTACTTACGAAGTACAGTGGAATGGGATCTGTGCAAACATCTTTTATCACTCACGAAATGCAGTGGAACCGTGTCCGTTCGAACATCTTTAATCACTTACGAAGTACAGTGGAACGGTGTCCGTGCGAACATCTTTTATCACTTACGAAGTACAGTGGAACGGTGTCCGTGCGAACATCTTTTATCACTTACGAAGTACAGTGGAATGGGATCTGTGCTAACATCTTTAATCACTTAAGAAGTACAGTGGAATGGGGTCTTTGCGAACATCTTTAATCACTCACGAAGTTTAGTAGAACGTTATCCGTGCGAACATATTTAATTAATTACAGAGTAAAGTGAAACGGTATCCGTGCGAACATCTTTTTTCGATAACGAAGTAAACTGAAACGGTATCATTTACTTACTTAGAGTTAAGATTAGTTTACGTGCAAGTTAAGACTTATCTGTCGCTTGCATTCTCAAATGCGTGACAGCTTATAAAAATACATTTGTTTCTTTATCTTAAATATATTTATTTATTTGTGTGAATAATTATTCCATACGTTTTCTCATTAAATTGTATAAAAGTTATGTAATAATTTCATCAAATTTACTCATACATTTATTTCTTTAAATGTCCAAAAAGAAACTTTTATATCAAAGAAAACAGTCCTACTATGATTGCAAAATATTGAATGATATTTAATTTTAGCAATCTATTCTTAAAATGGTCAGACGCGACTTATATTAAAATGATGATAATAATAATAATAATAATAATAATAAAAAAAAATTAATAATAACAATATTAATAATAAACG
Organism: Panopea generosa; assembly: GCA_029582155.1. NCBI lineage: Eukaryota > Metazoa > Mollusca > Bivalvia > Adapedonta > Hiatellidae > Panopea > Panopea generosa. The sequence continues at coordinate 48,796,550 of CM055897.1, forward strand.
CACATACACAGGGATTTTCTCAAATGAGAAATAAATGCTTACATTAAGTTCCCGTCTGCAAGAGACCCATTTTGCCAGACATATGTGCCCTCAGTTTGTTTGTCATTTAGTCCCGTCCACCAAGGTAGGAGAATACCACGTGTGTCGTATGAAGAGAGCATATTTTTTAGATTTTGCTGAAAATATGAAATTGAATGGCGTGGTTCGATAAATTATGCAGATTTTGATTGAAAGCGTTTTAGATCATTGTCATTGCATCTTAAACACCAACACCCAACCTTAGTTCCCATTAATCATTTAAGTGAACGAAATCGCATTTCAAGAACAACTTCATATTTAGCTGTTTTACTTTCGATGCTTATTGGTTAAGATTTCCTACTTTAGAGGATTATGGCAAAGGCTTGGATAGAATATTTAAAATAAGTGAACATCTAACATAATCGAAGTCACATGTCAAACACTACGTCATAAACATTCGTCATTAATGACGTAATAGCGTTCTCTTCTGATCTCTTCTTGTTCAGTTGTTTATATTTTTGGGGTAATATAGGGAGAGTGAACTTGTTGGGAATATGACAAGTTGATTAATTTTAATGTTTCAAAGTTTATTAAAATTAAAAACACTGTATGAGTTGATTGTCTTTGTGACATATAATTACCAAACCTTTGTATTTTGTAAGTAACAATACACAATTTATCCACCTAAATATTGAATATTCTAAAGATGTTTGTTGAGGGTTTTTGCTTAAGATGAACAACATATACAGACATTGTAATGTTTCAGGTTCAGTAACTGCTTAAGAAAGGTCTGCCTTAATTTGTAGGAGTTGTATATCTTACGCTGCTGTGTTTAATATTGTACTTTCACTTTGCAAATTACCCATGATGCTAGAGCGGAAGACACAAACATGGCGACTGTAACGCAGTCTAGAATAATTTCTAGATATTTTAGGCAAACTAGGTCCCCCACAGAGTAAGTTTGTTCTGTTTTTCATGATCATGGGATTTTATACTAGATAGAAATATGTTTTGTATTGATTTATTATGTTCTAGTCAGATGGTACTGCCATATCGCCTAGATTTGTCTAAACATGTGCTCGGCTACAAGTTTACCGTTATGTTGTGACTAATTCAGTCTACTTTCACCTTTGAAAAGACAATCGTTAACCGTTGTATAATTGAATCTATGTATTCGATGCTTCTTGTATTAGACGTAATTTTTCTGATTTGTTTAATTAAGGCTTGGATGTTATTCTTTTTAAGATCGTAATCAAAGTACTTAAAGTACTGTTAGTGATTGTGCATTGTAGACTTCATTGTCAGGAAAATGTATGTTTGATACAAAAATAACAAGTTTTGGTTTAACGTGCGAACTTTAGAATGTTTATTCAGTTTAGTAGTTCTTATATTTTGTTAGATTACAGCTTTTTACCTTTTTCCGAGAAGTGTGTAATAAAGATGAAAAAGGAACCAAACAGTTAGTATTTACAGACATGACTCATCACAAGTTATTGAGACTACTTATAAAGCTATTCTGTGTACAATACATCCATGTTGAAAAGGTAAGACGATATGCTAGATATGGAACACAATGTTAAGTAGATGATACCCGCAGTTGAGTGAGCATGTCAAAATGACCTACTGGTAAATAATACGTGTATGTACACAATTTATTAGTATTGAGGAAATAAAGAATTACTATTTATAATATGATTTTTTTTAACTAATAGTCTATTATTTTACTGTAAGCTTCAACAGTTTCTACTCCCAAAAGTATTACTGGCAATACTATTACTTTTGTTAATTGATTACGCTACACATTGATATCTTTCTTGTATTGATTCAGTTGCCATGAATGTTCCAATCTTTATACACTTAGTTATATGACAACAATTGTGTCACTGTGTGCGCTCGTATACCAATATTTAAAATCGTTTTCATGTCAATACATGTATACTATAATACATAGTGTGAAACAAATGCGTTTGCCAAAGACAAATGACGAACACTTTTCGTAATATCTACCATTTCATTGCTGCTGGCAACAGAGAGCAATTGCAACGTTTTACCCGGGATATTCATATTGGTACAATATGCCTTCGCTTGATCCCACGTCAGATGTAGGGAACTGTTTATCAAAGGACTGATGAAATAGCATGAGGTATCTGTCATAAACCAGGGGTTTATTGTTGTCGGACATCGTTCATCTACAATAGATCAAGTAGCCATTGATTAATTTGTAGCTGCTGTTTTTCTTCAGGAGAACACTCGACTTCACTCAGGGAAAAAGCACTACTTACATACAAGTGATTTTAATGCAGAAGATGACATTTTCTGTACTAAAATTACATATAAGTGGTGCGTGTCCCTGAGTGTACAACTGATAAGGTTACACACGGTAATTAGGCGGCACACATTGTTTCTTAACGTCGTTCAAATACAGTGGCCTCTTTTGTGTGAACATTATCCACACACACTAGATCATGTAATAAAGCTATTTAGTTGGATTGTAAACGGCATTCAACCGCAGCGATGGTAGCGTGGTAGAACGTCCGCCTCGCATGTGGAATGTCGTGGGTTCGATCCCTGGCCTGGTCATACCAAAGACTTGTCACTGCTAGAAGCTTCTTCACTAGGCGCTCGGCATTTGGAGGATCGTTGTAGGTCTATGCAGTTGATATAATTGGACTGGGTAGACTATCATTGTATATGTCATCGGCATGATACTCCAGTGTGGCAGCGCTCAGAATATTGTCTCAAGTAGACACTGTCGCGATATGAAAGAAAATTTGTTGAAAGCGACGCTAACCACCATATAACATCAAACGGTATTACAACAATTTGACATGAACCAATAGTCCGAGCAATGTTCATCTACAGTTAAGAATGGTACATGATGTCAGTCACGGACAAAGTATTAAATGTTTCTGTAAACAGTTGTCCTATGGAAGATAATGTGTTTAAGATTAAGGAGAAATATGTCTTAACATGAATTATCGTTAAACATTTTTTTAATCCAAAAAATAGATAAGATTGTCAAATAAAATATGGTTTATAAGTATCTATGAGCTTTGCATTAGTTAATAAAATAAACAATAACACAGTTTATTATAAATTTTATTTTTTGGGAACTATTCAAAAACAGCGATGATAAAACAAAACACCTACCTTATGAACTATTCAAAAACAGCGTTGCTCTCACGAAAGAAGAGAAATCTCCCTTATGAACTATTCAACAGCGAGGATCTAACATAACGAAATAAGATAACATCGCTCTTGTGAACTATTCAACAGCAAGGGATCTTACATAAAGAAATAAGAGAACATCGCTCTTGAGAACTATTCACAATCAGCGATGATCTAATATAACAAATAAAAGAACAGCTCCTTTGTGAATTATTCAAAAACCGCGATGATCTGGCATAACAATATAAGAGAATACCTCCCCATTGTCTTGTGACAGTTCCAGACTGCAAGTGTATTACCTGTGTTAATGTCGTATTTACAGATAAATCCAAGCTGGCTTCTACAGTATTCATCACTAAACAACCCGAACTCGTTTATTGCCATACAGTCTTGTTCATCGTAGTTGTCCGGTTCATTTCTCCAGTTTCTAAGATTAATCAACGAAATGGTAATATTTAAATAAGGGGCATCCGTCTAACTTTACAATCTACAAGTACATATATTGCATAACAAAGACGACGTGCATGAACAATCCCTATAAATATAGATAATGCGTTTCCAATGCTATGGATTGTTGGACAGACAGGAAAGGCAATGCTGTTACATTAGGATATTTACATAACTGTTTTACGTAACAGACATGGAACGGGAGACTAAAACACTATCACTGGAAAAAATAATCTAGATATAGCAAATGCAATGCACGTATAGAAAATTGTGACAACAGAGATAATGCCTTAGAGTGATCACCAATATAGTTTGGAAACACTAATGTTTTTTTTTTACAGATACATAAAAATATTAGTATACGCACTTGAGAAAGTGCAACGTTGGATGTACACGTAAACACGATACAAGTTCCAAGGTGACAGTTTTGCCAATGGTCTATCTAAGGCGGTATTGTACAATGTGTATGCTTACTATATAAACCTGCTGTTTAAAGGTTAATACAAAATGCTGTAATATTTGTACACACCAGACATAGTTGCTAATTTCCGCTTTCCCTTCTTAAGTTTTTCATGTATTTTAAAACGAATATGTATCTGAGCATTAGATTGGTCAGCAAGCGCCATTTTAATTACACTTCACTCAATAAATTTATCAAATGTCTATACCTGATTTTTGGTGATCCACTATAACTGTGTCCAGTAGACACCGTTGTGAATAGAGTTTACCATGTTCGAAAGAGATGTAAAAACGCTATAGATTACACCAGACCCGTACATGTAAATATATACGTATATGTATTTTCATTTTTAGAATGCTCAACACATTACCGGTTATAAATGGCAAACAGTTACTATGTAATAATAGATTCAATACGACTAATGAATATACATCTGAATAAAACAGTGTCCGTCCGCAAGTAACTTGAAAACATCCTCACATAATTTTGGACCTAGATGTACCTCAGTTGGCAGGCGGCGGTAGATAAGTTTCAGAAATGCCCTTAGACACATGACTACTGAAGACATGCCCATAGACACGTGACTACTGAGGACATGCCCTTAGACACGTGACTACTGAGGACATGCCCTTAGACACGTGACTACTGAGGACATGTCCTTAGACACGTGACTACTGAAGACATGCCCTTAGACACGTGACTACTGAGGACATGCCCTTAGACACGTGACTACTGAGGACATGCCCTTAGACACGTGACTACTGAGGACATGCCCTTAGACACGTGACTACTGAGGACATGCCCATAAACACGTGACTACTGAGGACATGCCCATAGACACTTGACTACTGAGGACATGCCCTTAGACACGTGACTACTGAGGACATGCCCTTAGACACGTGATGACACGTGACTACTGAGGACATGCCCTTAGACACGTGACTACTGAAGACATGCCCTTAGACACGTGACTACTGAGGACATGCCCTCAGACACGTGACTACTGAGGTCATGTCCTTAGACACGTGACTACTGAGGTCATGCCCATAGATACATGACTACTGAGGACATGCCCTTGGACACGTGACTACTGAGATATGCCCTTAGACATGTGACTACTGAGGACATGCCCTTAGACACTTGACTACTGAGGACATGTCCTTAGACACGTGGCTACTGAGGACATGCCCTTACACACGTGACTACTGAGGACATGCCATTAGACACGTGACTACTGAGGACATGCCCTTAGACACGTGACTACTGAGGACATGCCCTTAGACACGTGACTACTAAGGACATGCCTTTAGACACATGACTACTGATGACATGCCCTTAGACACATGACTACTGATGACATGCCCTTAGACACATGACTACTGAGGACATGCCGTTAGACACATGACTACTGAGGACATTTCTTAAAGATAAAGAAAATCAACTTACATTAGCGAGTCATCTCCTCCATACTGGACCCAACCCCAGCTAGACCTGTATTCCAGGTATTCCAGGCCTATCCACCAATCGTCTGTTCTGTACTCTTCCGTTTGTATGTTTATCCAGTCCTGGTAGAAAGGTTATATTTAGAGTATATACATTAAATATATTGAAGATAATTTTATTTTTAAGTGAAAGTATACAGATTCCGATGACAGATATTGAGAAACATAATATCCATAAAATGCGTGTACGTGTATTTAAAAAACAGCGTTGACTGATCACATGGTTCACACATATATTATTTTTTACATCTCTTGCTGGGATGAAACGTAGTCTTAAGTCAGCTGTTGCGATTTTAATAGGGATTGTTTATGTATAATACTGACATAAGTTTCCATAAAATGAAAACATTCATTAGATACAGTTAACATACTTGTATCATAATGCCCACAATAGTTTTTAAAGCAATCAACATAATTGTACATCTGTACTTGCTCAACAAATCTTATCAGTATTCAGTCTATCATTGTGTACAAGTTATCAGTGGTCAGTCTACCATTGTGTACACGTTATTAGCTGGCCATTGTGTACGCGTTATCAGTGGTCAGTCTACCATTGTGTACACGTTATTAGCTGGCCATTGTGTACACGTTATCAGTGGTCAGTCTACCATTGTGTACACGTTGTCAGTGGTCAGTCTACCATTGTGTACACGTTATTAGCTGGCCATTGTGTACACGTTATCAGTGGTCAGTCTACCATTGTGTACACGTTATTAGCTGGCCATTGTGTACACGTTATCGGTGGTCAGTCTACCATTGTGTACACGTTATCAGTGGTCAGTCTACCAATGTGTACACGTTATCAGTGGTCAGTCTACCATTGTGTACACGTTATTAGCTGGCCATTGTGTACACGTTATCAGTGGTCAGTCTGCCATTGTGTACACGTTATCAGTGGTCAGTCTACCATTGTATACACGTTATCAGTGGTCAGTCTACCATTATGTACACGTTATAAGCTGGCCATTGTGTACACGTTATCAGTGTTCAGTCTACCATTATGTACACGTTATTAGCTGGCCATTGTGTACACGTTATCAGTGGTCAGTCTACCATTGTGTACACGTTATTAGCTGGCCATTGTGTACGCGTTATCAGTGGTCAGTCTACCATTGTGTACACGTTATTAGCTGGCCATTGTGTACACGTTATCAGTGGTCAGTCTACCATTGTGTACACGTTGTCAGTGGTCAGTCTACCATTGTGTACACGTTATTAGCTGGCCATTGTGTACACGTTATCAGTGGTCAGTCTACCATTGTGTACACGTTATTAGCTGGCCATTGTGTACACGTTATCGGTGGTCAGTCTACCATTGTGTACACGTTATCAGTGGTCAGTCTACCAATGTGTACACGTTATCAGTGGTCAGTCTACCATTGTGTACACGTTATTAGCTGGCCATTGTGTACACGTTATCAGTGGTCAGTCTGCCATTGTGTACACGTTATCAGTGGTCAGTCTACCATTGTATACACGTTATCAGTGGTCAGTCTACCATTGTGTACACGTTATAAGCTGGCCATTGTGTACACGTTATCAGTGTTCAGTCTACCATTATGTACACGTTATTAGCTGGCCATTGTGTACACGTTATCAGTGGTCAGTCTACCATTGTGTAAACGTTATTAGCTGGCCATTGTGTACACGTTATCAGTGGTCAGTCTACCATTGTGTACACGTTATAAGCTGGCCATTGTGTACACGTTATCAGTGTTCAGTCTACCATTGTGTACACGTTATCAGTAGTCAGTCTACCATTGTGTACACGTTATAAGCTGACCATTGTGTACACGTTATCAGTGGTCAGTCTACCATTGTGTACACGTTATTAGCTGGCCATTGTGTATACGTTATCAGTGGTCAGACTACCATTGTGTACACGTTATCAGTGGTCAGTCTACCATTGTGTACACGTTATAAGCTGGCCATTGTGTACACGTTATAAGCTGGCCATTGTGTACACGTTATCAGTGGTCAGTCTACCATTGTGTACACGTTATTAGCTGGCCATTGTGTACACGTTATCAGTGGTCAGTCTACCATTGTGTACACGTTATTAGCTGGCCATTGTGTACACGTTATCAGTGGTCAGTCTACCATTGTGAACACGTTATTAGCTGGCCCTGCTTATATCGTCATTATCAAGCTTTGCTTTTTCATTCCTCAAATTTCATTTTATGTACTTAATATAAGCAATCCTAAAGGAATCGAATAATACGAATATATATTGTAGGCATTGTATTATGTCATTTTTAATAATTGTTGCATAAAATAAACCAAACGTTGCAATAACATCAATCAAATAAGGACAGCGTATGGATATCAATCAAAAAAGGACGGCGTATGCATATTCATTGAAGTCCGGATATCAGTAATTTTAAGTGCTTTTACTTTTGGTAATTGTGGCAATGTTCGAATTCAGTGCCATACTTTATGTCACTTTTATTTAAGCTGCATTGTTCTTTCTCTTTGATATGAAATATGCAACACCTACATGTAACACCTCCTTGACACCATCCAAAGCTGTAATTTCGAAAAGAACTGAATAAATTCCGTCATACCAAAAGTAAAGAAAAAAATAACAACTCTTAATAAAAATTCTGGGCACGTTTTGATGGCCGCCATAACAGTTACGCTAGTCAATTAATATTATTCTGATACACGTAAAAACATCTCCCTCAGAAGTAATACTCCAAATCAAAGAAAAACTAATGACATACTGACTTTTCAGTCTGCCAATTAGGGGCAATGGAATATGCAACACCATTGATGCCGCCCCTATTTACAGCGATTTGAGCGGTATTCAGACTAAAAGATAAGAACAAAATCTGATGTTATGTTCTTACCTGTTCTTGAGAATTTGCGATGACCATAAGATCTGAATTTAGATTGGCACACTCTAAACGTGCTTCCTGCCATGTCAATTGGTCCTTGTTGTTAAACAGGTAACAGTTGTTCATGGCTTTCATCCAGCCGTCTGGACACGTGATGTTTATTGTCCATATATGATTATTTACTGCAACACTTGGTCCTTTTTTTAAAAAAAATAAATCTTAAATTGATATCGAAGCAAGATATGGATACTCTGATACAACATTGTATACTATATTTTGATCGATTGCAATGTGAGCTCTGAGTTTTTGAGATTCAGATCCATGCTATATTTGAAAGATTATCAGATCGAACCGGACTTAATCCCACAAAATCTAGCCATAGCGGAAATATCTTATCACCAACCGTTTTATTTGTATTTAATTAACTTATACTCAAAATCAAAACTTATAATCATGTTTTGATAAATAAAACAAATATTTTAATGAGAAAAAAAATATAGAACTAGAACTAGCCTGGTTATATAATAAAGGTGCTATTATTTAATTAAATAATTGACTTTAGAATTCTTTAACTTGTTTAATGCATGATGATATTCTCAATATCTTAAACATTTGCTTATTCTGTGTAAGATAAATATCCGTGTTTTTTTCGTTGAAAATTATTTAAACATTTTTTTTTAAATTGTCGAATACCTTTACTTTAAATTTCTTCCGTATGAATTATTTGCTTTGATTTTCTTAACAAATATTACCATGATCTTACCAGAAATCGCACGAATGATTAAGACGCGTGAAGTTTTATATTATACGGTTATATTATAGAAACTTCATGTTACTTGATACAATATTATTATCCTTGCACAGGGGCTTACCTATGAAACGAGGGACTGTCACTGTAAAAAGGATCGGTGAATTGCTAACAAATGAACTACGGAAATAATCTAAATGAATCTTATAATTTAAAACATAACAATCCATACACATATTGAAGGAAGCATACAAATACCATAGGCCCAAAAACAACATGAACATACTCAAAATAAAGAACAAGTTTGCTAAGAACAACATATACACTCCTAGAAATCAAGCATACCATTTGTACATCTCTCTTTTTTTTATCATTTTTTTTTTATTAAAATTGCACTAACATGTAGCTATCTATGTAATGAAAAATAAAATCACATTACAATTTCATATATGTGTTCCAATGTATGTGAAACAATACTACATTTCGACATTTAACATTATATGGACAATGAAATCGATATGTGTATGTAATTATAGAACTTACCAGCAAGTACAATGGCAACAGAAAACACAGTGGTACATATTTGTTTCAGCATCTGTAAAAAAACACAAACATAATTCATTCAACAAACATTAAATATAAACTATTTTATAGCTCTAAGTGTCATATATCATAGATATGTTAAACATCGTGTTTCCATAAACCGAATTTTAATGTTTTCAGATTCTAACTAAAACACCTTTTTTCATGTTTAACTCAAGTTTTACTCTAATTTCCAGAATATAATATAAAAACACAAATTCAATTGCAAACACTTGACTCGGCATCGAATTAGAAAATATTTATGCAGATTTGTAGAAGAAATTAAAACGTTACTAACATCTGTTATAGTGAGTCCATTCTTTAATTAGTTGGAATGCTCTTTTGAGGAGTTAAGCAGTCTTGAGTTGAGCATACAGCGATGTTTTTTAATATCGGGTTCAGGAATTCAGATGTTAAGTATTAATATTTACGTTTAAATCTATCCACACAGTTGAGTTGGGGACAATTTAAATAATTTGTCTTATTCTAAAACAAAATCCTGCATATATTCATTTCTTGCAGTAGCTGAAAAGCGCTTACTTTAGTTTAGACATTACATTTTTAAAAGACGATATACAATGTCCAAAAAACACTTATATATTGTTTGGTTGCATACATAGAATACATACAAAAATTCGGCAAATAAAAAGTAGTTCCTGTTGCGTATCGTCATTTTGGCGGTGATCAAGACTGCGACAAGGCTTGATCATTACGATGTAAACATGGATGTGCCTTTAGCATAAAGTCCGGCTAAAAAGAGACTTCAACTATATTTCGCCAAAAAGATGAACTATTTCAAAACTGCTTCGCCTTTTACTAGCAAAGCAAAGTAGAAATCATACCAGTTGTTGTCGATTTCATGCTGATCATAGAGTATATACACCCCATGCATGGATAAAATACCCACACAAATACGTTATTACTTATGCAACCTTTAGATGCTATATTTTATCACATATTCAGGCGTTATATCGTATCACCCATTTAAACTGTATATTTAATGTATCTTATCACACGTCAAGTGTTCCGCTGATACACTGTCAATGTGTACCGTTATCGTTAAATCAAACATGTGAACTATATCGTCACCGGTGACATGTTACTAAAGCTGAAACATCAATGTCACTATAATCAAAACATGACAGTGTCATACTGAAAGCATTTTTCACCATCTGTATATGTGTTTCTATTAATGTAACGTGAAGAAACATGGCCTCAACGTGGAACACGTCGGATAAACATATGTCATATTTATAAATCATATTCAACATTTTCTCGACATGGTTCTAACTACTTGTGAGATGACGGCGGTTCTACTCAGACTAATGTCTTTCTTCACAAATAACCGAATATGCAATAAATTGTGTAACCTGTAATGTGTTGAAAATGACTTTAAACACAATTCAAGCTATTTCCATTTTTATGAGCCAGGCACGATAAGCTCAGTCGGTAGCGTGTCTGACTATCAATCCAGGGGTCGTGAGTTAGAATCTCTGCCCGGCCAGTCTCCTTATTGGTTGTATTACGACATTTCGTCTCATTATCATTCGTCTCTCATCGCTGATTCCAGTGGGAAAGTAATCAGTTACTTGCGGCGATGGGTTGTGTTCGAGTCCAGGTTATCTTTCCAGGATCCCCGATAAAAGTGGTTAGGTAAACTGATCGTCTGTTAGTCATCGATTGCATAAACATGACGCTAAGTATGAAATCAATCAATCATTTCAATTGTTTTGTGAATGAATATTACTTTACATCTATCTGAGTACTGTAAACCGTTATTTTTTCAAGTATATGGCTTGTGTAAAAACTTGGTATGCATCTTGTTAGATAAAATTAATTTAAACTTATTTATTTCTTTTCGATTGTGCAACTTAGCACTGGTCCGTGAATTATAATTCACCGAAGACATTTGCATTTAAAATAAACGAAAACGCAATAACTGGGTACTTTTAAGCTAACAAACTTGATTGTCTCAGTAATAGTTTGTTTCTTTATATTAAGAATTATTTATCTAAATAAGGCAACAGTAAATATTATTCAAACGTGGTTTATATTCAGTAATTGTATCTCAATCATTTTGTCTCACATATCTAGGAAAGACGTTAAAATATTATGTAGTTAATATTCTTTATTAAATAATAGCCCCATCGTGATATTTAAGATAGATATACCTTTTAGTGTAAAAAAATCTGCATTGAATTCCAGCTTTAATAATCCGACAAAAGAAATGAAACTGAACTTTTCAAAATGTTCAATGTTATGTATATTGGGTTTGTACACATGTATGTAAGAGATTTTGTGATAGCAACATTCATGACACTACTCAACCTTTATGTTCATCTATCCAGATATTGTATCATCTAGTTTTATCTAAACATCCCATTGGTCAGGTGATTAGGCTCACTATTTATTGTTTTAACAGAAGGTTTACTTGGTCCATATGTATTTCACTAATGAAACTGTTCCTTAGTATCCTGATCGAGTTAAATATCAAGACGATGCTTTAAAATTTTCAAAAAAATAGAGCATTTTATCTTCCACTTAAAAAGATATTTGCAGTTAACAAGAAAATACATTTGGTAGACCCGGTCATAACATATCAATAATATATTATGAACTGTTTGACCACATGTCATAATAACTTATCTCAAATTATGTTGTACACTGTGCTGTATTACTAAGTATTAGATGTTCTGTTCTGTTCTGTTCTGTTATGCACGAGTATGATTGCTTTCCATTAAGTGAAAGAAGCGTATATATATATATATATATATATATATATATATATATACATTGCTACTGTAATCGGTTTAAATAAACTTTAAAGAACAATAACATTTCACATTTTATTTCCCAATGAAAAACGTTAGAAGGCGTGGACCAGTCTGCATTTCATTGGTGGCACGATCTTATTTTTGTGGCGCGAAGTCATGTTATCACGAGTTCCACGTCACGGGTGTTTTTGTGGCGTGAAGTCTTGTTATCACAAGTTCCACGTCACGGATGTGTTTTTGTGGCGCGAAGTCATGTTATCACAAGTTCCACGTAACGGGTGGTTTTGTGGTATGAATTCATGTTATAACGAGTTCCACGTCATGGGTGGTTTTGTGGCGCGAAATCATGTTATCACAAGTAACACGTCACGGATGTTTTTGTGGTGCGAAGTCATGTTATCACGAGTTCCATGTCCTGGTTGGTTTTGTGGCGCGAAGTCATGTTATCACGAGTTCGACGTCACGGATGTTTTTGTGGCGCGAAGTCATGTTATCACGAGTAACACGTCACGGGTGGTTTTGTGGCGCGAAGTCATGTTATCACGAGTTCCACGTCACGGGTGATTTTGTGGCGCAAAGTCATGTTATCACGAGTTCCAATCACGGATGTTTTTGTGTTGTGAAGTCATGTTATCACGAGTTCCACATCACGGGTGGATTTGTGGCCCGAAGTCATGTTTTAATGTGTTACACGTCACGGATGTTTTTGTGGTGCGAAGTCATGTTATCACAAGTTACACGTAACGGGTGGTTTTGTGGTACGAATTCATGTTATAACGAGTTTCACGTCATGGGTGGTTTTGTGGCGCGAAATCATGTTATCACAAGTAATACGTCACGGATGTTTTTGTGGCGCGAAGTCATGTTATCACGAGTTCCACGTCCTGGTTGGTTTTGTGGCGCGAAGTCATGTTATCATGAGTTCCACGTCATGGGTGTTTTTGTGGCGCGAAGTCATGTTATCATGAGTTCTGCGTCACGGATGGTTTTGTGGCGCGAAGTCATGTTATCACGAGTTCCACGTCACGAGTGGTTTTGTGGTGTGAAGTCATGTTATCAGGAGTTCCACATCATGGGTGGTTTTGTGGCGCGAAGTCATGTTATCACAAGTAACACGTCACGGATGTTTTTGTGGCGCGAAGTCATGTTATCACGAGTTCCACGTCCTGGTTGGTTTTGTGGCGCGAAGTCATGTTATCACGAGTTCCACTTCACGGATGTTTTTGTGGCGCGAAGTCATGTTATCACGAGTAACACGTCACGGGTGGTTTTGTGGCGCGAAGTCATGTTATCATGAGTTCCACGTCACGGGTGGTTTTGTGGCGCGAAGTCATGTTATCACGAGTTCCAATCACGGATGTTTTTGTGTTGTGAAGTCATGTTATCACGAGTTCCACATCACGGGTGGATTTGTGGCGCGAAGTCATGTTTTAATGTGTTACACGTCACGGATGTTTTTGTGGTGCGAAGTCATGTTATCACGAGTTACACGTAATGGGTGGTTTTGTGATACGAATTCATGTTATAACGAGTTCCACGTCATGGGTGGTTTTGTGGCGCAAAATCATGTTATCACAAGTAATACGTCACGGATGTTTTTGTGGCGCGAAGTCATGTTATCACGAGTTCCACGTCCTGGTTGGTTTTGTGGCGCGAAGTCATGTTATCATGAGTTCCACGTCACGGGTGTTTTTGTGGCGCGAAGTCATGTTATCACGAGTTCTGCGTCACGGATGTTTTTGTGGCGCGAAGTCATGTTATCACGAGTTCCACGTCACGAGTGGTTTTGTGGTGTGAAGTCATGTTATCACGAGTTCCACATCATGGGTGGTTTTGTGGCGCGAAGTCATGTTATCACAAGTAACACGTCACAGATGTTTTTGTGGCGCGAAGTCATGTTATCACGAGTTCCACGTCCTGGTTGGTTTTGTGGCGCGAAGTCATGTTATCACGAGTTCGACATCACGGATGTTTTTGTGGCGCGAAGTCATGTTATCACGAGTAACACGTCACGGGTGGTTTTGTGGCGCGAAGTCATGTTATCATGAGTTCCACGTCACGGGTGGTTTTGTGGCGCGAAGTCATGTTATCACGAGTTCCAATCACGGATGTTTTTGTGTTGTGAAGTCATGTTATCACGAGTTCCACATCACGGGTGGATTTGTGGCGCGAAGTCATGTTTTAATGTGTTACACGTCACGGATGTTTTTGTGGTGCGAAGTCATGTTATCACGAGTTACACGTAACGGGTGGTTTTGTGATACGAATTCATGTTATAACGAGTTCCACGTCATGGGTGGTTTTGTGGCGCAAAATCATGTTATCACAAGTAATACGTCACGGATGTTTTTGTGGCGCGAAGTCATGTTATCACGAGTTCCACGTCCTGGTTGGTTTTGTGGCGCGAAGTCATGTTATCATGAGTTCCACGTCACGGGTGTTTTTGTGGCGCGAAGTCATGTTATCACGAGTTCTGCGTCACGGATGGTTTTGTGGCGCGAAGTCATGTTATCACGAGTTCCACGTCACGAGTGGTTTTGTGGTGTGAAGTCATGTTATCACGAGTTCCACATCATGGGTGGTTTTGTGGCGCGAAGTCATGTTATCACGAGTTCCACGTCACAGATGGTTTTGTGGCGCGAAATCATGTTATCACGAGTTCCACGTCACGGGTGGTTTTGTGGCGTGAAGTAATGTTATCACGAGTTCCACGTCACGGATGTGTTTGTTATGTGTGAGATCAATTTCATCATGTTTGACAATACATCATCGCCGAAGTCTGTAGATCAAGTCCAGTTCTTCAGACTTGGTCAGTTACATAGCAATACCATTTGAGCACGTTGATTGGTCAGTTGCTTCTGGAAAAGTTGAATGGTGTCACAGTTCAGTAAGCGTTCAATAGCTTTACATTGCGAAACAGGCATGGAATTCCCTGCCTTTTCATTTGGGGCAAATAGACCTGATTGGGGGAATATCAGGGACTGAAATATAAACTACCGTCGCCGTTCTAATGATGACATTGGGGGAATATCAGGGAGTGAAATATAAACTACCGTCGCCGTTCTAATGATGACATTGGGGGAATATCAGGGTCTGAAATATAAACTACCGTCGCCGTTCTAATGATGACATTGGGGGAATATCAGGGACTGAAATATAAACTACCGTCGCCGTTCTAATGATGACATTGGGGGAAATATCAGGGACTGAAATATAAACTACCGTCGCCGTTCTAATGATGACATTGGGGGAAATATCAGGGACTGAAATATAAACTACCGTCGCCGTTCTAATGATGATATTGGGGGAAATATCAGGGACTGAAATATAAACTACCGTCGCCGTTCCAATGATGACATTTATTTTTTGGTATAAATTTTATACGAATTTAATTCAAATCATAGAAACTATTTCGCGTAACGCAAAGAACTAATTATTTGATTGTAGTTATGGACTTGAATATACTACAGTCAGCGGACTTTCATCACGCGTATACATCTGTTCGTTAATATGAGCATGTAAAAAATACCGTCATTTTATTAAAACACAATTTTGAGACTTCATCGGGATGATTGTTACCGAAAATTCCTTTGCGTTTCACAAACATTAAGCTAGCCATATAGTCAGAGCTACTGTTTTTTATTTTTAATGCGTGCTTTCAATCATAAAATATAGATATGTATGCCTTTTTATGCCTCAGAGTTGATCGGATTAATTACAATTATTATCATATTGTTGTTAGTAGAAGAGTTAACATATCTGATACACGTTAATTTACAAAGTTGAAAGGGATATAACATTTTAATATTGTCACGTTTATTATAGCAATGGTAATTGCACCTGCATACATGTCATGCCGCATCGGCCCCATCTGCCCCATCATCCTATTTTGTTTTTTTTAATATTCTTACTTTTTAACTGATGCCCATTAGTAAGCCTAGTTGTTGTTTGGGTTCATTCACCATGGAAAAGGCCTATGTAATTTGGTTTTGAAATAATTGATTATGGTTGTGATTTCTTGCTGCAGATGAGTAGAGCAAAAGATTGCATAGCATATACTGCATTAAGACATCACTGGTGTTAAAAAGGTGACTTGTATAGGATTTCAACATATGCATGTGTTTATGAGCATTTGAGGACTTCTGTTTTCAAAAAATCTCAGGGTGTCACTGCACACTCTTTAAAAAAAGCAAGCTGTTCAATCTGCATTTTTATGTGGGTATATATTCCTGCTTTGAAAAAACAATTCTTAGTTGAATTCTTTTCTACCATGAAAATCCTAGACCTTACTTTATATAGAACAAAGAACAAAAGCTTACCGTGTAGTGAGACCTTAAATCGGCCAATTTGGGTTGCGTTCAATCTGAAGTTAATCAAAAGAAGTGTTTATTCACTATCTGGAGTCAAAATGACCATACGTGTATCGCTAGGTTAAATAAGTGGGCACATACTAAAATTAGATTGAAATTTAATATTGTTTTTCCATAGTTAAGATTAAGTTTGATAGTTTCAAGTTGATTGGCAATCGACTTTATATTGCAATTGGCCATGTGCAGTTGTTATACATAGATATACGAGTAGTAAAGATACCATTAACAACAATTAATATTAGAGAGAGTGGTCGTTTATGCTCCTTTTTCTAATCAGTTCATTTCGGATCTTACTAGAAGTGAAATTCAAATTTTGGAAGTTATACATGTAACGAAGCTAAAATAGGTATTCTTCACGGAAAACGTGAATATTTCTATATAGTTTCAATAAAGACTTTTATACTCGCAAATTGTTTTTCTATTCATAATATCTATTTTTTCTATTAAAACATGAATAAAAATATACTCTTTAAACTGTAAATAAAAAATAAAAAAATAAATTAAAAAAAATTACGTATATTTAAATCCAAAATAAGAAAACTGAATATGTGCATGACCTGACTCCTATATTGAACATATACAATCTTTTGTCGTTCATTTATCATAAACGCTTACCCGTGAATAGCCAGTTAAAACTTAGAGTATGAGTTTGGATAAAATCAACCTTATCGTGATGTGTGGATCAACCTTGCAACGATTTGCGAATAAAATTAGGTTGTCGAGATGTGTGATTTGTGATTTATTATGATATTTGATATGTAATAAGTTTAAACAAGACATGATATTATAAATTGAGTACATTTATAATATAAATACAATAAATGAACTATATTTTTTGTGAACATTACTGAGATATAATCTTACATGAAACAAGTAAACCTATGAGGTTGACTTACTCTGCACCTGATACATTTGAAATCATATTCCATTTACGTTCAGTATATATAATTCATTCATAAAGTAAAATCAATATATTGTTGACCTAAGCATTATTTTAGAATAGTGGTATTCTAATATTGACCTATCGTATAGCTCTCCGTCTCAATGTCGGTTTTGTAATCATAATCTAGAGACAAAAGAAGTGGGTTCGATTGGAAATGCCAAGTACGACAAACAACTATTTGACAAGCTCTTGTATAATAAATGAACAGCATCTGTGACACCATGTACTGGTTCGGCAAAACACGGATTCAAGAACTACAGACTAATGTATGCAAAACTTATGATATAAGAGATGATGGTTGAACTTTTTCATTGAGATATATAAATACATCGAGATTATCTTGGAGATTGACATTTCTTTGAAATAAACATTTTAACTTGGAGACTGAACTATTTGAGAAGATATACACAATGTACATCTAAATTATCATAGAGATTGAACATTCTTTGAGATTATTGATTTTCACAATATGCATAGTATATAAACTTGGGAATTGATTTTTTTAAATTTATATTTGTTGTACCCATCCTATAAAAACGGTTTTGTAAATAGTAACCACTACTTAATCACTTTCCATCAGTATAATGTTCCGGGATATATATCCGAAATCTAATTTCGTATAACGCTGAATAAACTCAACGGTTTTATACGGCCACAATCAGAACAATGAACCAGATATTTCTCTTAGATATTATGGTTCTAGTTTTCTTCAGTTTTTTTGTTATGTTCAATACATTTGATTAGCCAGATATTGTTTTATTGACTGAATAGTACTCGTTCTCCGTCTAATCTCTCGTACTATGACATATATTTATTATAATTGCTCGTTATTCTTGTTTTGGTTCGGCATATATATACAACACCTACCAGAACTACAGTCATTCCGGACGTTAACGGTGAGATATACTTATGTTAGGATATTTGCTACTTGTTTGATGTGTGCATTTTGTTATTACTCATGTCTATGTTGTCTGCAATATTAAGATAAGGTGGATCGCTGGAGCACGACGTTAAAGCATTATCATAAAATAAAATATTATTTTCATTAGTCGCATTAACCATACGTATGTCACATGTACTACCAAGTCGTATTCGACAGCTTTCCGACTCAAGCAGACATTGTTTTCCGTGAACATGGGATTTTTATAGACACATGTAAAAAATATAATCAGCACTTGAGATATCCTCTCACAGAAAACTTTAACATGCGAGAAATCCGGAAATAGAATTGTTTTAGATTGTAAAATGTCACTTCGTCCGACCAGTTCCTCATTTACGAAGCAAATATCTCAAATATTTTTCGACCTTTTTTTATTTTACTTACAGAGAACGAACTAAGACATCAGACGGGTCGATTAGCCTTCCCTGATTTATAATTAATTGTGTCACAATAAAATAATTACCTTTAAATACAATCACTAACCGACATTTCGACGTTTTTACCTGTCAAATGTACCACAGGAAGCTGGTCACATTGTTTTAAGTGACCGTTTTCTAGGCGTATAATGGGCTCAACGATTCCATACGACCGAAATTATCAACAACAATGAGCCAACTATTACTTTAAGTTGAGTGGTCAGATTTATTTATGCGATTCTGTGATAGTATTTGTCAGATTAAGACATTTTACCAATCAAAATTCTTCAAAATAAATAAAGGATTTGAAAAATACAACAGTTGTTCCAAATGTTCACTGATTCCTTCTATGTTCTAGTTTTTAAAAAAAACGGATGAAAAAACTACATGCCTACTGTATATTTTGTTATATCGATATTGTCTGCAATATTTAGATCAGATGGAATATGGCAGGCCAAATGTTGTTTGCAATGTTTAGATCAGATGGAATATGGCAGGCCAAATGTTGTCTGCAATGTTTAGATCAGATGGAATATGGCAGGCCAAATGTTGTCTGCAATGTTTAGACCAGATGAATTATGGAAGGCCAAATGTTGTCTGCAATGTTTAGACCAGATGAATTATGGAAGGCCAAATGTTGTCTGCAATGTTTAGATCAGATAGATCGCTGGAGTATGCCGTTGATTGCGTTGTTGTATTGCACCTGGGTGATACTGCATTCAGAACTGAAAATAATAAATTCATAATATTACTGTATCATTATTCTTTAAAATTATACACACGGTTTATTTCAAGCCTTAAGAAAAATAACCGTCTGAATAATATTAACCCAATTTAAAAGCAATATCAAATTTTTAGATTAAAAATAGGAGAAAAAATAGATTGCTTTTTTGATCGTCATGTAATTATAATCTGTTATTTACACCGTCTCACTATATATTGTGACGACAGGAAAAGAGCGAGGTTGGGCACACCCTTAAATCAGGTTTAAGTTCTTTTAAGTTGGAGATAATAAACATATATTAGGCAAACAAAATATATTCCAAGACAATAGATATTAAATACTTTGATAAGACGCAAAAGCGTCTAGTGGTTTGATAAATCATTGGTTTGTAATTGGCTTGGCAGACACTGGAATGGTACAGGACAATTTATCACTAAGAAAATCAATAGACCAAAGTAATTACTGAGAGTATACCACCAACACGTCATTAGATATGAATTACTTTGAGGATGATTTGTTATGTTATGCATTGTCACAATAATATACAGCTGTTTGTAACATGTGTTCTTATTTGCTTCTATTACATGTGCCCAGACTTATACAAGACGAAAGACAATATTAAGCAGGATTATTCCATTTTTATGCATGTGAAGTTTACAACATTAGTAAAAGAAAAGTCTAACGGTTATCTTTTGTTGACACTCTCTTTGTTATGATAATTATGATGACGTATGAAGAGTGAGGTTGACACACCCGTTAACCAGGTTTAGCTCCAACATGGCTGTTTTGATACTATTTGTTCTGAGGCGGGCCCCAGGTATCGTTTCTTCTGTATGTATGTAGGAATACTTGTTATATTTAATATATATGACTGTTTGCTTTAATTGCTTAATCTCCTGTTGGACACAGATTTTCTTATTGTTGTCAATGTGGAGAGATTATATTTATTATTTCAATTTTTTAAATCTAGATTTTTTTTCAGGAACACTGTCATATTTCATTGGTACGTACAACAAAAACGCATACACACATGCTAATTCAATGTATCAAAGTTAATGCACAAACACTGTTTCGTCGACGTCATCGACATCAATACATTACACGTCTTTAGGTTTAATCGGTTTCCCAGACGCTGTATTAAACAAACTGGTTTATTTGGTCTATACTAGTGTAAGTAGACAACTACTTAAAACCACAAGACAGTTTGAAAGTTGCTACTTTGAATAAGAAACCATACCAGGTAGAAAGCTTCCGTAGGATGTTATTCAAAGTTTAATGTCTGTGTTGCATCGTTGTTAATTGGATTGCTAGACATTGTAAATAATACTGGGACCTAAAGTCGACAATAGCGTGTTGAATGATGCTAATTCTCAAGGAATGGACATTGACTATTAAGGTCATTTGAGCGAATGATTGCAATTTAGATATATCGTTGTTTTTTAATGCGTTTGGTAGATAAAACAATGGTGTCAGCATGTCATAAGTACGATTGACGATATAGGAGCGTATGTAATTACTAACAATACATCACTGATGGATAACTAAATGAGACATTTCTTTAAACACGATAGTTTATATATAATATAAGCCTAAACCTGGTTTACGGTTGTAAGTCATATATATCTATGTTTTATAGACAGCAGAATATCAAATAGATATGATTATAAGAAAAAAAAGTATCGGTAACGTCGCAGAAACAGAACATCGAAATGACAATTAACCCAAGCAATATCAACTAATGTTCTACCAATTTATCATTGCATAATAAATAACTTTACAAAATTAATTATTATTGTTTGCATTGTCAGAATAATTTATAGATATTTTTAGAATAGGTACAATTTTGTGTACATGTATATGGTTTGGAACATATCAATTGCACGACATTCGAGGTTTGTTTTTTTTTATACCATACTAACATTGTAAAAGAGATCTCATCTGAAATTTAAAACAGTAGAGAAAAAGGTTTCATCAACTGTGTAAATACGACGAAAATGTAAAAGTTTTATGTTCTCTATTTGTTAAGAAGCACATACTTTGTTCTTGGTTGGTTTAACATTGCTTTCCGTGAGTTTAACTCTGCGTTTGGTGATTTTAACTCTGCGTTTGGTGAGTTTAACTCTGCGTTTAATCAATACTGATAGTATAAAGAAACGCAGGGTGAATTTCAGAGTCATATTCTCAAACTATTGTCAGCGTTATTTACAGTCTTAGAATATGTATGTAAAGACATTTCTTTAACAAAATACCTTAACATGTATGTTCTACAAGGGTAAATATTGTTTACAACAGTGTGATAATGTGGCTCTGAAATTCATCTGATGTTTCTTTATCTTTTCAGTAAATGAACCTAACACTTCATCTTTGTTTATATTAATTAATTGTTACTTAATAGAACCCGTACTCAAAAAACACAGTTTAATAGTTTTCCGAATTAATTCCCATTGATGATATCTTTTACAATGTCATGTTTAGTTTTTATCTCTTCGAAATAGTCTTCTTTTCGCTTCAAGTTGAGTTCATTAACCAAGCGTTCCCTATTTATTGAATTTAAATATAAATAATACACAGACGAAGCAGTGTCAATGTTTTCGTATTACGGCAATGTAAATGATTAGTACATAACGTTCATAGATAGAAATATATGAAAGCAACACTATTTTCCATAGCGTCATTCAGTACAATTTCACAATTATAACCGTTGCCTAGTACAGTTGCAAAGAACGTATTGAACGTATTGCTTTCTAAAGCAAATGTTCCTATTACAGGATAGTATAACATTGCGCGTACACGCAATATCTTACTTGTGCGTTCTTTAATAAATCGTTAATGTATTTTTATGATTAAAGCCAACAACGTTAATAATTGGTAATTTCCCCATTGTTAACAGCATAAAACTTGTTAATATGTTTTGCAATGCTTTGAAAGCATCGCCAGGTTTCTATTATCAATTTCATAGGCAAGTAATTTAATATTGATTTCAGTAATCATAATGGGATAATAATTCTGGTCTGTGGTATTTTATCCAATTCCCTTTTTCTTGGAGTACTTATGATAACATGAAGCCCAATATATAGATAGTGTGTTGTCAGTAGCAATGTGTTTTGTGTAATTTAAGAATAAGAAATTACGACAAAAATAGTATTATCTAAAAAAAATTTATTTGTTAAGTTGTTCAATTGTTTGTGGGTAAGATTTTGTAATATATTTCAAAATCTAAGCAACAGTTTAACATAGTAGCTGTCCTTAAATAAAAACCAAATTCGTGTCAAAGAGTAGAAACACGAGAAATCTTCTACAGTTATTATAACTATATATTTGCTTTTGTCTCCTGCATACATCTGCGGGTAGTATCACTTGTTCTGTTTATGATATACATAATTTGCATGAGTTTGTGTTTTGCATTGTACATATTTGGATGCTGTCTCGAATCAAGATGACAGTCTGCCGCTGCTACTTTTATAACATCGTCTCTTTTTACGACATAGCGGCATGGAAAGACGCATGGTTAAGTGAAGTGACAAGGAAACATATCAGGTTACTTAAAGTCGTAAACCTTACAAGTCTCCTGAATATCTGGTCTCCAAGGCGGTAACCGCTGTATGCAGCTTCCTTTTTATAATCATCACATACATTTATTTTGGTACTGCTGTGGAGATATTATTCTTTGAGTGTTACAGTCTATGTTAGACATTTTCTTATTTTTTAAAATTTTATTGGATGTGTTTTGTATGTTTTCAGCCCCATTCATCGCATTACTTGAAAAAATAATCGGTTGAATGTCCGATTATTTATTGCCATCTTCCAGTAACACATTATGTTATATGTAAGATTCTACAACATTACTGATAATATAGCCCTTTCAACTAGATCTATATAGTCAGCATAAAGGACATCTGTCTGTGAAAATAACAATACGGAAAAGCGATAAAAGCATGACTAGCATCAATGCAATAAGCCTCTTCATTTGATAATTTTTTTGAGATCAGTAAACATGCAGATATAGAAGTATTTGATTCTTAGCGAAATTGCTGGATTGCATGCAAAATGTAATTACATTCATGCTGTATATTTATGAATCTCACTTATATCAATAATTTTCAATAATGTAAAGATCTTATTTGATTTCATATACTTTAAGTGATCAGTCTGTTAAAAACAGAAGTCCTTGTTCGACGATTTCAAAGGTTGCATGATTTGAAAACAGAACTAATCAATTTCTTCAAATATTTGTGAAAACATGACTTACGAAAATATTTCCTTAACTGGTTTATAGACACAGAAAGTTCGTTGCGTGCAATGAATTGGGCTTGAAAGGGTAATAGAGGGTCTTCCATGGCCGAGTGATCTAAAGCACCGTCTCAAAATCGCTCGAGTCCCGGTAGCGAGAACACGTCTTGTGATCGTTTCATTTGACCGTTTTCTGAACGCAGAAGCTCTTCTGCCTCTTCCAGTGGGACAGTAGAAGAGGATTTTCGGAAGACAGAGTATTCCGCATGAAACGTGCAAACAGATGGCGGGGAATGATGAAACTTGAGTTAAAAAAAAAATTTATAATGTTGTATGAATATATATGCTAAAAATACGTTGATGGTCTGAAAAGCGATGTTGGACAACACTCAAAACTGGCCCAATGCCATATCGACCAAACTGTAAAAATTAATTCGATTATCCAGTGAAAAATGTTTTTTTTTTATTTAATGTTTTGTAAGAATCTTTAACGTCGTAAACATTGTCTTCCAAAAACAAAGTATCAGCGATGCATATGTTTTTGTAGCTATCTTCAACAGAAACAACACTTCTGGAAGAGAAAGAAACAAATGTGCTCTTATTTGATTTCGATTTAGAAGACGTTTATATAACTTCCGGTATCATAAATACTCTTCTGAGAAGTAGTTAGTGAAACAGGCTACACATGATCCTCTAATTATATATATGCTTTTTACTTTTTAATACATTTGTATTGAGATATGTTCAGGTGGTAACCAATAGTCTGCATATTTAATCTATTTTTACGCCTTAATTTTAAAAGCGTAACGTCATTTCACTGTTTATGACGTCATTAATTGAGAATGTTGTTTCTTTATGTATTTTAACCTGTTGAAAGCTGTATAGCCCAAATGCATTTTTCATCATAAAAACTTTTACATGTATTTTGTCTTCGTGTTTTAATTAAATACGTACTTTTAACAAAATGTAATTATTGTAATAGAAAAAATGCAATAAAAGTGAAATAGTTTGATGAAATATAATTAAAAATATTCATTTATATTACTTATTCCTTAGATATGTATCTGCATGTTTAGGTAATTTACAACTATCACAATATTAGAATTTGTCTTTTGTTATCTGCCATGTATTTTAAGCCTAATAAACTAAAGCTGATTTCGAACCTTTCATTAATGAAGTAGTTTTTTTTATTATTTGATACTATTATAAGCATTATACATTTTAATTATAGAAAGTTTTGAGATTTTTTAACTAGGGCATGCTGCATAACGTCAGGTCGGTTTTATCCTGTGAAATAGTTCCAGAAGGCTTTAAGACCGAAGCTTTTAAATAGTATTGTTGTTCTACTTGATTAACTCCGATGGCATAAATATGTATTCTGCAAAATCTTGCCCGATGAAAATAGTTTTGTTTGCGATGTCAATTCAATTAGTTTCTGCGATATTTTGTATTCATGCTGCGATATCGTTTACAATTGAATTTATATCCATACGGGGTGATGGTTTTTCGATTGTATTTGAATGCATGCTGCGAAATCTTTCCGATAGCATTCCATGCGGCGAGCTAATTTCCGACGTTATTTACTTCCATGCGAGGAGATCGTTTACGAGGGGTTGCATTTCATGATTAATCACAATGTTTAGCGGGTCACCCAATACATGGCTAATTCAAATGATTTTTTTTACAATATGTCACTGTTTATCCTAAAAAACATGTCCAATTATAAAATCTGCCATATTAATCGTCTTACATTGTCTGAAATAGAGTATTACTATTACGTGATCCCTCAATAAGCTTTTTATCCTCTAGTACTAATTTCCATTGAACAGCGATATATTTATTCATTAGAATTAGATTTTGGAATGGAAAATGTTTTCTGTATTGGTCGCTTTGATGGTAAGCCGATGTAATCTTATATGATCCGGCAATTCTTTATGTGAGTGGTCCCGGCGACAGATTACAACGGCGCTGCGAGCCAAATTTTACATTATGGATACTGTATTGGTGTAGCTATTTTATTTGTCCTCGTTTACAATTACTTAGAAAAACAAAACACTTTCAGACAAAATAAACGGCATACTTTGACATAAAGTGTTTTTTGGAGCCTAGGAATATTGTTTATCAATAAAAAGACATGCTCGACAGTATTTTGTTGAAATGTCACTTTAAATATGTAGTTTATCAACAATTGTATTCGTGATTGTTTTTAGTGAAACAAAATTTGATTTGTTTTTACCGGAAATCGAATAGTTTGTTATTATGAATCGTCACATTCAAGCGAGTATTGACCTGACACGAGAACGTTGTGTTTATTTAGACATAGTTTGTTTGTGTTAGGAAAATGGCGACGTAGCAACCAATATCGATCGCTGATTGGATAATCGACTTGTTTGATTGACAGTCCACGTCAGGTCAATTATCAAATGGCAGTTGTTGTAAACTGTAGAATGGGGCGGGATAAAGCATACACTTCAACTTTTAACCGCGAAATCTACATTGCAGTAGCAAAACAAAAAGTTGATGAAGCTTATTTAGTTACTCCATTGAAATAAATAACTTATTATCCTAAACTATCTAATGGATGAGTGTTGCATCTTTAATTCACGACAATGATCCATTACATTACTCATAGTAACGATATCATTATAACTTTAAATATAGCAAATACCTCATTATATAGACACTATCATGTTACTTAACGTACTTAACTCTGAACAGTTTACCATTAATACATGTATGAATAAATAAGGTATAAACTATACATATTCCAAGATCATATATCAAACATGTTCTGGTTTTCGTCATCCCTGAAGTTATGTAGACTATATTTGATTTACCATGACTAGATTTATCCTATTGTACTCATTTTACACCTAATTTGCTATACGATGGCATTGATACACTCCATATGAGTAGTTATTCTTGTTTTATTTCTCATTAAAGTGTCTATCAGTACAACCGCCAGCCGGGATATACTATGTAATTTATAAGATTGGAAGATTTAGAATGTTTGTCATATATGAGATGATGGTTGAATGTGGTTTGGTAGTCTAATAAAGACGTGCTAATGAACGACAATTATTAAACTATTTGGGTACCCTTTTATAGTCAAACTCTGTTTTGTTTAATTGTGTTGTTAGTTTTGGTTATTCTGAAACATGCTATTGGTTTAGTTTTGCTCGAAAAAATACGAAAAAAGAAAACTGCTTTAACTGCTTTTATCCGTGCAGGAGAGAGGGAGGTATGTTGCATAGTCCATTACCTCAGTGAACAGATATATTGAAATCGAGCCTTCTATTGTTCATTTTACGTTTTATGTTTTTTGTGCTATCATTTTGTAATGTATTTCATGTACAAAGGCGAGATGTGTATGATCAGTTACATACTGTTCTATTAATATAAGTTTACATTGATAAGATATCAAAGGGTAACCGATCAGTCTGGTCAGGAGTGAAATCGTTTTTCCTTAATGAAACTCAGCTTTAATCTCGGACTCGGGGTTTGTGAATGAAATAACTGAGTGGTTACCCAATCAAAATACTGGTTTTCAACAGTTT
Source organism: Panopea generosa (assembly GCA_029582155.1). Taxonomy (NCBI): domain Eukaryota; kingdom Metazoa; phylum Mollusca; class Bivalvia; order Adapedonta; family Hiatellidae; genus Panopea; species Panopea generosa. The sequence goes on from CM055897.1 coordinate 48,824,266, forward strand.
CTTTTAACATCATTTTCCAGCAGCAAGTATTTCTAATGATGTCATTTTCAACATTTTATTTTCAACAGAAATACTTATACGTACTTGATTAATTTAACACATTGCCATTGTGTCTTCAATTTTGCATATGTATTTAAAGGACAGGGGCCCTGTTTCACTAACCTTCGTAGTTCTTAAGCTTTTCGTACGAACACATTGTGACATCTAGGAACATTTCATTTGCGCAGTATTTGTGCAAATTTAAAAAAAGATTACTTTTTTATAACTTAAAGGCTTACAAAAGATCGTAAAATAAGTAAGCGACACAATTAATGAATTTCCAGACTTTTTTTCACTTTCAACTTCAAATTTCAAACTAAGAAGATCGTTAACTTACAAATGTTAGTGAAACAAGCCCCTGTTTCGTAATTACAAGTTGCTGGTAAGTAAAACACTCTACATTTTTTTTTAAATTATTTACTATAATCACACAAGTTTTGATCAATGAAGACAACTGAGGAAAAATAACTCCATAACTCATCTGTCGACAAATATTTGAAAGTATACTTATTTTGTAAGTAGGAATATTACATTTGTCCTTATCTAAACTGAATCACAGGTTGATATACTTACATATACCTTCTTTCTAAACGAAGTGGGGAGAAATATTATCACAAAAATCGTAACATAAGATTGGTTCGGGTTGAATTACACTACTTAAAATGGTAAGCCATATCGATGATCTTGCATCACTTTTCTCGACAGTAACATATATACTCTGGTATCAGTGTCTATTGTGCTATCCAAACCGACATAATTAAATAAATGATAGTAAAAATGAACATATTGCATGTATTGAGCGTAATATTTGTTATATCGTTATGACGCATGACAATTTAAAGGGTAGCAAGTATCGGATCTGATATATGCTCATTTATCACTGTTTCTGCTATCATAGCAATATAATAAAAACATGTTCGAGTTCGAGAGGGGATACAACCATCAAGACTTTACAAATACAAACAATGCATATAATAATTGTGGAACGGACTGTACATACAAACAAAAGAAGTGACATATCGGATTCACCGCTTTAGAACACGTTGTTCTGTATGATCAGAGATAATATTTAAATAAGCAGCATGGAAATAGACCACATGTGTTGAGTGTAATATTTTGTAATATTGCTAATTTTATTGAATGGGATGATTGGCATTACAAAGAACCCTAAATATGACGACATTTGCACATTTATCAATATTTATTCCAAAATAACTCACATACAATACTATGGTTTGGAGGAGTTGATTGAAAAATCACTGTTTTGTGATCAGCTCGGCACACAAAAAATAGAACGATGGCTTAAGTAATATATCACGAAAAAGATGCAGCATATTCAGTGATTTAAAGATTGTAACAATGTTATCACACATTACCTTGTCCAGAAAAAAGACTAAACTATTGAATATATAACAGGAAATGTGTGTTTTTGTTTCTGCTACATAAGACGTGCCATTTTTTTAAAATAAAATCTAATACAAATGGTATTTCGGAATTTAATTGTAGATTTTAAATGACGGCAATATGTTCAAATAAAACACATAGTTCCACCTAATAAGATTTATAGGTATTCATATAAAACTTCAATTTCAATGTTATTTTATTTATAGACGTATTAGATATTACCCAGGTTATTGAACTCTTTATTATATATACAACATTTTTAACGTTTTTTTCCTAGACATTATTGTAAAGATGTAGTCGTTATATCACTGATTTGCAATACGACTGGGAGACAGAGACAAGGTCCGGCGTAAAATATACAGACGGCCAGTGCAACGTAAATAGATAAAATAGATGCACACTCTACAGAAATAAATAGTTATGTTTGACTTAGTTACGTATGGAATCACTCGTTCATATTTTCAATTTCACGTACTCGTATATTTCCTGAGCATTGCTGTATTTTCTTTCACTCACATGCTCATCTTATTGCATGTCTAAGACAGTATCCTGGAGGTAATGTGGTGACGGGAAGAGCGATGGTGAGTACATTCGTAAACCAGCTTTAAACCTGCCTCTAGCGGTTACGTTACCGACCGTTCCAGGACCATGAATACACCTATTGTGATTGTACTATATGTTTATTTGTATGGTAGTGGTGACTGTCCTCTAGATGTATTGTGATTTTACTATATGTTTATTTGTATGGTAGTGGTGTCTGTGTCCTCTAGACGTATTATGATTGTACTATATATTTGTTTGTATGGTAGTGGTGTCTGTGTCCTCTAGACGTATTATGACTGTAGTATATGTTTGTTTGTATGGTAGTGGTGTCTGTGTCCTCTAGACGTATTATGATTGTACTATATGTTTGTTTGTATGGTAGTGGTGTCTGTGTCCTCTAGACGTATTATGATTGTACTACATGTTTGTTTATATGGTGATGGTGTCTGTGTCCTCTAGACGTATTATGATTGTAGTATATGTTTGTTTGTATGGTGATGGTGACTGTGCCCTCTAGATGTATTGTGATTGTACTGTATGTTTGTTTGTATGATGATGGTGACTGTGCCCTCTAGATGTATTAAGATTGTAACATATGTTTGTTTGTATTGTGATGGTGACTGTGCCCTCTAGATGTATTATGATTGTACTATATGTTTGTTTATATGGTGATGGTGACTGTGCCCTCCAGATGTATTATGATTGTATTATATGTTTGTTTATATGGCGATGGTGACTGCCTTCTAGATGTATTGTGATTGTACTGTATTTGTGTTTGTATGGTGATGGTAACTGTGCCCTCTACATGTATTGTGATTGTACTATATGTTTTTTATATGGTGATGGTAACTGTGCCCTCTAGATGTATTATGATTGTACTGTATGTTTGTTTATATGGTGATGGTGACTGTGCCCTCTAGATGTATTATGATTGTATTATATCTTTGTTTAAATGGTGATGGTGACTGTGCCCTCTAGATGTATTGTGATTGTACTATATGTTTGTTTATATGATGATGGTGACTGTGCCCTCTAGATGTATTATGATTGTATGATATGTTTGTTTTTATGTTGATGGTGACTGTGCCCTCTAGATGTATTATGATTGTACTGTATGTTTGTTTATATGGTGACGGTGACTGTGCCCACTAGATGTATTATGATTGTACTGTATGTTTGTTTATATGGTGATCGTGACTGTGCCCTCTAGATGTATTGTGATTGTACTATATGTTTGTTTATATGGTGATGGTGACTGTGCCCTCCAGATGTATTATGATTGTTTTATATGTTTGTTTATATGGTAGTGGTGACTGTGCCCTCTAGATGTATTATGATTGTACTGTATGTTTGTCTATATGGTGATGGTGACTGTGCCCTCTAGATGTATTATGATTGTACTATATGTTTGTTTATATGGTGATGGTTACTGTGCTCTCTAGATGTATTATGATTGTACTATATGTTTGTTTATATGGTGATGGGGACCGTGCCCTCTAGATGTATTGTGATTGTAATGTATATTTGTTTGTATGGTGATGGTGACTGTGCCCTCTAGATGTATTCTGATTGTACTGTATGTTTGTTTGTATGGTGATGGTGACTGTGCCCTCTAGAAGTATTATGATTGTACTATATATTTGTTTATATGGTGATGGTGACTGTGCTCTCTGGATGTATTGTGATTGTATTATATGTTTGTTTATATGGTGATGGTGACTGTGCCCTCTAGATGTATAATGATTGAACTGTATATTTGTTTGTATGGTGATGGTGACTGTGCCCTCTAGATGTATTCTGATTGTACTGTATGTTTGTTTGTATGGTGATGGTGACTGTGCCCTCTAGATGTATTGTGATTGTACTATATGTTTGTTTATATGGTGATGGTGACTGTGCCCTCCAGACGTATTATGATTGCACTATATGTTTGTTTATATGGTGATGTTGACTGTGCCCTCTAGGTGTATTGTGATTGTATTATATGTTTGTTTATATGGTGATGGTGACTCTGCCCTCTATATGTATTGTGATTGTACTATATTTTTGTTTGTATGGTGATGGTGACTGTGCCCTCTAGATGTTTTGTGATTGTACTATATGTTTGTTTATATGGTGATGGTGTCTGTGCCCTCCAGGCGTATTATGATTGCACTATATGTTTGTTTATATGGTGATGTTGACTGTGCCCTCTAGATGTATTGTGATTGTATTATATGTTTGTTTATATGGTGATGGTGACTGTGCCCTCTAGATGTATTATGATTGTACTGTATATTTGTTTGTATGGTGATGGTGACTGTGCCCTCTAGATGTATTCTGATTGTACTGTATGTATGTTTGTATGGTGATCGTGACTGTGCCCTCTAGATGTATTATGATTGTACTATATGTTTGTTTATATGGTGATGGTGACTGTGCTCTCTAGATGTATTGTGATTATATTATTTGTTTGTTTATTTGGTGATGGTGACCGTGCCCTCTAGATGTATTATGGTTGTACTATATGTTTGTTTATATGGTGATGGTGACAGACCTCTAGATGTATTGTGATTGTCTTGTATGTTTGTTTGTATGGTGATGGTGACTGTGTCATCAAAATGTATTATGATTGTACTGTATGTGCGTTTGTATGGTGATGTGACTGTGCCCTCTAGATGTATTGTGATTGTACTATATGTTTGTTTGTATGGTGGTGGTGACTGTCCTCTAAATGTATTGTGGTTGTACAATATGTTTGTTTATATGGTGATGGTGACTGTGCCCTCTAGATGTATTGTTTTTGTATTATATGTTTATTTGTATGGTGATGGTGACTTTGCCCTCTAGATGTATTGTGATTGTACTATATGTTTGTTTGTATTGTAGTGGTGTCTTTATCCTCTAGATGTATTGTGATTGTACTGTATGTTTTTTATATGGTGATGGTGACTGTGCCCTCTAGATGTATTATATTTATACTGTATGTTTGTTAATATGGTGATGGTGACTGTGTCCTCTAGATTTATTATGATTGTACTATATGTTTGTTTTTATGTATGGTAGTGGTGATTGTGTCTTCTATATATATTATGATTGTACTATATGTTTGTTAATATGGTGGTGGTGACTGTGTCTTCTAGACGAATTATGATTGTACTATATGTTTGTTTGTATGGTAGTGGTGACTGTGCCTTCAAGATGTATTATGATTGTACTATATGTTTGTTTATATTGTGATGGTGACTGTGCCCTCTAGATGTATTGTGGTTGTACTGTTTGTTTGTTTGTATGGTGATGGTGACTGTGTCCTCTAGATGTATTATGATTGTACTATATATTTGTTTATATGGTGATGATGACTGCCCTCTAGTTGTATTGTGCTTGTACTATATGTTTGTTTGTATGGTGATGGTGACTGTGTCCTCTAGACGTATTATGATTGTACTATATGTTTGTATGGTGATGGTGACTGTGCCTCTAGATGTATTGTGATTGTACTATATGTTTGTTTGTATGGTTGTGGTGTCTGTGTCCTCTAGACGTATTATGATTGTACTATATTTGTTTATATTGTGATTGTGACTGTGCCCTCTAGATGTATTGTGATTGTACTACATGTTTGTTTGTATGGTAGTGGTGTCTGTGTCCTCTAGACGTATTATGATTGTACTATATGTTTATTTGTATGGTAGTTGTGTCTGTGTCCTCAGACGTATTATGATTGTACTATCAGTTTGTTTGTATGGTAGTGGTGTCTGTGTCCTCTAGACGTATTATGATTGTACTACATGTTTGTTTATATGGTGATGGTGACTGTGCCCTCTAGATGTATTATGATTGTACGATATATTTGTTTGTATGTGATGGTGACTGTGCCCTCTAGATGTATTGTGATTGTACTGTATGTTTGTTTATATGGTGATGTTGACTCTGCCCTCTAGATGTATTGTGATTGTACTATATGTTTGTTTATATGGTGATGGTGACTGTGCCCTCTAGATGTATTCTGATTGTACTGTATGTTTGTTAATATGGTGATGGTGACTGTGCCCTCTAGATGTATAATGATTGTACTACATGTTTTTTATATGGTAGTGGTGATTTTATCATCTAAATGTATAATGATTGTACTATATGTTTGTTTATATGGTGATGGTGACTGTGCCTTCTAGGTGTATTGTGATTGTACTATATGTTTGTTTGTATGGTAGTGGTGTCTTTGTCCTCTACACGAATTATGATTGTACTATATGTTTGTTTGTATGGTAGTGGTGTCTGTGTCCTCTAGACGTATTATGATTGTACTATATGTTTGTTTATATGGTGATTGTGACTGTGCCTTCTAGATGTAATGTGATTGTACTATATGTTTGTATATATGGTGATGGTGACTGTGCCCTCTAGATGTATTATGATTGTACTATATATTTGTTTGTATGTGATGGTGACTGTGCCCTCTAGATGTATTGTGATTGTACTGTATGTTTGTTTATATGGTGATGTTGACTGTGCCCTCTAGGTTTATTGTGATTGTACTATATGTTTGTTTATATGGTGATGGTGACTGTGCCCTGTAGATTTTTTGTGATTGTACTATATGTTTGTTTATATGGTGATGGTGACTGTGCCCTCTAGATGTATTGTGATTGTACTATATGTTTGTTTATATGGTGATAGTGACTGTGCCCTCTAGACGTATTATGATTGTACTATATGTTTGTTTATATGGTGATGGTGACTGTGCCCTCTAGACGTATTATGATTGCACTATATGTTTGTTTATATGGTGATGGTGACTCTACCCTCTATATGTATTGTGATTGTACTATATGTTTGTTTATATGGTGATGGTAACTGTGCCCTCTAGATGTATAATGATTGTACTGTATGTGTGTTTATATGGTGATGTTGACTGTGCCCTCTAAATGTATAATGATTGTACTGTATGTGTGTTTATATGGTGATGGTGACTGTGCCCTCTAGATGTATTGTAATTGTACTATATGTTTTTTATATGGTGATGGTAACTGTGCCCTCTAGATGTATTATGATTGTACTGTATGTTTGTTTATATGGTGATGGTGACTGTGCCCTCTAGATGTATTATGATTGTATTATATGTTTGTTTATATGGTGATGGTGACTGTGCCCTTTAGATATATAATGATTGTACTACAGGTTTTTTATATGGTGATGGTGACTGTGCCCTCTTGATGTATAATGATTGTTCTATATGTTTGTTTATATGGTGACGGTGATTGTATCCTCTAGATGTATTATGATTGCAGTATATGTTTGTTTATATGTTGATGGTAACTGTGCCCTCTTCATGTATTATGATTGCACTATATGTTTGTTTATATGGTGATGGTGACTGTGCCCTCTAGATGTATTTTAATTGTTCTATATGTTTGTTTATATGGTGATGGTGATTGTATCCTCTAGATGTATTGTGATTGTACTATATGTTTGTTTATATGGTGATGGTGACTGTGCCCTCTAAATGTATTTTGATAGTACTATATGTTTGTTTATATGGTGATGGTGACTGTACCCTCTAGATGTATTGTGAATGTACTATATGTTTGTTTGTATGGTGTTGGTGACTTTGCGCTCTAGATGTATTGTGATTGTACTATATGTTTGTTTATATGGTGATGGTGACTTTGCCCTCTAGATATATTGTGACTCTACTATATGTTTGTTTGTATGGTAGTGGTGTCTGTGTCCTCTAGACGTATTATGATTGCACTATATGTTTGTTTATGTGGTGATGGTGACTGTACCCTCTGGACTTGTTATGATTGTACTATATGTTTGTTTGTATGGTGATGGTAACTGTGCCCTCTAGATGTATTATGATTGTATTATATGTTTGTTTATATGGTGATGGTGACTGTGTCCTTTAGATGTATTGTGATTTTACTATATGGTTCACGGCTGTTTTATATACGTTAACTATCTGTGTATCGTATATGTCCGTGAATTCTCTTACAGAGTATAGGACGGTCTGTAAAATACAGAATGGCATAGACTTAAAAGAATAGACGAAGCTAACAAACAAGACAGCTGTCGCCACTTTAATGTTATTCTAGTGTGCATTCATTAACATGCCATTAACAAGTATAGTAATATGTCAAGCGATAATAATAATTGACGTTATATTTACCTGTAAAATACAGAATGGCATGGACATAGAATAACCGGAGCTAACAAAACAAGACAGCTCTCGTCACTTTAATGTAATTCTAATGCGCGCATGCGTGAGAAAGATTTAGCGGGAAGATACACTCTGAGGCCCGACTAGAGTTGTTTGTTATAACGTGTAAGACAAGATAACTATATAAATGACATGAATACTGTATACATGGAATGAATGATGAAAATTAAATGATGATACATTATAACTAATTAAGAGAAACCAATACACGTTATTTATAGGGAAGACAACACGGACATATTACATTAAACGTATACTATAATAAACAAACGTATAAACTGTTGGACATGATGAACTGACCCTGCGACATATGTTTGTGTATATGGTGAAGGTGACTATACCTATTAGACACCGCATATCCTGCTGGTAAAACATTCGTTTTAATATGTTTAATATATTGAGCAATATTTTGTAGATGACATAACATTAATGAAGTTAATAAAGTTGATGCTATATTTCTTATAGATTTAAAAAAAACAACAAAACAAATATTCTATAAAAATATATTCTTTGTCTTTTAACTGTTTTAAACTGATTTATTTTACTTCGATTGTGAAACAAGTTCTTACAACTCAGACAAATCGCGCTCGAAGTCTTCTTGGGTAGAACCAGTACAAAGCATATGCGGAAAAAGTACCTTGCTCAAGGACACCACACATAGTCGTAGCGGAGGATCAAACCCACGACCCTCCGATCATGGGTTCGGTGCTCTACCACTAGACCACACGCTTCACAACTCAGAAAGGAAGAGCTGTGACTTATTTTCACTACATTGTTATAATTTCTGGTTTGTTGAAACCGTGGAGTTCATTGAGTCTTTTTTTTGAAAACAAAATTAAGTCGGTTGGAGGGAGCACAAATGTGTTGCAGATACGAATACCCTTTGTGAAAAGCTCAATAAATTCTATGGACTTTACAGACCGATTATTTTGATGAGAAAGGAATTATAAATAATGGAAAACATATTTTAATATAGGAATCGAAGCTGTATGGAATAAAAAAAATACAAACATTAACAACAGTCAGAGATATGTAGTGAACAACTCTTGAACGTGAATACATTCATAAATGAGCAATGACATTTTCCATTACGCCAACATGCTTGTAATACAATCTAGAAAACGACTGTCAATCTGGCTTCATATCGACGTAAGTTCCTTCGTCATGCAACGTTTATACTGGTCGTACAGTGCAGCTGCAATGGTTTACCATTAATATAACATTCCGAAGGATATAGGATGATATCATTGTATTACTGGATGATATGCATTTGCTTATGTTCTTACGTCCTGTAAGTGATCATGTAAGTGATTATTGATATTGGTAAATTACAGTTGGTTCTGGTCATTAACAGATAATTTCCTGTTAATGTCCCTAAACGTTTAGCATAATACTGGTAATTTCTTACTCGTGACTTTTTCAGATAATATATAATAAATCAGTAGAATAGACCGAACATATATTTCATTCGATATGTACAGGTCTTCATCTATATCAATTTGACTGAATGTAAATGTATGTACACGATTTGTGTATGATTCCTATATCAGTCTTTTCTTTTTTTATTTTCTATTCTTTTATATGCTATTTTAGTATTTCCTTTTTTAGGATAACTTGATAAATAAAAAAAAAACACCCTAAGAATTTTGTTGAAAATGACAACTGTTTTATAATAAAGGGTACAATTGTGCCAGGCACTTACAATGGTTGGCATTTGAACTAGTTTCTTTTTACAGAAAATATAGAACATATCGTTGCAGAGAGAATTGAACGATATGAATATATATTGCTCAATCTGGTATCCGGCTACAATAAAATTTCAATGTTGCTGGTTTAATAATTATTTGTGTACTATGTCGCGTGAGTAGTGCATGAGAACATCACGACATGACGGTTTTAATGGATTTCAGGCATAAAAGCAGCATACAAATATTGTCTTGGCGAAACTCGTTCCTTTTTATTGTAAAACGACAAGTAATTTGGCCAACATACGTTTTAAAAATAGTATATATTTTTATTTTATAAATCCGTTAAACAAACAAACGTGATGAGAACACCATATTACGTCATAACAGTTTTTCTAATGAAAACTTGAAAACTTTGAATTTATCAAATATTGTTTTGCTTTTAGAAAAAAAATAATCGGAGAGGTATATGGTCATCACTTCGTCGGTGCGACAGTGCGTGCGGACGTGCCTTCGTATATCATCAGATCCTTGTCTGCGCTATTTCACCCCAACCTCTCGTTGGATATTTATGAAACTTGCTGGATGCATCACTACTATGTTGATATGCTATGTATATTATATTTGTGTTTTGGTTCGATGATTTTACACAGAGCTATGGTCTGTGATTATGTCCATTACCAAATCCTTGTCCACGCTATTTCTCCATAACTTATAGTTTGGAATTTATGACATTTACTTGGATACATCACTCCCAAGTGAAGATAAGCATATTGTATTTATGTTTCTCCGTACTATTTCTCTATAACTTTCGGTTGGAAATTCATGAAATGTGCAAGGATGCATCAGCATATTATCTTTGCGTTTCGGTTTGATGATATTTCCTTGATTAATGACCCTTTGTCTTATTTGTCTATTACAAAATACACGTTATTTATTATTGTTGTTTGTCCGAAGAAATATATCAAGAGAATCCAGTGTGACTAAGAATATGGATAGTGGGCAGTGTGTGGAAGTGCAGAGCGAAAAAATATAACATTATCTTGAATAATGACATAATTGTTTCCTTTTTTCTTGTTTTTGCTTGTCCTTGGCATATATTCAAACATATATGGAAAGGAATTCAACCTGACTCGGAACACGGTTAGAAGGCGAAATAACTGTATTACATCTTGAATAATGACAACATTCTATCCCCATGTGTATTATTTATTACTTTGCTAGTCCGGAGCCGGAGCACTTCTTCAAAACTATGGAGGGAATTCCACTTGACTAGGTACATAGATAGAAAACATTGTGTTTAATTGCAGAGTAAAATAACCATTACTATATTTTGCAAAATGTTTGAATAATCTCCCCTGTTGTACTTTATTGTTTGGTTATTTTGCTTGTCCAGAGCATACATATCTCATTTGTGGGTGACTTGGAACATGAATAAAAAGCAGTGTGTGAAAATGTAGGAAGGAAAATGGATCTTAAATAACGACATACTTATATCCCTATTGTACCTTTGCTTGCGTAGAATATATCTTCAAAAAGTTTGGAAGGGAATCTAACGTGACTTGTAACATGGAAAGAGGTAAATATTTGGAAGGATGAAGAGCAAGAACCAAAAATATTTTCTCATATATATCTTCCCTTTACAACCACTTTTTTTTATTACAAACAATGTAACTATTATTCAATCAAGCACTGGTTCGAGGGGCAACCATCGATTCCACCGATGTCTCGCTTATTAAATTAACTAACAGGGAGCTACCTTTCACTAAAGGAACAAACAAGAAACGATTTTCAAATCCAGTCGTAACAACATTGACAAGACAGGGTTAAATTTTGTACTGATTATTACTGAAGAAATAAAATAAAATCTACAAAATTCACATGGGTCATTGTCAAAAATAATGTCTCCAATATTTATATTATATTTCGTATGTAGTCATAAACAGGAAAACTTTATTTATATCTTGGTAATGGATTTTGTAATTATGGTTATTGTTTTTATATCGCATGTCACTATATTCCATATAATCTTATTATATTCTTACACAGTAGTTAATATAAATGGTAAATTCAGGTTATGGGAGTGTTACAAGTTTATATAACATTAGAGATAGGGTGGATGTTTTCCAGATAATAATGTATATTTTTTATATTAATTTGATAACAAAAGACAAAAGAAGAAGAATTCCTATTGAAATCATTATGGTTAATTCATTATTAAATACTGTTTTTATAAAGGTGACTTCGTCCTAAAAGAAAAAAAAACTATCAGCACTATAACTACAATTAAAATACTTCTTTGTTTTAACGTATATCCTTGAAATAATGTACCATTATCCGGGCTATACAGGTTTTAATGTATAGCCTTGAAAAATTGTACCATTATCCGGGCTATACGGATTTGGCTGTTTTGAGAGTTGTTAGGAAAATAAAAATTCTTAGTTTATCCCATAACCTTATATCTCCCGAACCAGGTCTATTAATCACCAATTGAAAATCCAGTAATAATATGCCTGTCCCACAAATCATAGCAATTGAACGCTTACTAAACTGTGACGTCATTCAAACTAACAGTTGAAGCAACTGACAAATTAACGTGCTTAAATGCGGCTATCCGAACATTGCTATTTACGTACTCAATCGGGAGGACTTGGTCCATTCTACAGACTATATTCATTCCTTTATTATGAAATGCAAACCCCTTGAGAGTTTGATAAAGGGAAACAGCGAACATACGGCTGAAGTGTTATATTCCGATAATCTATTGTGTTGATTGATGCTTAATAGGATATTGAACACTAGATTTAACACGATCTCATTAATCAATCCTTAGTCCTATTCAATGGACGTTATATAATGCGGCTAGTAGAAATAAATGCGTCTGGCTGTTTGATAGATTACTGCTTGGCAGACATACGAATTGAATGTTACGATGCATCTAAAAGGCGATTACGTAAAGAGGAATGCATTGTTGTTACTATGTTTATTGTATATATCAAACTTATGACCATCGTTACTGGCAGTGATCCCTGTCATAGCTCATCAATAATGTATATTTGTAAATGTTCAGGTTTAAGGAATAGTCTTATAATTTATGGTGGTCGTAAAAAGTCGCATTTCATTCTCACTTGGTGTCATTATCCCAGGAATCATATAACACGTTTATTTTAATTGAACGATTTTAGTATAAATATATTGAAGGACACAAGTTAATTAATCAAATCTAAATACACATCTGTTTGTTTGTTACGTTATGTTTTGCATGTGTGTGTTTGTTTTATGACTACAGGTAAATATTGTTCGTAATTGGCAATTTTCCTGTTATTCTCTATTATGTTTACAATACAATATCTTTGTAGCAGAAAGCATCATTTATGTCGTAATATAAATCTTACAGGCACGACATTTAGTATTGATTTCAATGGCTAGATGATGATAACAGAACAGAGCATAACACAAAGTATTGTTTGTTTTAACATAAGCACTACGTCACCGCATAATGGTGTATATAATTATGATACAATTGCAGGTGTTGAACGAAGGTCAGGTTCAGTAAGTACATATAAGTAAAATATACTGCAGTGTTTGTGAGAGTGTTCATTTTCGTATTAATAAAGTGTTATTTTTTTGTTATTATTAAAGTCACATTGCCATAAAATATTTTTAGGTGCATGTACATCTAGTATAATAACACTATTGCAATAGCATACAATCAATTTGAAAACTCAAGTTTAAAAGGTTTAGATAAATATTAATTAAAATAAATCCTTTTCGGCAGTACAATGCTAGTTTTGTTTATAATGACTTTTTGTCAGTATTAAGAAAATTCATAAATTCAAAATTATTAGAGCGTTGTGAGTTATATTTTGAACTATGCGTATTCCTCAAGCTTTGCTAAAGGGCGAATGAGGATAAAATGGTATTTATCCTTAATACCGTTAAAGTTACATAGCAAGCATTTCCACTTATATGTGTCTATATATTATTTTCAATTATCTAATTAACTGTATTGATGTGAGTCAATAGTATATTTATATACGATATCCTCTTTCCTGTTTTCGTATATTCTTAATTTCTATTCTTTATGTATACTTGGTTTCATACGAGAAACAAGGTGTTGGTGAATTGGCTCTAAAGTAAATCTAGATAGTATCTTAATTTCCATTAACATTCTTTTTGTAAAATTTAAAATCAAAACTCCGAAAATGTAACAGCAATGAATATCAAAACTTGATAATTTAATGATTCTACTCTGGAAAATATGTTTCTAACTATTTTAAGATATGAAAACTAGCAAATGAAAAGTAACCAATATTCAATAATAGACACTGTTGTGCTACTTTACATATTGAGAAAATCCCTTCTGAATGTAACTGTTTTCTATGGGATATTTATGATTTTGTATAGCATTGTGTCTTGGCCATATTGATTCAAAAACATTGTAAATGGGCAAAGTCAAATGTTTACCGATATTGCCAATAAAATGATTGATTGGTTGATTATACATTCACTCTGTATAGAAACCCGGGGTGAATGTTCGATAGTTCATTTCCATTTAGTAAAATATATTACGCTGTTTACAATACTCTTTATCATTATGTAGGGTAACCAATCACTTAAGTGACATTTGCCGGTGCTCATTAACACACACTGGGTCCCTAAAACATTGGAAAGAAAAAGCAATAAGTCACTGCCCATGGTCACATTATTCCACATTTAAAGTATCTTGTATACAAATAATTGCAATCTCCATGTTTTGTTTGGAAAATATCGGAGTACTATAGGAAAATGTTTTTAATTACGTACTTGAATTTATTAGGTGATAATAATACCAAATATGTATCATATATTTAAATTAAATTTCTTTATGAAGATATTATTAAATATATTTGAATAACATCCACATATTATGATATACCGACTTCGAACAAATATATGTGGTACCAAGTGATGGGAATAATATCCGTAATATACAGTGATAATATAATGCTATTTTCACACACGCATGTCATGCTGACGCCCAATAACTTTTGGCGTAACATTTCGAAATTGCTAAATTTTTAATAAAACTGTTGTTTAAAAGTTATAATATGCAGAGTGTCAATTGTCAATATATATATATATATATATATAGGCTAGGTATTTAACTGGGGTTGTAATGCAGTGGATAAAGCGTTTGCCGCTTACACCTGCCGCTTCGTACTCGATTCCAGGCTAACATGATGACTCTTAAAATACAACATTCTGTACTGGTTCTTCCTATGAAGTGGACTCGAGGGCGGTTCATGTTCTTTTCGCATTTGAGCTAAAATAATGTTTAATGAATACTTTAAAATGTCAAAACTCTGTTATTACTAAAAAAAAAGTTTTGATGTATGAATTGAATCTGTGTGACTTTAATCTGGCGAGGAATTATTGCAAACAGTCTGAAAGGTATCAAATATAAAACACTTACATTGTACAATAAATTGATGTTTATTGTTTTGTTCTCCTAATAAAAAGCAATATATTTATACTTATTGCACTGCTATTATCTACAAATCATGATTTATACGAACAACACAATATACGAGTACTATCTACATAAATATCGTATATATATATATATCCTTAAACCGTAACATATCTGTTTGTCAGAATCTCCTTCATGATAATAAGATGAGTACTGAGGGAGTATTGGTAAATTTCTTACGTTATAGAGACATTGTATATTGATTATGAATATTGGAAGCTAGTCACAACGGAAGTCACCATTAGTTTAAAATCACCTGAATATAACAAACATATCAGGTGATCCTGTAAACATAATGTGTTGTTCTCTGAGGTAAATACGTTCCACTGTCTCAGAATCAAATCAAATACAAGTATCTTCAATTCTGTTTTAGTGGTTGGTAGAACTTTTCGACAGTAAGCGAATATTTTATAGTAATCGTTCTTTTGTGTTTAACTTTTAAAGCAAGTTGAAACTCACTTGATGTTTTCGTACTAACGAATAGTAGCCAGATTATGTAGATATAGTGCCTTATTCATGAACACAACGCATGGTTAAGGCGGAACTTCGAAACAACGACACGCGATACCCTACCGCTAGACATCGGGCTCCACAATCGAAATTATATAAAACATAGCTAATGACTTAGCACGAGAAAAGCGTAAGACAGAACATTCATTAATTTTTCAATTAATGTCTATGATAATGTTTACACAAAATATGATAATTTAATCGATTGTGAATATGTTCGTGTATATTTCTTAACGCATTAATTTTATATCTTATATATTTTATATCTGTTTAATGGTTTAATTTTCATTACTAATCTTGAATTACACTACGACAGAGATATCTTGAGTACAATTTTCAATATTCCTGTGACGGTTAATCTGGATTTTTATATTAGATATCACAGCATAATAAGTTAATAAGTAAAAGTATTTCGCAACCATATGAATAAACTTTCCCTGTATGCCAGTTTACATATTATATGTTCGTGATGTAACTGTCTTCATATTACACGTTCCAACTTTGTTTGACAATTAGTCAGAAGGAAAATCCAAAACAAAATGCTATAATGCAAAACAGTTTTTCAGGTTTGGACTGAACATTCTTAGAACAGATACAATATAATCAACAGAGATGTTTTTTTTATGCTACCAGAACAAAGCTTATTACATGCATGTGGTACGTACAAAAAACGCAGTCTCAGGGGCCGATTTAATTCGCCGCCAAACTACCATCGCATTATAATGTGACTGTATACTATAACACTCTTTCTTGCAACCAAGTATTTCTTGCAAAGCCAGTCACAACATACATTTATTTTCATATTTTCTGTATCTACGAAATGTTGCAAATAATAAAACATCTAAACAATAACTTTATTGCAATGGATAAACGTTTCGATTATAATCAGACATTTGTTTAAAACTTTGAAAGAAAACCCCACTTTACAACATGTGATGAAGCGGTGCTGTTGATAGGAGTTTACATCTACGGACCTAAAAATGTTTATTATTTGAAAATATGAAAGTTAGTTTATTTTTTATACATCTTTGAATGCTGGTAAATTGTAATGTTCAAATACGTTATGGAAATACGTGCAGTGTTTGATATCGTACTATTACGTTACAGGCAATTTATATTTTATACAAAACATTAGAGCTGTATCGTACTGACATGTGATATACTCTATCAAATATAACACTGTCGTAGCAATACAGAGACATGATTGCGACATGTACTGCCCTGTACCAGGAACACTTAGCCTGCATGCGATATCAACGTTGTTTTTTTTAAAAATGACATGATTTCTCAATCTTCCTGGCAGCTCCAAATATTATCAGTCAGCTTTAACATTTGTAATGAATGTTATATCAAAGGCCTTAGTTATTAAATAGTCTTACTCATCGTGCATTTTCAACTTCATGTGAAATGTATGCATGCCAGAGTTAATGTTTCATTAACAAGTTGTTACATCAATTCGTCTGACATTGATAAAGAATAACCAAATTAACCCTAAAACGTTTCATGGTCGTTTGGCAACCCAGACAAATAGTAAGTAATACTATACCTCGTTACTATTTTCTAGTTCAAAACAGTTATACGCTATATTTTACTGATGATTTTCTGGCAAAGCATTGTTAGAGGTCAAGTATTGGTATGCGTATGTATTATCTTCGTCTGTGTTCTATAAAACACAGGTACTATACATTGCTAAGTGTCTAGGTTATTTCTTTTACGTATAACTTTTATATTTTAGAATAAAACTGATATATCCGTATGGGCGTATCTCCAATTCACAGGTTTGATAATACAATGGAAATAACCATATATAAATTTGATCTTTTTTAAATTTTCATTTAATATATATAAACTTTATTATATATATATTTTAAGTTCCATGAAGTCTGCTCTTTTTGTTAAAAATGAAAACGAAACATTGAAAACTGATATTGCTTTATTGTTTTATTAGAATGTTCTATAAATAATTGTCAACTGTCGGTGATCCCTTGTAGTGTCACGAGTTTCCTTGACAACCTACGCTAGAAAATTCCTATAACGTCTTCCATATCAGTTAGACGAATTAATGTTTTGCAGTCTGGCACGAATTCAATCGGACGATTGAAGAAACAAACGTTACTTGTCCCTTGTTTATATCTGGTTTTATCTCACAGCTGTTTCATGGTACGTTACTATTGATCCATAATTGTATACTTACCATGTTGCAACCAATTCATAATTTGTGGAAAATTATATGAACGTACTGGCTGCTGTAGAAATGCCAAAACTTGGAGAACAATCTCCAGATCCAGGACGACCAGGAAATCACAAACCCATTCACCAAACACACACATCCACAAAAAATGTTGAATGGTATAAAGTATTATAGAGTAAAGATTTTTGCTAAAAATATATGTACATTGATGGTGCGTATATTATAGAAGTGACGTGAATAATTATAGCTTTGTGGTCACGATCTGTCAGAATTCTAAGTAGAATATCGATACAGCGTAACGAGGTGATAAGAACACGATAGTGTGACAATGTCTAGACGACAATGGCGGCAATCCCGGTCCTAACAATGTCACAGAAACCATACTGTATAGGTACGTGTTGGAAAGTGTTATGTATATTACTCAATACGGCACGGTGGCATTGATCGTCATTAAAATACCATCTTAGAAAAATAAAACAAATACCATCCCCCTGGCTGTATTGTTTTGAGTATGAAACATATCGAACATGCAAACACATTTATAAGCTCGCTCATGATACTGTTGTGTGTTTGTGCATTTAGTTGAAATGCGTCCTGTCATTAACCATTTCCTATGTTTGTGAGATTAAACATATAAATCGGGCACATTTTTTTTACACACCAAAAAACAATGTCCAATGAAATACTAAGTGGTACGGTTAAGCTCCAACCAGCTGATAAAGTTTCCAATCGTAAAATGGAGTACAAAGTCAATTTAATATATACTTACATATATATTTAAATCGAGTGTTATAAGAATGCCAATAGTAAGTCTTGCAGTATGGACCTTACCAAAAGTCAATCCAGTGCGTTAATCGCCTGACTCTTAGTGTTTAGAAAACAAGGGGCTATGTTCAAGAAACCCGAAATCTGGCCTTGTATTTTTTTAAAGCTTTATTTATGTACAATACGTATAATTATTGTATCATATTTACTTTATGTTTCAATTTCTTGTTTTTATTTAAATAAAATATCAGTAAAGTGATATGTCGTTTGTTGACTTTACAGACACAGATGCCATTTTATTGAGTATTTTTACCAGCAGCCTAACCTTACACCGTCTATTGCTTGTTAGTCAGAATATATGAACAATGCATCTTTGTTTCGTTTGGAATCATGTATACCTTCACCAAAACAATAAAAACAAAATAAGAAAAATAAAAAAAATACTATAAAAAACACACCAGCCGACTCTGTGTCAGTATCATACAATTGTTAATAAAAGTATGTACCAGTAAAACGTGAATTCTCAGCTCCGACATATTTCATTAATTTTGGGGGAAAAAGTATATTGGATCTTTCATTATAATACTAATTTCAATGCGAAGTTATCCGATTATTTTATATGATGTTTAAGGAGAAAATTCGGACTTAAAACTCCTTAACATTATAATAGCTATGAGACTCTTGAGTTTTTGGGTTAAAATGATTTGTTACATGTAATAGCCGGTAGCTGTATGTCCTATCATTTGTGTTTACACACCATGTAACGGACATCAGTGGCCATCGTGAGGTTGAGGCATGGTTAATAGTGACAGTGGCGATGAGTTTGATGACGCAGAAAGAATGAAACTGTTGAAATAGTCCAGCTTCAAAAATTAGAGGCATGATATGTGAATATATTCATTAAATAGGGAGAAGAGCTCCTAACAAAATATATATTTCGTATGTTCGTCTGTCCTATTCCTCTCTGATCTGGAGTATTAAAACTGATCAAACTGCGTCTTTTTTCTAGAAAAAATAAATCCCATAATGAAGCTACAAGTATTGTTACATGTCTTGCAATATCAGTATTATTGGAACATGTATATAATGAATGTGACTGAGAAAGTCTCAACCATCAAATCGAAGTGTATGGCAGTGTTGATGTTTTATGTACAAAGTAGATAATAATAAGGCTCCATTTTATATTACTGGCATTACTCTTAATAGCAATGAAAATTTAATCTTAGAAAAAAAGGAATTAATTTTATGTACCTTACTCAAGAAATGAAAAAATACTGAAATAATAAGAAAAGTATTGTATTTCAGTTTTAATATCACGATGGAAGTTGTTGGATTCAAATCTTAAATTTACACTTTCTTTACCATATTTTACATAAGGAATAAATCATACTACACGAATAAAATACATTAACATAAATTATGATTTATGGTTAAAGACAATATGCAACGATATGTGTTAAAATCAGAAATAGCTGTAATAAGTTAAACATCTTCCGAGTTTAGATTTTTTCTTCAAAGGTATAATATACATAAATCAATTTCAAAGATTAACACAGCTCTATTCAACAGACATTTCCATCCTCTCAGTACTTATTGTTTATTATGTAGTGATGAGAAAAGGTTATATGATGACAATAAAGCTGTACTTACTTATATAGAACATCAAAACGTTCTTTATATGTATGAAACTATCCAAAATATATTTATTTGTAACCATGTCTAATTATGAAGGTTATATTTTGCAATGAATTATGTATTTTTGTGCTGTTTAATATTTTAAGTCAATGTGTTATAATCACACACATTGACATTTAACGTTAATTAATACTTCAAGGTCATGTGATTTATGTGAGCATAAGCAGATACGAAAATGATGTAAATTGTAACACTATATTTCAATCCGAGGACATTCCAGGATATATGTAATATGTGCATTTTTAACATTTTATCCAAGATTAATGTGTTGAGGACACTCTGGTTTGATCCTGATCTGAAGTCCGGGAGAGTATTGCATATACAAGATACAGTTTCGTATTGCAGTGCTATAGAAATGTTGTATATGACTTTAGATCTGTTTTCCTTAATGTGTGTTTGTATTAAAATAAATAGTATGTACACTTGTTTATAATTGCATATTTATTGTAAAAAAATGTAGGGGAAGGCCAAATCTAATGTTCGACACGATACCTTCCATAAAATAACTCTCAGTAGTGGCTATATTTAGGGAGCAGATTTGAGAATTTAAAAAATAGTATGTGAACCTGTTTGTAGTTGCATTTTTATTTCGATGGGAAGGCACATCTAATGTTGTCATTGGTTTTGGTTCGACCTAGTTTCATATGCATATATGAAATAATATATTTAAACTAAACTAATTTAATGCCAGTGTTTTGATAATGTAACATCATACTTCGGGCAGTGTTTTATATAGCTTTAATCATATATATATCATATGAGAAAAATGCGTACCGTCGTCTAGCTATTGAAATCAAAGAAAGGCACCATAAAATACAAATTATACTAATTTGCAGCCGATTCTATATACCAGCAGGAATATTCCACATTCCAATGGTTAACATTAGTTACAAACATTTGACATAACTGCAGTTTCACCTAGAGTAATGAACGGAATATTGTGAGTACTAAGAATAATACAGAATCTGCATTTGTGTGCAAAGAAGCATAATGACGCTTGGGAACGTTTTAGATAATCAGATTTAATATTCCAACGATATAAATATTCTTATTAATGCATTGCATATTGGCGTGCAACACGCATCCACAACGAATACACGTTGTGTAATCAGACAACTTAATGCAGATGTAATTTGCTCAATATTGTTTAGAACCAAAGATAATTATATTACTTATCCCAGAAATACATTTGCATTATAAACATTGCAATCGAGATCGGATTTATGAAATTTAAAATGCAATACAACATGAAACATGACAACGACGGTGATACTGGCTTGATGGCAATAACAACAGAATAGCTGGATCGTTTATTTGAGATTACGGCGATGCGAGTGAATCATTTGAAATATATCTACATGGAACCACATGTAATTGCAAGCACCAAAACAGTATTTTAATTCATTTTTATTGATAACACAGCTTCTTGTAGCTTTAAAACTGGCCATGTCATTAAACATTTTTGATAACTTTTTTTCAACAAGCTTTGTTATTCCGTTATCTTAAAAATAGTTTTCTTCGAAATGCGCATAATTTATTTGTTTAATGTTGATAAAACAATATGTAAATAATACACCATCGAAGAGATGTTTTGACGATGATTGTCTATGTATGTATAGTTGTCTATTAAGTAGAATTAGAAAGGAAACCCGAGTTAGTTTAGCTACCAACTAAAGACCAAGGAATACGATAGATTAAATTTAAATTCAAATTGATAGTTAATTAATAATATTAGCTATGTTATTTCGATCGATATTTTTTTTTATCGACAAGTGGTATACCGCAGCAAAAGGCCGTTGTTCTAGATTTGAGAGGGGCTACGTTAATACAAAGAGAATGTAAAGGGTAATAATAGGATGTCATGATATTCTGATTTGTTGCTGATGTAAGTATTAAGCTAATACTCTTATATGTCACGATCTTTGAATATATTGTATCTGGTTTAGCTGAACCATATTGTTAGACATGAACAATAATAATAAGAATACACTAGCTATATCCTTAAAAACGCAGTTGCTTTCTGTTTCCAGTATGCACATGTTGATTTGACAGTTTATTTATTTTTCCATTATGGTGGACAAGAAACTGGCTATATTACATAAAGGCATAGTACCACTCACTTTGTAGGCTATGATATTACATAGCATTCAATTGTTACTGGATGAACGAACCTTTTACACGCAAAAACAGGAATCATTCTTTTAGAAAAAGTTTTATATAAATTACCAGCTCCGACCATAACTGAAATAAATATCCCAGTCTCCATTAATAAAACACACACAGTCTGTCCCAGAAATTATAATTATCCTGTTGTTCTGTAGAAGGTAATATGTTTGTTTTACAAAGAGAACTGCTTTAATTGATGCACGTCGCCTCGCGTGATGCTACGTGATCTGGAGATTTTAAATAAGTATCAATTTTCCAAAAAAAAATATATTCTTCGTCAATTTTATGACGGCGCTTTAAATTTGTTCTGAGAAAGATGTCCCTTAATGTTCTGATTCAGTCGTCAGTATCAATAAAATATTTACGTTATAATGAAACCAGTCTGAGAGATGGACAACCCAGTGGCTGTTACGTTATGTTTAACGTCATGTTGGAGTTTTAAGCAGAATTTAACTGGTGGAGCTTCCGTTTAAATTTAAATTTATTCATTTTACATCGATATATGGAAACTAATTCTTGGGCAAACCTCGCTGGAACATTTCTTTGACAGAATCAATACTAAGCATATAAAGACGGAGTGATTTGCCTTAACATAGGATCGAACCGAAAACCGATCATTGGTCCTTTGCTCAACTACTACCGCTTGACCAATTGTAAGATCTGCAACAAGAATCCGTGCTTGCTTTTAAAATGTTCAGACGTTGACGATTTGGTTATGCAAACATATATTTTGGATGCTTATAGTTTTTAAACAGTCGTTTTGTTGATCATTCCTGATTGAACACATCTGATATTTTATCAGATAGTGGAGTTGTTTTGCCACAAAGTTCACGACAGTTTAGTATTGTCAATTAAAAAGGCTGACATGTTTTTTCAAATGAACATCAAGCCGAATAAATTTAGATTCGGCCATTTATATCAATATGGATGAGAATTCAATGTAGCTAATAAGAATATACTTTCCTCAGTGGATATAGGGATATCTCAAAACCTATGTAGACACGGCATATATCGTGAACTGATATTCAATTCGTTATCTAACTTATTATTGTTTGTATATGACATGTTTTACGTGACTACAGATATGTAACACAAATCATGCTGTATCATTAAAGATACACACATGGTAGATTTTGACGATAATCATTTCAATAATGTTTTAATCATGTTGTTATTTTTACATTCAGTCATCAAAAACTACAATGTGTGTATGTTTATAATATAGATTTATTACACAAATGAACGTCTAAAGTGACAGCTTTATGTTCATACGACATATAGGAAAAAGTTTATGTGGACATTTTCGCTTTTTACATAAAAAGGTTTCAAACTTTGAAGATGAATTTTGGATTATCATTGAATCCTGTGCAATATAAGTACAAAGACCCCTGGACTAGTTTTGTTAAATCATGTGTGAATAAGTCCAACTTTTACTGCAACATGATCTACCCATTTTGTATAAATATCAAGAAAGTTTAGTAAGCTGTATAACATTTTACCTTGTAAAACTTTGAATGTTCAGCGCAAACTTCTTATTTTAACAAAGCATTTTGTACATTGATTTAATGGATATTTAAGTACGTTTTTATTATACTTCTGGCACATATGTTTCCAATAATTAGTCAGAGAGACGTGCCGGTTCTTAAATAATTGAACCAAATCACAGACACGTTTATCGATTAAAGGGAAAGCACATATTAATTAAATTCAGGATAATAATTTACAAGGCAGCAGAACTAATTGAAATAAGGGAAAGTCGTATTGATTAGATATAAACAAAGGAAGTTTTAAAGCTTCAAAAGCTTTTTTTCTGTATCCTTTCCACATAAGGTGTTAGATGTATGACTTTATTGCTTCATTGCTAAATGTATTCTATATATATATACTTATGTGAATAAAATTTTGTTTCAACTAAACTAAGGGTTATGTCATAGCTGGTAAAAAGAGAACAACATTAACATTTAGTGAAAGTTGTAATAACCACAACCAACATGTTATCATTAAGTTTTGTTAATAGGCATTGGCAGAAATTAATTATAACATTTTGATAAAATGATCCACCAGAAGCACAACTCGCACTCAAAAGAAGAAAATAGCAGACTTGTAATTATTGAGTTTCATTTTATGATATACTCTAATGTTTAAGTTAAAATACTATCAAAGTGTAATAGTGACATTTTGATATGTTTTAATTGTGTTAATAAATTAATTGAATGGTTTGATTGTTATATTTCAAATATAAAGATTCATGATTCAAAATAATTCTATTCAGTAAGTTAAACATAACTATAATGTTTCTCATTACATACAAATAAATGCAACACATGACACGTATGTTATAGACAAACAGTCAATATAACATTGATTTAATTAAATTAGAAATATAACGTTATCTAAATACATACATTTTTTACTATTTTTGAGGTTGGTCAAATATAATATACCTATTTAACACACTTTGTCAATATATACTTGAGTATATCAACATAAAAAGATAGATGTATATATTTATGCATTTTGATTATACAATTACGAACACCAAAAATTTGATAAATAAATTTACAAAGATTTAATAAAACGGAATGCTTATCATTTTTTATTAACTCAGTGATATTTAACATACTTGACCGTTTATAATAATATGATTTGATACAGATTTTACGGCGGTCCCGTTAACTAGGACATTTTAACACAAAATGGCATTCATCGTATATGTCGTTAAAGTTACATAGAGTACATTGAAACTTGTCTAAAACTCTCTCTTTAAACCCATATGAAAGTTTTACAAATTGGCGTCATCAGTACTTGACAATAAACATGTATATGAAAATTCATAATCTTTCAGTAGACATTTGATATCTTTTACCAAATTTTTAAACAGTTATTACAATCAATAAGTAGTGAATTATATAAATATTTAACAAAAATGTTATCCGATTTAACAATTTTAGTCCATATATAAAATGAGGTCTTGTCAACAGAATCTAATCATGTTTATCATAAACATTGTTGAATGAATATTAAACTAAATACAACTACAGTTTACTTGTTCCAACGATATAAGCTGGTGTATATTTGACAATGTATTTGCATGCTGTTAATATAGACATTATAATATATACATAATAAGACTCTTTCATCGATTTTAGGAACACAGATGCGCTCAATGGAGTACATTTGTAATTAAGTAAGTAGAACCAAATAAACTAATTGAAAGTCGTATTGATTAAACGTAGACAAAGGATGTGTTATATAATAACTGTAACACGCATGTTATACATATGGTAGAAAATACATGTACGTGTGGTAAGTATTTACACTAGTACAAGTGACATCTGTTATCATTAAACGACATTAACTTTGGTCCATATTCATATTTGGTCCATACTTTAATTGTGGAATAATTTAATCAATAATTGAAATTATTTATCCTTTGCATTGTTTTATCCCATTCATTATTTTATAAAATAAAGCTAATGGAAATGTGTACTCTGTAAACGTATCCTATGCCATTGATTAATGGATTATCAGATATATACTTTTTCATAATTTATCTAGAAAATAATTAAAATGAACATATGTTTATTTTTTTTACATATTGTCGTTGCAGTTTATTTTTTTGTTGTTTTTATTTAGAATATGTTTGATATACATAATTATACTGTTAATGTATACTATGGCTATTTATACAACGTGTATGAGTTGATTTAAGAACCAAAGCGTTCGCCCAGTTGTAAGTCCATCAGTCGTTGAAATTTATTTATATTCTTCCATCATAAATTTATCATGTATTATGCTTGTCATTTTAAAAAGTAAGTATTATATATTTTAGTCGGCAATTATTTTGTCCGAAGATTAATTTGTTATATTTTGTACATATAATACGACCTGTGACATATCATGTGGCATCGTGGTCAGTGTTCAGATATAATGTCGTTATTTGTTATATTTAATTGATGGCATATACGACACGTGACATTTCATGCGATATCGTGGTCAGTGTTCAAGCATAATGTCGTTATTTGTTATATTTTATAGATTCATGTACGACCTGTGCCATATCATGTGGCATCGTGGTCACTGTTCAAATATAATGTCGTTATTTGTTATATTTTATAGATGTCATGTACGGCCTGTGTCATATCATGTGGCATCAAGGTCAGTGTTCAATTATAATGTCGTTATTTGTTATATTTTATAGATTCATGTACGGCCTGTGCCATATCATGTGGCATCAAGGTCAGTGTTCAATTATAATGTCGTTATTTGTTATATTTTATAGATTCATGTACGGCTTGTGCCATATCATGTGACATCGTAGTCAGTGTTCAATTATAATGTCGTTATTTGTTATATTTTATATATTTCATGTACGGCCTGTGCCATATCATGTGGCATCAAGGTCAGTGTTCAGTTATAATGTCGTTATTTGTTATATTTTATAGATTCATGTACGGCTTGTGCCATATCATGTGACATCGTAGTCAGTGTTCAATTATTATGTCGTTATTTGTTATATTTTATAGATTCATGTACGGCCTGTGCCATATCATGTGACATCGTGTTCAGTGTTCAAATATAATGTCGTTATTTGTTATATTTTACAGATGACATATACGACACGAGCCATTTCATGTGACATCGTAGTCAGTGTTCTACTATAATGTCGTTATTTGTTATATTTTATAAATGTCATGTACGGCCTGTGCCATATCATCTGGTATCATGGCCGGTGCTCAAATATAATGTCGTTATATGTTATATCTTTAAGATGGCATATATAACATGAGACATTTCATGTGACATCGTGGCCAGTGTCCAGTTATGATGCTGTTTATTTGTTTTATTTTATAGATAGCATATACAACACGAAACATTTCATCTGACATCTTGGTTAGTTTTCAATTATAATGTCGTTATTTTTATATTTTATAGCTGGCATATACGACATGAGACATTTCATGTGACATCGTGTTCAGTGTTTCTTGGTCTCATTTAAATACACTGACAATGTGGGTAACTTCTCAAAGTTTCAGAAGGTTTAACAATATTATGTCTATTACCCTTTGATGAGAGCTTAGGTTCCACATGCGCTGCAGATTAAAAAAAAACAATGATAGGAAATAATATTTATCATCACTTCTGATACAATCAGTAACTATAATCAATTCATGTCTGCGAATTCTCTTGGCACACTTTATTAATCTATAGTACTTTTTTTTTTTACAATGCATAAATACAAATGAAAGGATAACACAAGTTTCCGCATTTGAACGGACAGTAGCATGTAGCAAAGACGAATTGTCTGATATTTTAGTGTTTAATTTCGTGGCAATATAGACACCATTGATTTGATTACAATGTATGTATAAATAAGAAGTAAAGCTGACACATAATTACATATTGGTACTGGCGAGACAATAAAGTAAGCAAACGAGTCATCAGTGAGTTTTAAATCATCATCATTGTTTGCAAAAAAAGACAAAAAAGAAGAAAAATTAGACAAAATGTAACGATCCATTAGTTTTGTTTGCTGCGGTATCAACTAAAGCATATGGTGCCATGGATACTAATAATTCGTCTTGTAACCCCAACTGATCAGCGGATAAGTTGATAATTATTCTGATATACGTGTTGCAGACATTAAGTACATTGATACAAAGACAACATACTAGTGTTATAACATTCATTGTAGATTTTTTATTGAGCAAATAAATCAGATATTAGTGCATACAAGAAACATTGATAGGAAATTTGGCTAAAATATTTTCAAATGGCTACAGATTAAACTATTGTCGACGATTAAACTACAGCAAATAACAACGCGATTTAAGACATAAAACACCGCTTTCAAACAGAATAAGTCATCACGGAAAAAAGACAATAATTATTTAAAGGTACACGATAAAATCTTAAAACTTAAAACATAACCCCTTTTACTTTCAGGGCTCAATAGTTTTTATTTTATTGATTTTATTCATTCGTATCGACGGTGTTTCAGCGTATCATCACTTTAAGAGCATTTAACACTGTTTAATAAACTTGCTCAAAAGGGCATTCCGATTTATATATTTCTGTAACAAAATTATGTTTTCATTGATTCCATTTATTAAATACAAGCAGACGAACAATGCACAATCTCCATTGATTGTTTACTTGAAGCAGACGAACAATGCACAATCTCCATTGATTGTTTACTTGAAGCAGACGAACAATGCACAATCTCCACTGATTGTTTACTTGAAGCAGACGAACAATGCACAATCTCCATTGATTGTTTACTTGAAGCAACCCTTTAGAACATTTTGTTTTCATTCCGAAAAGTGTACATGTTTCTTAAACCCTGAATTCTTTAGTCTAAGATTTGTTCGTGTGTTTGTAAGCGGGTCAAAACTAACATCTTATATTTGGAATTTGTCGATTATTATTGTTTTACTAGATTACCCTCTCACATCATCTTAAATGGACATCAAAGAAACATTGCCATAATGTAAATTTCTTATTAGCCTAATTGGGTATTTTGTCTAATACTTTCAAGACTTCGTCAATAGTCTTAAACTAAAAATGTCATATCTTGACCGATTTATGTGTTTTACCACGTAATGTCCTGCCTAGACGTGTGACTTAGATATCTCGCTACAGCCCTGTTAATTGACAGATAACAAAGGATGAAATAGAAGTTATCAGTCATCTTCCTGATTTTTACTACTCCCGATTCTTCTACAACGATATTAAATAAATTGACATGTATCTGCCTTGCTGTAAATGTCATTTAAATATAGGATTATATCTTTTGATATAGTGAATAATGGTTGCTTCTAGGGATATATCATCCTTTTTAATTCTCCAAGTAAACACTTAACTGGTATTGTTACGATTGGCGAATTATTGTTCCATTTTTTGTCACGTTATCTTACTCACCAATAATCATGTTAGACGTGATTGCGTGCTTCGTAAACATATTTGCAACATTTGCTATTTCATGAAGAACTATTTATGTGTCCCATGACAAACACCCATAAAAGATATATGTTCACAAAGTGTTGCGTTGGAAAGTAAATACTTGATATTAAGAAAAAAATAAGCTATTTTTCGTTGTCATTTTCGCTCATAACGGAAAATCCTTTATTTCAAATCCATCAAATTATGAGGTTATGGGACCAAGTAAAGTGCACTCGGAGAGGAATATATATTTGCTCTTCCAAAAACCAAAATAGCAACAACAAACATCAACAAACACAAGAAAACGAACACTTAAAAAACGAGATACTATAACAAACCGTGAGTATAGCTGCATCACTTAAATAGTTACCAATCTTGATTTTGTTTGAGGTGTTTGCTGAACTATGACATGAATTACTGAATAATCAAAACGAACATCGTAGACTTCCTGATATATATTAAGACATTTGGCCTGAAGATTTTGACACACAAACATTAACAAAAAACATAGCTCTATACTTGCCTTGTGGATCCGTAAAACGTAAATATCAGAGTTATGTAAGCTGTATATGTAACTGTTTATGATACGGTATACTTCCGTACTACGTGTTTTATAAACAGTATAGCATATTTATCAGT
Source organism: Panopea generosa (assembly GCA_029582155.1). NCBI lineage: Eukaryota > Metazoa > Mollusca > Bivalvia > Adapedonta > Hiatellidae > Panopea > Panopea generosa. The sequence continues at coordinate 48,854,559 of CM055897.1, forward strand.
TTGATGGGGTTAAACGCATTACGGTATGTTTTTAGTATGGTACGCTTATGGTTTGTCTAGTTTTGGTAAGGGAAGACAGCAAAAGGGATCTGGGTAGAACCATTGTTCGTCGTCTAAAAATAACTGTCAGTTTTTCTCACATAATGTGTTTTGGACAGAGCTGAGCTCAAATACATATTCGTAATGATGAGAGGTAATGAATAAACATTAAGAACGGTAAAAATCGCAACAACTGAACGGAACAGCTGATCCTCCACTAGACAATTTATGTATCTAACCAACCATTTGAAATTTTTGTATTTTTCTAAAAGGTATCAAAGCAATTTCCTTGAAATTTGGACTGGAATAAGACATAGCATTTAGTATAACATTGACCAAGTCATTATTTTTAACATTGACAGTGAGTGTCATATACCAATTTTAATAACGTTACACAATATATTAACAAAGATACTGGATATACAAAAGTGTTAGCTGTTCCGTTCAGTATATAATTCTCAGAAAATTAACATTCTAAAATTCATATTGACTGAAACATCGGCGCCAACCGAAAACTATTAATATATATAATATTAAATGAAAAAGACAGTAACATTTAAGTATTCTATTAAGCTGTTCATTTGAATTACTACATTAAGTAAATCGCGTTATGCAATTGACCTTAGAGCAATAAACCGTTTTGACTTCTCAACTGAGAGATATCAAATTGGACAGATATGCAAATTTTCCACTGTATATGCAAATTGTCTGGTATCCAAACCATAAATGTCGCATGAAATGAAACACGAAATCTATAAGAATGACAGGTCGTGCCAGGTTAATAGACATAGTGTGTAGTTAGTGCGTTGCGCAAGAACATTTTCAATCATTGGATATATTTCCTCACATTGTATTGTGTTCCTTGCATCACGTTATTATGTCTATAAAATTTCTCCTGTATCAATAAAGACTATTTTTATATAAAAAAGCTGGAAGTTCCACCACATGAACTGTAAATAAAACTGAGCAACTGTATAATCCAATGAAACTTAAGCCATAATCTAATCATTTAAAAACTAATAATAAGTACTAATGAATATTCAACATTACTATGCATTTCAGAATAGTTTACCCCATTGTATAATACATATGACTATTATTCCATTTATAACAACTGGAAACGGACCTCAAAATATAATTGATCCAATTCACGTTACAAAACTTTGCCATATTCTAGTGCTGTCTTCATCGTTGCTTGTTTCTATTTAGCTGTAATATTTGTTTTGGATCAAAAAGTGATACTTAAAAATTCAAAAAGAAAGATTAAATAGCAACAAAATGTGCTTTTGTACAGATGTACACAAGACTTTCATTACTCATGTCATTCGCTTTGAATTCAAGAAATACTGAATCGATGAAAAGTAGCAGATATGATGCTATCTAGAGAAACATAAATAAATCAATGAACATAAATGACATAAGAAACATAAATGATATCAAATGCATATCTAAGTTATAGAGTATCACGTAACAGTTGTATACAAATGTTTACAATGCTTACTAGCGGCTACGAGTAAAATAAACCCTACTGTAAATGAGGTCCGATGTTGTATTTTTAGTAAAAAATAGTTGTCGATGAAATGAATCTGTTATTTCGTTAGTTACTAACCTACACATACATATATGGGGCCGGTTGGATAAATAGTTATCCAACAGATTCCACATTTTTCCGTAAGGGGTTAATAACAAAACAAATAACTAATAAATTATAAAAAAAGGTTTTATGATAGAATGTTTAAATACTTAAGTTTTGATAATTGACGCGAAGAGAATTGATTTTTAATACTTTTCGGAAACATATATATTCAGATAAGTGCATTTTGCAATCGGCTCTTTGAAAATAAATAGCAATAAACCGTTTTGATACTTCGCAATAACTCAAAATTGAGAATCAAAATGAATGAAACTATAAATTTCTAACACCATAACTATGCAAATCGTATTGTATATTCAACACAATTTGAGGCATGGTAAAATTCTTAACAGTTGGCAGGTCTTTTAGAAAAACGAATCCTGTCAAAGCTTATTGGAATAAAATACTATTTATGCAATCCACTATGATTATAGAACAGGAAAATTCAGAAGCTCGCAAGCCATCAATATATTTCGGATGTAGATGTGTTTATTATTGACATGGGAACACATTGAATAAACACATCAGCGGCACTTTGCAAACAATCGATATACAAGTGTTAAAGTACGCCGTGTAGGTCTCACTTAAGAATTACCTCGTTTACTGACGGTAGCAAGATTCTTACGCCCAATAAATTAGAGCTGTGTAAATCGGTTGGGCATTATTTTTGTTGGAAATGCATGGAATTGTCATATTTCTTTGTTTGTACATATGAGAACATTGGAATATTTTCATGATTTCTGCAAGGTTTGGATGGCTTTGGGTACTGTTAGGTGAATCTATAACAGTTTAAAATGCGTAGTGATACACTGCAATAAATGGGCAGAATTTTAAAAACTGATTGAGCGTCACCAAACCATCGAAAATGTGAAAAAGCAACCTGGTCAACCCCGTGTTTTTTCTTCATAAATGAACCATTAGAGGATTATCTATGGGAACGAACAAAACACTTTAAGAACCATTGGTTATTTGTCCAATGTTGCAGAAGTGCATGTCTCTATATTTTCAACAGTACAAAAGTAATTGTTGTGTGAGACGAGTATCTTAAGTATGGAGACTGTTGCTGGTATATTGGTAATATTTGCTTATATATCTCATAATTAACTGACTATCTAGTTGTTGCTTGGTTATCTTTTTCAAGTTTCGCCAACATTCACTAAGTAGATACTTAAAAACTAAAGTGTAAATATTTCTGAATTAATGTATAATATTATATTTAATATGAGCTTTTGAGTTGGCAATGGAGCACAAAATTGTAATCCAGGACCAAAATTGTGTATTATTTGATGTAAGAAACTGCCCTGGTAAACTCTAGTTTAGGAGTAATATCTATTTCTGCGGCTATATCATGTTATCTATTAATATTTGGTATTGTATGGGCACTTAGAATTAACAGTTTATCTGTTATTTTGTATAACTGTTTAATTGTTAGCGATAAAATTGGAAGGAATAGATATATGTTGTTTCTGATAACTTTCGGTCGAGATGTAGCAACCTTCGGCATAAGCCAACACCATATCCACTACACCACATTATAACATCTGATTTGTATGGCTATGCACGATTTGATGAAAATAACTACTCTGTTATACGTCTCACTACACAGTTACGCCCCTTTTTTCCCACGGTAGCAAGATTCTTACTCTTAAAAAATTGGCCTATGTACTTTGGTTATGAAATATTTTCAAAATAGTTCATAGTGGCTGTGATTTCTTGCTGCAGATGAGTAGAGCAAATGTTGGCATAGCATATACTGCAATAAGACATCACTGGTGTTAAAAATATGACTTTGATAGGATTTCAACATATGCATGTATTTATGAGCATTTGAGGTCTTCTTTTTTCAAAACAGCTCAGGGTGTCACTGCGCCCTCTTTAAAAAAAAACAACGTGGTCAACCTACCAGTTTTTTTGCATTTTTATGTGTGTATACATACCTGCTATGAAAAAAAAATACTTTAAAAAAATTCTATGTGGAATTCTTTTTTTACCAGTGAAATCTTAGACCTTATTTTATATAGAACAAAGAACAAAATTCAACTGTGTAGTGAGACCTATAGCATAATAATGAAACTTTTGTGAAAAAACCCTGTCGGTGTGGGTTCTCAACCATAATTGCATGAATGTGGAATGCAGTATTCATAGAGACGTTGAATATCGCGTTTTCAGGGCACGGTAAACAATCGGAAACTACTAAGACCGGCTGATTAGTAGAATACAGGCGTTCTCGATCGGAATTAAACTCTTAACTGAACTTAACAAAGGCTGATCAAAGCTGATCGGTTTTTACGGATGTTTTGAAATTTAGATATACATTTTTTTGTATAACAAATATATATCCAGTAAAAGACCGAGCATTCAAAGGATACACATGCTCACACAAATCATAGTTTAAGCGGAGCGGTAGCGTAGTGGATAGATAATTAACAGCAGCTCTCATCAGATGTTGCGGGTTCGATCCCAAGATTAAACTGATGCCTGTCAAATATCAACTCTCAGTACTTGAGCACTCGAGATTGATTCATGTATTATTTTATTCTTCGCAATCGAGCTAAAATAAACTAAACTAAATCATAGTTTCAGTTCTGGTCTTCTAACACGTGATAGGCGTTTTACCAGAAAAGCAATTAATTCACTAGATTCCAGAAAACTTTGTCTCAGTCGGCTTTAATGCCGTAATATCAATTGTAAATTACCCATGATAGGAAAATTGAGAACTGTACTCCGAAAATGACTGCCTTACAATGATGTGTTGAAGCGTAATTCAAACCATTATTAGACAGATTGAATTGACAGTGCAGAACACGATGTTATTCAACGAATCTGGAGATGTTTTGGAGGTAGAAGGGAACGGAATACCATAATGATACATGTAGTTAATTGTTATTTTCTTTCCTTTTTGTTGGATGTCATTAATAATTTTATGTAACTTAGAGGGAGGTTTTAATAATGCCTTTATCATAAATGATTAATATAATAGTTTATTTTTGTTTTTTATAATTATGCTTATTTTTCAGTTGTTCTAAAATATTTTAGTTAAAGGAAATACTCAACTAGAAAATACTATGGAGGTAAAGTGTTGTGATATCATGTCTTTGCGTTTTCTTTCGTACCACATTTAGGTCCTGCATACAGCCTTGAGTAATTTTATTTGTTTTAATGTACAGTGTATATGTATTAGGTGTTGATGAATGGAAACTATTAACTGTTCTCGTCTGTGAATGTTTTTCTTATTCATTTATTTATAACTGCTAATTTTCAAATCGATGAAAGGTGTAAATAACAGCTGCAATACTTTACATCTCAATACACTATTATAACAAACAAACATAACATGTTTTAACATATTCACCACATAATGACAACACCGAATTATCACCTGGCACGTTTTTTTCGCCTAATGTAGAACTTCCGTAGGTATTACCCTGCCTCACCAGAGTGAATTTTCACCTGACACGTGTTCGGCCTACTCTAAAACTTCCAAGATATTACTCCGCCTCACCAGGATGATTTATCACCTGGCACGTGTTCGGCCTACTCTAGAACTTCCTAGATATTACTCCGCCTCACAAGGATTATTTATCACCTGGCACATGTTCGGCCTACTCTAGAACTTCCGTAGATATTACTCCGACTCACCATGAGGATTTATCACCTGGCACGTGTTCGGCCTACTCTAGAACTTCCTAGATATTACTCCGCCTCACAAGGATTATTTATCACCTGGCACATGTTCGGCCTACTCTAGAATTTCCGTAGATATTACTCCGCCTCACCAGGAGGATTTATCACCTGGAACGTGTTTGGTTTACTCTAGAACTTCCGTAGATATTACTCCGCTTCACCAGGATGATTTATCACCTGGCATTTGTTCGGCCTACTCTAGAACTTCCGTAGATATTACTCCGCTTCACCAGGATGATTTATCACCTGGCACATGTTCGGCCAACTCTAGAACTTCCATAGATATTACTCCGCTTCACCAGGATGATTTATCACCTGGCACTTGTTCGGCCTACTCTAGAACTTCCGTAGATATTACTCCGCTTCACCAGGATGATTTATCACCTGGCACATGTTCGGCCTACTCTAGAACTTCCGTAGATATTACTCCGCTTCACCAGGATGATTTATCACCTGGCACTTGTTCGGCCTACTCTAGAACTTCCGTAGATATTACTCCGACTCACTAGGTGGATTTATCACCTGGCACATGTTCGGCCTACTCTAGAACTTCCTAGATATTACTCCGCCTCACCAGGAGGATTTATCACCTGGCACATGTTCGGCCTACTCTAGAACTTCCATAGATATTACTCCGACTCACCATGAGGATTTATCACCTGGCACATGTTCGGCCTACTCTAGAACTTCCGTAGATATTACTCCGACTCACTAGGTGGATTTATCACCTGGCACATGTTCGGCCTACTCTAGAACTTCCTAGAAATTACTCCGCCTCACCAGGAGGATTTATCACCTGGCACGTGTTTGGTCTACTCTAGAACTTCCGTAGATATTACTCCGCTTCACCAGGATGAGTCATCACCTGGCACTTGTTCGGCCTACTCTAGAACTTCCGTAGATATTACTACGCTTCACCAGGATGATTTATCACCTGGCATTTGTTCGGCCTACTCTAGAACTTCCGTAGATATTACTCCGCTTCACCAGGATGATTTATCACCTGGCACATGTTCGGCCTACTCTAGAACTTCCATAGATATTACTCCGCTTCACCAGGATGATTTATCACCTGGCACTTGTTCGGCCTACTCTAGAACTTCCGTAGATATTACTCCGCTTCACCAGGATGATTTATCACCTGGCACATGTTCGGCCTACTCTAGAACTTCCGTAGATATTACTCCGCTTCACCAGGATGATTTATCACCTGGCACTTGTTCGGCCTACTCTAGAACTTCCGTAGATATTACTCCGACTCACTAGGTGGATTTATCACCTGGCACATGTTCGGCCTACTCTAGAACTTCCTAGATATTACTCCGCCTCACCAGGAGGATTTATCACCTGGCACATGTTCGGCCTACTCTAGAACTTCCATAGATATTACTCCGACTCACCATGAGGATTTATCACCTGGCACATGTTCGGCCTACTCTAGAACTTCCGTAGATATTACTCCGACTCACTAGGTGGATTTATCACCTGGCACATGTTCGGCCTACTCTAGAACTTCCTAGAAATTACTCCGCCTCACCAGGAGGATTTATCACCTGGCACGTGTTTGGTCTACTCTAGAACTTCCGTAGATATTACTCCGCTTCACCCGGATGATTTATCACCTGGTACTTGTTTGGCCTACTCTAGAACTTCAGTAGATATTACTCCGCTTCACCAGGATGATTTATCACCTGGCACATGTTCGGCCTACTCTAGAACTTCCGTAGATATTACTCCGCTTCACCAGGATGATTTATCACCTGGCACTTGTTCGGCCTACTCTAGAACTTCCGTAGAGATATTACTCCGCTTCACCAGGATGATTTATCACCTGGCACTTGTTCGGCCTACTCTAGAACTTCCGTAGATATTACTCCGCTTCACCAGGATGATTTATCACCTGGCACATGTTCGGCCTACTCTAGAACTTCCGTAGATATTACTCCGCTTCACCAGGATGATTTATCACCTGGCACTTGTTCGGCCTACTCTATAACTTCCGTAGATATTACTCCGCTTCACCACGATGATTTATCACCTGGCACATGTTCGGCCTACTCTAGAACTTCCGTAGATATTACTCCGCCTCACCAGGATGATTTATCACCTGGCACATGTTCGGCCTACTTTTGAACTTCCGTAGATATTACTCCGACTCACCAGGAGGATTTATCATCTGGCACGTGTTCGGCCTACTCTAGAACTTCCGTAGATATTACTCCGCCTCACCAGGATGAGTCATCACCTGGCACGTGTTCGGCCTACTCTAGAACTTCCGTAGATATTACTCCGCTTACCAGGAGGATTTATCACCTGGCACATGTTCGGCCTACTCTAGAACTTCCTAGATATTATTCCGCCTAACCAGGATGATTTATCACCTGGCACGTGTTCGGCCTACTCTAGAACTTCCGTAGATATTACTCCACCTCACCAGGAGGATTTATCACCTGGCACGTGTTCGGCCTACTCTAGAACTTCCGTAGATATTACTCCACCTCACCAGGAGGATTTATCACCTGGCACGTGTTCGGCCTACTCTAGAAATTCCTAGAAATTACTCCGCCTCACCAGGATGATTTATCACCTGGCACGTGTTTGGCATACTCTGGAACTTCCGTAGATATTACTCCACCTCACCAGGAGGATTTATCACCTGGCACGTGTTCGGCCTACTCTAAAACTTCTGTAGATATTACTCCGCCTTAACAGGATGATTTATCACCTGGCACTTGTTCGGCCTTCTCTAGAACTTCCGTAGATATTACTCCGCCTCACCAGGAGGACTTATCACCTGGCACTTGTTCTGCCTACTCTAGAACTTCCGTAGATATTACTCCGCCTCACCAGGATGATTTATCACCTAGCACGTGTTCGGCCTACTCTAGAAATTCCTAGAAATTACTCCGCCTCACCAGGATGATTTATCACCTGGCACGTGTTTGGCATACTCTGGAACTTCCGTAGATATTACTCCACCTCACCAGGAGGATTTATCACCTGGCACGTGTTCGGCCTACTCTAGAACTTCTGTAGATATTACTCCGCCTTAACAGGATGATTTATCACCTGGCACTTGTTCGGCCTTCTCTAGAACTTCCGTAGATATTACTCCGCCTCACCAGGAGGACTTATCACCTGGCACGTGTTCGGCCTACTCTAGAACTTGTGTAGATATTACTCCGCCTGAACAGGATGATTTATCACCTGGCACGTGTTCGGCCTACTCTAGAACTTCCGTAGATATTACTCCGCATCACCAGGATGATTTATCACCTGGCACTTGTTCGGCCTACTCTAGAATTTCTGTAGATATTACTCCGCCTGAACAGGATGATTTATCACCTGGCACGTGTTCGGCCTACTCTAGAACTTCGCAGATATTATTCCGCCTCACCAGGATGATTTATCACCTGGCACGTGTTCGGCCTACTCTATAACTTCCGTAGATATTACTCGGCCTCAACAGGATGATTTATCACCCGGCACGTGTTCGGCCTACTCTAGAATTTCCCTAGATATTACTCCGCCTCACAAGGAGGATTTATCACCTGGCACATGTTCGGCCTATCCTAGAACTTCCTAGAAATTACTCCGCCTCACCAGGATGATTTTAAACCTAGCACGTGTTCGGCCTACTCTAGAAATTCCTAGAAATTACTCCGCCTCACCAGGATGATTTATCACCTAGCACGTGTTTGGCCTACTCTAGAACTTCCGTAGATATTACTCCGCCTCACCAGAATGATTTATCACCTGGCACGTGTTCGGCCTACTCTAGAACTTCTGTAGATATTACTCCGCCTTAACAGGATGATTTATCACCTGGCACATGTTCGGCCTACTCTAGAACTTCCGTAGATATTACTCCGCCTCACCAGGAGGATTTATCACTTGGCACATGTTCGGCCTACTCCAGAAATTCCTAGAAATTACTCCGCCTCACCAGGATGATTTATCACCTGGCACGTGTTTGGTCTACTCTAGAATTTCCGTAGATATGACTACGCCTCACCAGAATGATTTATCACCTGGCACTTGTTCGGCCTACTCTAGAATTTCAGTAGATGTTACTCCGCCTCACCAGGAGGATTTATCACATGGCACGTGTTCGGCCTACTCTAGAATTTCAGTAGATGTTACTCCGCCTCACCAGGAGGATTTATCACATGGCACATGTTCGGCCTACTCTATAACTTCCGTAGATATTACTGCGACTCACCAGGAGGATTTATCACCTGGCACATATTCGGCCTACTCTAGAACTTCCTAGAAATTACTCCATCTCACTAGGATGATTTATAACCTAGCACGTGTTCGGCCTCCTCTAGAACTTCCGTAGATATTACTCAACCTCACCAGGAGGATTTATCACATGGCACATGTTCGGCCTACTCTAGATCTTCCTAGAAATTACTCCGCCTCACCAGGATGATTTATCACCTAGCAAGTGTTCGGCTTACTCTTGAAATTCCTAGAAATTACTCCGCCTCACCAGGATGATTTATCACCTGGCACGTGTTTGGCCTACTCTAGAACTTCCGTAGATATTACTCCACCTCACCAGGAGGATTTATCACCTGGCACGTGTTTGGCCTACTCTAGAACTTCTCTAGATATTACTCCGCCTTAAAAGGATGATTTATCACCTGGCACTTGTTCGGCCTTCTCTAGAACTTCCGTAGATATTACTCCGCCTCACTAGGAGGATTTATCTCCTGGCACTTGTTCTGCCTACTCTAGATCTTCCGTAGGTATTACTCCGCCTCACCAGGAGGATTTATCATCCGGCACTTGTTTAGCCTACTCTAGAATTTCCGTAGATATTACTCCGCCTCACCGGGAGGATTTATCACCTGGCACTTGTTTGGCCTACTCAAGAACTTCCGTAGATATTACTCCGCCTCACCAGGATGATTTATCACCTGGCACGTGTTCGACCTACTCTAGAACTTCCGTAGATGTTACTCCGCCACACCAGGAGGATTTATCACTTGGCACGTGTTCGGCACATCTAGAACTTCTGTAGATATTACTCCGACTGAACAGGATGATTTATCACCTGGCACTTGTTCGGCCTACTCTAGAACTTCCGTAGATATTACTCCGCCTCACCAGGATGATTCATAACCTGGCACATGTTCGGCCTACTCTAGATTTTCTGTAGATATTACTCCGCCTAAACAGAATGGTTCATCACCTTGCACGTGTTCGGCCTACTCTACAACTTCCGTAGATATTACTCCGCCTCACTAGGATGATTTATCACATGGCACATGTTCGGCCTACTCTAGAACTTCTGTAGATATTACTCCGCCTCACTAGGAGGATTTATCACATGGCACATGTTCGGCCTACTCTAGAACTTCCGTAGATATTACTCCGCTTCACCAGGATGATTTATCGCCTGGCACTTGTTCGGCCTACTCTAGAACTTCCGTAGATATTACTCTGCCTCACCAGGATGATTTATCACCTGGCACATTTTTCGGCCTTCTCTAGAACTTCCTTAGATATTACACCGCCTCACCAGGAGGACTTATCACCTGGCACGTGTTCGGCCTACTCTAGAACTTCCGTAGATATTACTCCGACTCACCAGGATGATTTATCACCAGGCACGTGTTCGGCCTACTCTAGGACTTCCGTAGATATTACTCCGACTCACCAGGAGGATTTATCATCTGGCACGTGTTCGGCCTACTCTAGAACTTCCGTAGATATTACTCCGAGTCACCAGGAGGATTTATCATCTGGCACGTGTTCGGCCTACTCTAGAACTTCCGTAGATATAACTCCGCCTGAACAGGAGGATTTATCACCTGGGATGTGTTCGGCCTACTCTAGAACTTCCGTAGATATTACTCCGACTCACTAGAATGATTTATCACCTGGCACATGTTCGGCCTACTTTAGAACTTCTGTAGATATTATTCCGCCTAAACAGGAGGATTTATCACCTGGCATGTGTTCGGCCTACTCTAAAAATTCCCTGATATTATATTGACTCACCAGAACGTAGCTTTTTCAAAAAGGAAATAATGTTGATTAGCAGAAACCGATATACGCATGTTCTAAACAATTATGCTTCAAGTTTTATTTTAACAAATGCCAGACAGACTTGATTTAATAACGTTTGCTTCTTTCAATCTACATTGATCAGATTAGCTCGAACAAAATCCAATGATAATTGATTTAAATACAAAAGGAATGATTAGATTTAGGTTTTAAAACACATTTCTGAGTTTGTTGTTAATGTACCTCTATGCTTTTTATTTTTGTTAAGAAACGTGCTATAATGGATAATTCATTTGTTAGAAATATATAAAATATTTGTATTAAGGCATCAATTTTATAAACTGTAAACATATTATATATTCAATATTTTGTATTATTCCTACTTTAAATGACTCAATGGAGAGGAGTGACACATGTCTTATTCACCTGACCACGGATAATTTCGGAAATATTTTTTTGCCGCTTTTGAGATTCGAACCCACGGCCCCTAGCACATTACTGACGACGTCTCTACCGACTGCGCCACCCGAGTTGTCCAAAGTGGCACAATATATATAATAGAATAGTGTTTTTAATTCTGACCTAATATTTAATTTGCTAGAAGCATTTTAAAGTTATAAAGCAGATTTACAAAGTGAAAGTGGTTTAATTTTTATATTAACCTAATGTAATATCACTGCCAAATCATCGTTCGGCGTTTTCCGTATAACTCGGCTCTCGTATATCCGGACGTAAATCTCGTGTTAAAACTTTATCGAAATAGACAGTTACTTTGATTTTCCTTTACCTAAATAGACAGTCACTTTCATTATCCTTTACTGAAATGGCAGTCACTTTGGTTATCCTTTACCGAAATAGACAGTTACTTTGATTATCCTTTACCAAAATAGACAGTTACTTTGATTATCCTTTACCGAATTAGACAGTTAATTGATTGACATTTTAGAGAGTACAGTTAAATTGAAAATTGCTGCATTAGGCAAATCGCGTTTTATAACTGACACTAGAGCAATAAACGAGTTTGACGTCTTATTTTTGTGAAAAATCAAACAGGACGGATATGTAAAACGTCCACTGTATATGCAAATTGTCTGATATCTAAGCAATAAATGTCACATGAAATGAAACACGAACTTAAGAAGAATGACAAGACGTGTCTGATTAAAAGACATAAAGTGTAGTTAACGCGTTGTGTAAAAACAATTTCAATCATTGGAACCTATAATAGTTTCCATAGCAATGTATTGCGTTTCGTGGTCCACATTGTTCCGTCTACAAGTTGCCTCCCGTGACGATAAGGACTATATTCACACAATCAACATTAAGCTTTTATTGCTGGTCATATACCAGTTGGGATTTTGCAACGTGTCGTTCATGAACATGCACCATTAACCAATGTTATCAAAGATACAACAAAAATGTGTCGATAAATGATTAAGCTTAAAATGATTCCTGTCCTGAATTGAAAGTTAACAATTTCCTAGAATGTGCACGGCTCACACCACTATTATATTTCCCATAGGGCTCCATTGTAACATTTATGTAAAAAAACACAGTTAAAAAAAATCTGCAGCATTTGTCTGGACTCAAATTCTTCACTGGTTCAAGATATGCAATTATTATAAAGGGAAAAAAGCATACCTTGAACAGGGTATTTTTTTTAAATTCAATGCTTTTGTGAGACCTATCAATTTGCAAAGTAACAATTTCCAGAGTAATATGTTAACTGTTCGCCCAAGATGCGGTTCGAACTAACAATTTTGAAATGACACAGATTTGTCCAGAGCTGGTATAAGTATCAAATTTTCAGTGAAGATTTCTAAAATACTGACGATTTCACTAAATAAAAATAAGTCACTGCAGTACAAAGCCCTGCAAAAATAATTAAAAGAGAACAAATGTTTTATTTCTACCGCCTTCATAAAGGGAGATAAACGTGGTGTGAGTCTAACCTCTCTGTTGGAGTACGGACATCAATGAAAATTCCCATCTGTTCTTCTCTTATTTAAAGATACTTATAACTTGACAATCTAAAGATCAGTCACTTGGCACATCAGATAAAGATATATCATATTTACTGTTATTATAACTTGTCCTACTAAAAAAAAATCACTTTGAGATATAAAATAGCTGCCGTATTATGCTTTTAGCTTAATTTTCTGATGTATGAATATTTGAAATTAGATATTACCCTAAACCTATGTTAAACGACCCCGACCAACTTGACAAATTTATCTGAATCGAAAGTAGTTTAGATTTTGTTCCATTGATTTGTATTCTGTACTGGGAGGAATTAGTTAGTTATAATTGCAATTAGGGTTAACAGTTAAATAATGTTAGTTTACTTTCTTCCGATCAAAGTAGTCAAATTAAATATCTTGTATGGGATATAAATATGCGCTGACTATTTGAAAGAAATACATGAGTACCTTTTATTTATTTGTAGATATTTTAAAACAACTTTGTGGTTTACGGTTAGATAATATCAACTCCGCTCTCTACTGAAAGGGTTGCATACTCAATATCTATGTCATTTCCATTGATCGCGTTCCTTATTGTGAATAAATTATCAAGAGTTCGCCATGTATCTAATAAATACATTTATTCATGCATTTATTCATGCATTTATTCGTGCATTCATTCATTAATTCATCCATTTGATCGTTCAATGGTAGTTATGACCGTGTATTAAAAAAAAACAATAAACATTTATTGAAGTATATGATAATTTGGTTTATCTCAATTAAGCTTGAAACACATGTAATGAAATTTAATAGTATTAAGTATCATTTAAGTTTATTTATTTTTAAAAGTTCTCCTTTGGAACTCAAAGAGACACAAATCTTGATCAAAATGCTAGTTATAAACATAATACCAAAAAATTCTTATAGCAGTAATCGAGTCAGCTATCACACTGTCATATCTTGATCTGAGCCGGGCCCTGATCGCCTGTGAGCCCTCGATGTCATAAACTGACGCTAACTATAAATCAATCAAAGATCTGAGTCTACATATTTTAGTACTTTTAGAACCGCTGTGTTGGCATCAAGCTAGAAGTTAGGAAACCGTAAATTACGTATTCCGCATGTCTCGGGAGATATACACAGACGATAGTATCTATGTCGCGTCTTTTACCAAAACTAAAACCACTGAAATTAAAAAAATGCTCGGGAATGCCAACTGTCTACGAACATGCAAATTCTATAAACTCCACGGAATGTAACAATTATTGTGTAAGATTTCTGACATTTATTGCCCCCTTTGTACAAAATCAGCTAAATAATAAAAACCCACAAGGAATACGCATTATTAATGTGATTTGGTTTTATTCTTTATTTATGCCTCGGTATAAAGAAAAAAAATGAAATAAATTCATAGGAGTTCCATTGATAACTTAATTTCAAGAGATTTATCATAAATCTTTAATATCTGATAAAATGTTCCATTGGACGCCCAGAACGCAGCCAATATTATAAGGTTATTTTACAGTGTTTTGTACAATATGAAAATATATTGTACAAGTACGTATTGTTGCGGAACTAATATTGAATGTCTGATTGCCTGACGTCTACCGGATAGCTTTCGGGAAGTAGCTATGTACAACTTAAAGGTTTCTCATAAGACCATTGTTGTTGGTCCTTTTAACAGGGGTGTCACTATTATAAGCAAACAGTTTACTTTTACTTTACTGTTCAGAATACAAAATAGTTTGTTTTATTGTATTTCCAATACGGACACCCTTGATAACTATTGAGCAAGCAAAAAGTATTTAAAAAAAACAACAGATATGTCTATACATAATAATAATAATATGTTTAAGTTGATATAATACACGCAATAAAATCCCGAAAATGTAAAATCCGATTTTGTCATACAAGCAATTCGTTTATTTGTGATTCGAAAAAACTATCTATCATGCAGTATCGTAAATATAATATATAAATTGTCCATCACAAGGAAACTTGAAATTGTACTCAGGTTATCAATGTTTTTCCAAAGAATTGATAGTTTAAACTTATTTATATACCTCGATTGTGAAACAAGTTCTTACAGCTTGGACAAATCATGATGGAAGTCTTCCTGGGTAGAACCCGTACTAAGCATATGCGGAAAAGGTGTCTTTCTCAAGGACACCACACACAGCCGTGGCGGTAGATCGACACAACGGCTCTCCGGTCACGGGTTGGGTACTCTACCACTGGAACACGCGCTCCACTAAAGACTTGATAAGATGGTATTTAAATTATTTTACAAATTGTCACTCAACAACTAATACCGTTCTCATGTACATCTTAATTCCGTTCTCATGTACACCTTAATTCCGTTCTCATCTTTTATAGTGACAACTACTCTTCCATCTGTAAAACTATTGAACTACTATTTCTTTTCTTTACCAAGAATTTATATTATGTCGTAAGTATCTTACAGCACTGCATAAAATGCACATATGTGTTTTTATGAGGTACTTTAACGCTGGTAAAATCAAATCAGGAGACATTTTGTAATCTGGTATAACTGAAATATTGGGTGTAATTAAGTTACGTCCCCTGCCGTAGAGAGAAATGCTGTTACAACTCCTCTTTTCATTCGTCAATCTATATATTAACATTTACAGACGTGAGAATGCCATCTTGTTTAATTAACTATTTTATAGGCTTGTACTAAATTAATTACGTGCCTTTTCCTTATTGTATTGGTGTAATTAATCTCGATAAATTTGTAACAAGTACATTATTCCGCGGAACAAAATTAGAAAATAGAATTAAACCAACTATGATTAGAGTATTGTAATAAGAAAGGCATGCACATGAACTCAGAAACAGGATTATCAGACTGAGTCGATGGTTACCGAAGCTTTAACCAAATTTTACTTTGAAGGAAATTAATGATTATTATTATTAAAATATTTCAGAGTCACACAATAAAATAAATATTTGTCCGTCAATCAGTTTAATACCACCCTGACTTATAAGGGAGTTCGCTTATATGATAATTAAGTTGTTGAATGATTCTGATAGATACATTTAAAGCAGCAAGTAACATTATGTCTGAAAGGTGCAACTGTCTTATACTGTCTTAAACTTCCATTGTTTCAACTGGCTGTGTCTTTTCCGAATTCATTAGTTACATTGATATTTATGTACCTTACTTAAACAAGATTGAAATGCTTCTTGTGTATTTTACATTTCATTTGAATGTATTTAATAGTGTCACCTGAGTGGTGTAAAGCGTTCTCCAAAGTTTACTCACATGTACCTCTCCCAGAAGATGTTCCCAGAAGAAGTATGCTTCAAACCTAGTACAGGTCAAACTCTTCAGGGGAGAAAATGAGAAAGTTACTTGCACAAGAACGACGATTCTGGTCAAGTGTTCCTCTGTCACTAAAACTGGATGTCGTTTGTTATAGTTGTTACTCCAGTTGTTGCGTATAGGTTAACAGATAACGTGCAGAAAAATAAATATGCTGTTACGTCTAAGAATTGATATAATACATTTTGAAACAATTCCTGGAGTTATCAACAAAACCCGCTTTTATTATTCACCACAAAAATGACATCTGGGTAAAACCACCGTCCTTCTGCAAGTAACTGGCAAACTTCCTTACATTAAGTTTTTGAAGCGAGCGTGACTCGAACATACGACATAAGCGATAAGAGGTAAGTGATCATGCAGCGGCGCCTTGGGCCACTCGGCCACGGAGGACCCTGAATACACAATATCACAAACATTATAGGCGTGTTTATCAGACAAATACTTTATTCATTCGTGCTCTCAAAATATTATTATCTATTGTTCTAGTGCTGTATCATTTCATAAAATCTAAATTTCTTATCTCAAGAAAATTGGAAATGATACTCAGGGCATAAGTGTGTTACCAAAGGATTGATAATACGTAATTTGAACAATTATATACATATTTTATTGAAAATGAGGAATACGGTTTTATTTAACAAAAATGCTGATTTTGAGAGGCTGAACTGTAATTTGGAAACATATAATTATTTGATATATTATTTCTTCATGACATGCACTATCAGTTTTTCGTCATATTTTCCTTTAGATAAGAGCCATAATTATACCAAACGTAGTTATGCAAACTAAAGAATTGATTATTTATTTCAATACATTCGTTTTTAACGATTTATTTCGAATTGAATCGACGTCATATCTTATAAACTTTATGGCAGATTTATTTTTAAACAATCTTTTATATCGATTAATGTCGAATTGAATCAGATCTTATTAATTTACATTGTAGCTCAGACTAAACGCATTGGGAATAATTCCATAATGCCAACGGCAAACAAGTCCATATTCATCATTTACGATGTTTTATTCCTATTGCATTTAGTAAATAAATATAAAGCTTAAGTTAAACATTGATTTATTGATTAATTTAAATTATCAGATTACTATTAGAATTAAAATTGTTCATTTAAAAATTGCTATTTCCAATAGAAAAAAACTAATTCTAACTGAAACTTAAGAATTTGAATCGGAAGGGTTATGTTTTTACAATTTTAATTCCATGTATCCTACTATATCACGTAGATTTTGAGCTGAAAATTCGATGTTAACTATATAATATTAATATTTTCCCAAACGTTTGTATCATTAAAGTCAATAATGCCAAACTATATTTTTGGAAAAGAATCACCTTGTCGTACTGACAGAATAGTTCATTGATGTTAGTACAGTAATTGAGTAGGAAATCAATGGGATATCATTTATTCTGAATAAAGATTATTCTACACTAAGTGATAGTTGGATTTCAAGAAAAAGTACTAAGTAATATTTAGTAAAAATATTATAAATATACCTTTGCTTCAAAATAAAAAATAAACCAGATATGAATTATAAAAATAATCAGGAGATAAATTGTGGATAATACTAATGTGCATATGAGGTTACTTTTAAGGAAATTCTTTAAAGATTATAAAGAAAATACAAATCTATAAAAATGAAATATACTTGTAATACTTATGCTTTCAAAGTCAAATATATTTTATGACTATGTATTGTTCTCTGAAATTCAAGTGTGTATTTTGTCATAAATGAATGGTTCTATGATGTCATGTCCGGAAGCACATAATGCAACCATCATTTTTATAGACTAAGTGTTTAACGCCATTTTCAACACATTTCAGTTTTTATATGGCATATCCAGTTATATCGATGAAGGAAGATCTCAGACTGAATCTGAGCAGAGCCACTTTAAATAACCTGAAAACTTTCTCTTAGTGACTCAAATCTACGATCTTAGCGGTGAGAGGCAAGTGGCCTTGAGACGTCGCCTTAGACGACTAGGCTACGGAGAACCCCAGCGAATGCAACCAAGATAATGATAAAATCTGATCATGATAAACACAGAAAATCAAAATGAAAAGTCAATTAGGAAATGATTAACAAACCTATTACGTATGACGTAACTGCAAATACGATTCGAAATAATTACCGCCATGTTACATGTATGGTCATTCTGTAAATAGAAGGTCTAACATGACGTGTTTATTTATAATTTAATTTATTAAATGAATTGGCATACTTTTAGTTCTTCGAGCAATTTCCGAAGACTCTTACTTCCATCCAATGCAGACAAGTATTAATATTTTATTTTTTGATTAATAATTTTAATGTACTTTATTTTTAAAGGCTTGTATTAACATGTTATACAGAATTTAAAATATATGCAATCACTCAAAATGATAGTGAGTTTGGCTAATTGTTTAGACCACATCTGTTTATAATCGTTTTAACGACCATAAGGTTACAAAAAATGCGTATATATTACGTGCCGGGCCCGGTTAGCTCAGTCGATTACGCGTCTATCAATCCAGGGGTCATGACTTCGAATCCCCGCCCTGCAACAGTCTCCGTGATGATTGATATACGACATTATATCATTCGCCTCTCATCGCTGATTCAAGTGGGAAAGTTATCAGTTACTTGCGGATGTGGGGTGTGCTCGAGTACTGGTTAATCGCAGGAAATAGTGGTTAGGTTAACGGATCGTCTATTAGCCCTTGATGGTATAAAAATGACGCTAAATATTCAATCAGTATATATAACGTATAGAGCCGGTATGTTGATAAGACTATAGAATGATTTACATTTGAGATAAGTCATTTTGAAAACGTCACTAAAACAATAACGCGTTTCATATTTTCATCATAACTCTAAATTAGATATACTGAACAAGAAAAATTATGTAAATTTCTGGAAATATTTGTAAATGTCTATAATCTTAAAAGTAAGTGAATCCATACAATGAAGTATAAAACAGACTGGAATGTAAGTTATGAAGTTCCCCCGAAATCATATGAATTAAGTGATATTAATGAAATTCCAAATACAAAATCAAGAAAGTATCATATAGAGAAGAAAGCAACTCATTGAGATTTTGAGCAATCTCATTTTTTCCGCAAATTCCCATTTCTTTTATTCATCTCAGGAGTTAATATCAATTTGTTACTTTACCGTATAAAATTTTCATCAAACCGAGATCGTTTACAGGAATTGGTGAATATGGCTTTGAAGGATAATTTTGTTTACCGATGAAATGTATTTACTAAAGTGTTTCTTAAAACAACAAAATTACTTCAACTATTATTTACCACTGCAATGTCTATAAAACAAAACCAATTTACTTGATCAAAACATATAACGTTTAAGGCTACAAACAGCTTTCAGTTTGTGTACAAAAGCAAGCGAATTGTCAAATTAATCATCCAGCGCTCATAGGCAACGGATTTATTTTGTACAAAAATAAGCTTGTCGTGAGGGAGAAGCAATTGATGGTATCAATTTGTTTGATAATAATTGGTAATAGTGTCGTATCAGGATATAGTGCATTGATGTCACGTTTGATGAAAGCAGCACAAATTAATGAATATTTACCCAGATTTAAGAAAAAATTAAAAATAGAAACAAGCAGATAATTGATAGTTATTGTTAGAAATAGGATTACATAAAAGCGGAATTATAAGACTTAATATTAACATATTGAATTCAACATCAGTATGGCGTTTCATGTATAATGGGCAATACTTGATATTAAATGCAAACATTTGGTTCTCTGGACACAATGACTATTTCAACAGAATATATTTAAAAATACCATAATTAAAAAATTAAAAAATTAAAAAAAGCGAGCGTTTTGATTTTTTTTAACTGAAACTGGTAATTAGAAACTTAATTGAATACAGTTTTGTATTGTATCCTTTTACAACATATTCAAATATCTGAACTGTCTTATAACAATAACCAATTTGAAAATTACCTGCGTGCAATAAAATATAAAAGTTGAATCTAATATTGAAACCTTTAAATAATGAACACAACAAAATCACGAACATGTAACATGTGCTTTATCAGACAAGCAATTAATTCATTTGGATAGAAAAGAATGTCTATTATCCTGCTGCAGTATCGTAACCTATCGAAAGTGTCCATCACAGGGAAATTGCAAACAGTACTCATGGTATTAGTGTATATTACCACAGAGAATTGGTAAAGTGTAATTTTAACTATGTTAGACAGATCAAACTGGTTATGAAGAATACGTTGTTATTTAATAAACATGCAGATTTGTTCTGTTATACCTATTTTTCGTTTGCGGCTGTAGTTTTTACAAAACCTTCGAAAGCATACGTGTAAAACATAACTTGTTTCTTTATATATATATTTACTAGAGAATGTCGTTAATATTGCAATATACACAGTCTTGTGAATGCTGCTGCATTTGTGAGAGAATAGTTTGGCGGTGAAACTTTTATTAACACTCTCATATCATGGTGCGATGACTTGGGAGAGCGAGGTTCAGTGCATCTGTAAACCACATTTAAGCTTCACAGGGCGTCATTTGCTACTGGCCGTTCCAAGGTTGAGACCCACATCTCATTTATTATCCATATATGTGTTTTACTTATTATAATAATACTGTATGTTAATTGTATTTATGCTGCGTCAATAAATGTGCCTTTTAAATGGTACGCCTCATGTGTGTGGGTTGTATATATTCTCATATTTGGTTTGATGATGTTGGGTGGAAGGGATCGAAATGTTTGGTATAATTATGTATGTATATTTTATACGTTTATTGTAGTAACTGATGTTGTTTAAAAAGTTAACATTTTTGATTTTAACATAACCGAAAGTACCTTAAAACAACAAATAAATAGCTCTCAAAATGATATAATAACATATATATCATAATTATAGCATGACTGCATTATTGTTATTATTGTTATAAAACAAAATATACTAAGTTGTCGTAGGCTTTGTCTCAGTATCATGTATCGTTCACCGCTGAGATCAAACATAGCTAGATCCAAACATTTCTTACCTCCTCACAATACATTTTAAATAACCTTTTTATCGGTTTCTGAAAGTTAGATGAGTATTTTATCAAATGTGTGTGATCAATAATGTCCTTACATGGCCAAAGATACATAACAACAAATTGTTTCAGCATAGTCGCCATACGTATCAAAGTGCATGCCATGGACTAGACTCTTAAATCAAAAGAGAATGTTACATCAACTGCAACAAAACCACTCCTTCTTTGCCCTCAAATCGGAGGTTTTATTATAAACCATGTTATCCAGATTTAATTCAATAAATCGTAGTACATGTACTAAATACACTTATTTAAACACAAAAATGAATCATTAACTTGACTGAAACATCCGTGTAGTGGCTAATTATTAGAATTTATATGTCATACTGAGTTTTCTTTTCTTATCTAACATGCAGTGAAAACCAAATTTTCCATGAATTAAATAGTACAGCGATAATCAAAGTGTCCAAATCAATGTTTTGTTGTGTCAATTATTATTACAACGTATACATTTATTCTGAGATATCGAGAATATACTTTTGCGAGGAGGTGATGCAGATGTGGTGATTAAATGTTTACTCTCGCCAGAGGTCGCGGGTTCGATCCCAAACTCTACCCGATGACCTCTCAAAAGCACACTCAGTACTCAATCTGGTTTTACCCAGGAAGTGGACTCGAAAGCAATCAGTATAAGTTATAAGCTTTCTTAGCGATCATGTTAAAATAAATTGATATAACTAGAATATTCTATTGTTTCTTTAAATGTTCGTTTTAAATGTTTTTATTCCACAGAGCTATAGAAAACATCGTTTTTAATCAGCAACTGGCTATCCACGGATAGCAAGCAATCACTTAAGGTATCTTTATAAATTTAATAAAAAGGACAAAAACGTTGTATATATTGATAATGATCAACAGTAAGTGTTGTTCTCTCTGTGTTTAAATAGTAATGGCATGTATTTAACGTTACATCCATTTGCAGAACAAACACGATTGATGTATATATACTGTATCTACTTATTGAATCTTTACGAAGTTGTACTTGTTTTTATAACCTATCAAAGCAAACATAGTCTTGTACGTCATTTTTATCAATTACATCTGGAGTTCTAATTTAACCCAAGTTAGATGTTGTTTAAGCTAATAAAGAGGCTTCTTGCAAAAGACTATCGGGTGCATCAGAGTATTACATCACTTGTTTAGCGGGACTTCTTTTACTTCAATCGTCTCATTACACAAATTGACGTTGGGAAAGAACATATGTTTTATACATCCGTTATTTCCCAGTTGGTGTTATTTCAAATGCCAGTTCATAGGCGATAACATCTTTACGTGTTTTATTGTCCGTATTATAATCTTTATAATACGCATGTAAAACAGAGAATATCCACTATATGTTTTACACAGGATTACCATCGTTAATTATATAGTAAGCCGGGGCATTTTTATCAAGATCGAGTGAAATAAGTATATATATATATGACAATGATGCTATGAAACTAAAACGTTTTGGCCGCCACTGAGAGATACATTAGAATATTCCTGATTTACATACCATCCATGTTTAACGGTTATATTTATATCCGATATGTATCTTCTTTAATGAATATATATAATAATTATAAGGTTTGAGTTCATTTTCCCATGAACGCATACTTATGAACTTTCATTTTTAGTTTCTAGCCTAATTTTGGATATCAACGTTGTTCGAAATATGCGATTGAATATAACGAAAAAAATCGTCACAATTATTTACGTTTATTTGACGTCTTCAAGCAATAGCTAGTAAACAAAATACGTAACCTTTGCCATATTCCCAATCAGCTGCAACTGTATTTTCAACGGTCGAGTCACTTGTACATATTTATAGTTTCGTTTCATCTCAAGCACTGCTTGTAACCCCTTTGTCTAGTAATTATTTGTTTTCTTTGCATTTGTAACAATAATATATAGTTCTTGCAATTTATTCAGAAAAGAGATTTTGTACAAGCTAGAAATAGCTTTCTTCTCAATTCTGTTTTATTCTGCCGCTGTATATTGAATAATTAGATGTATATATTATATGCTGACAACTAATAAATATTTTTTAAACCAAAGATTATATCACATCTATTTAAGAAAGCAAACAAATACTATTAATAACTTGAAGTAACAGTACATGTTGTAAACGTAGTTAAAACCCTTTATTTCTAAATGTCATATTTCTATTTTGTTAATGTTAAGAACAGTAGAGGACGATAAGTTTGTAATAACAAATGCCTTAAACACTGAACAGTACTTCTATTATCTAATTTATATTTTAATTTGCTTTATTTTTCTCTGAGCAGCAAGTCAGTAAGCAATTAAATCAAGAATATGTAGGTGTTATTTTTATAGATAAACAATCATCAATTTTGGTAAGAAATTATATTTCTTATTCAATTATATATAAAAATATAACATCTAAATTGTCTATTATGTAGAAATTGCTAATTGCATTCCGCGTATAACTGCATAACAAGGCAGATGCTGAAATGCAATATAAACCATTTAGGCAGATAATATTGACAATATAAAGTTTAATTATACAGATTGTTGACAGACAGAAAGAACCTAAATGTAATTTATAAAGGAACATAATTGAGTTTTATGTACTTAAAGATTTATGAAGTGTTTTATGATAAATTTGAATTGAGATTAATCAGCAAAATTGGACACTTTAATGATGGTATGAGGTGTTAGACTGTAATGAATGGTATATATTTATTCTACAGATATATTTAGATTTACATATTATGAATGTCAAAGAGACACAGCAAACAAACCCGAGGCAACTGTGTTGTCAACATTCATCAACGCAAACATTAATTACTTGATATTGTTATAGCTTGGCAATGTCAACTTCTGTTGTGTTCAATGTCATTAAATAAATCTAATATAATATCAAATGACTTTCATTGATATAACCAAAAATTTAGTTTAAAATAGTCTAATGAAAAATCACCTTTACCAGGCTCGGAGAGTCGTGGGTTCAGTCCTTTACCAGGATTGGAGAGTCGTGGGTTCAGTCCTTTACCAGGATTAGAGAGTCGTGGGTTCAGTCCTTTACCAGGATCGGAGGGCTGTGGGTTCAGTCCTTTACCAGGGCCATTGATCAACCTTGCTTACTTTGTACTGTTTTTACCAAGGAAGACATTAGTTAATACCTATTGTCTCACAAGTTTAAATCAAAAGAACAGAAGTTGCCATGGTCTTCCCTGGAACCGAGACTTTATCCATTTTGGAAAACATTCATTAGACTAGTAAAATGGGTAACACAACATTAATGGCGTCAATGATTTATTTGTTTGCAAAGTATGTAACAAATTATAAAAATATGCCAAGAATAAATGGGGAATATTTCTCAGTTTTAACGTAAATATAGTTATATATATTCATATATTCAACTTATTCAAAAAGGCAAAACAATTTACTCTATTTTTAAAACTGAGAACAGTACACTGTCAAGTAAAATTTGTTTTTTTATACAGTTTGTGTAGGAGAATGTGATTAAAACGAAATGTTATTAGTTTAATTTATAACGTATAATGTAATAATTAAATAATTAATTATAACTATTGGTTTTGAATCTTTTATCAATTTCTTTATTTATTTATCATGATCAGACTGTATCAGATAAGCATTTTGTTTCAGTACTAGATACATTTACTTGAAACAGAAAAAACTGTAACCTAGAAGAAAATATCAACAGACAATCAGTTTGATGGCTTGTGTACACCGTATTCACTCCACTTGAATCTATAGGCATAACGTTTACGATGGCCCACTTATAAATATGTATATCATTTAAATGCCCATGTCCTTCATTTTATACATTTATTACAATTACTTGCTACATGTATATCATTAAATTGAACCGAAGTCTATAGGTAGAGCGTACACCTCGCATGTGGAAGGTCTTGAGCTCGGTCCTCGGTCGTGTCATACCAAAGTTCAACATCTAAAAAGTAGTTATGGACCATGTTGGTCCGGTGTTAGTATAGTGTTACTGGGTGGGGTATCATATCATGTGTCTGCGGCATGATACTCCAGTGTGGCATTGCTTACAATACATAGAATACGGTATCACGAAGGCACCGTCGCGATTTGACTGAACAATTGTTGAAAGCGACGTTAAACACCATACAACAACAATATCATTAATTAAATCGTCGATGGAGCGGGAAAACACATATGAATAAATCACTTTTGAATTTAAAAACGCATTTAATAACACTGTACTCAGTCACAACCTAAGGTATAATGATAGTTATACAAGTATATATACTATTGTATGCTTGTGCTTTTTGGTTATTTTTATGATTTTTGGCCAGTGCGTAAGCACTGGTTTTAGCCATTATTTTGAAGACACCTGTCGCTTTTACTAAAAACCTAACAACTCAGCTGAGAGGAATTAAATCTACTCAGCCGATAAAAAAAGTAGTTCTATCTAATATGTTTGAAAATTGAATTAAATTTAAGCGTATTTAGCTATAAATCAATTGAATCATAGATTTAATGATAAACCTCGTCAATTATGTGTTCACAGCAATAATTTTTAAAAACATTTTTTTCGCAAATATGTGGGTTATTTTGTAGTCTATCCCAGTCCTGATATCTCCCGAATCAGGTCTATGACCCCCCAATGAAAAGGATGGGAATTACATGCGTGTCCCACAATTCATAGCTATTCAACGCTTACCAAACTGTGACGTCATTCAACTGACCAATCAAAGTGCTCAAATCCCATTCCTAGTTTAAAGACCCAATCGGGAGAGATGGGTCCCCTCTACAGACTAGTTATTTGGCGTGTAATGTACTAATACCTAATACAATTTGTGAGCATGAATATGGACGCTTGTGGATCCTTAATAAATATTGTGAATTGCATGCCCCGGGGTCTCACAGTTTGGCCCTGGGGATGGGGCCTATTTGACTAAATCTATATAAGGGAAAATGACAAAAAATGTTATTTTTAATGACTGAATAGACTTATTTGAATGTGTTTTGGTCTGATTTGTTGTTGCTGACATGACGGTTAATACCTACGTGAATTTCATGGTCCCGACTACCATTAGGTCTTAGGGGCGGGGCCAAAACAGTAAAATTCAAGGTAAACTTAAAAAATCTTCTTCCTATTATAGGAAGTACTCAGAATCGAATTGTGAGCATGATTATGGACGCTTTTGGGTCCTTTATAAAAATTGTGAATTTCATGCCCCGGGGTCTCACGGTTAGGTCCTGGGGGTGGGGCCTCCTTTACTAAATATATATAAGAGAAAACGACAAAAACCGTCATTTCTTATGACGGAATCACATTTGAATGACTTTTAGTGAGATTTGTTGTTGCTAACATGACAGTTAATCTTATGTTTTATTGAGACCACCTACCCCCCCCCCCCCACCCCCAACCCCCTAACCTTGGGCCAGGGCCAAAACAGTCAGATTCAAGGTAAACTTAAAAAATCTTTTTCTTATTTGAGAAGGAACTGGAAAACAAACTGTAAGCATAATTAATGAGGCCTATGAGTCTGTCATAAAAAATACGAATTTCATGTCCCTAGGTTTCACGGTTTGACCCTTGGGCTGGGTACTACTTTACTAAATCTATATAAGAGAAAATGATGTAATTTGTTGATGCAGCTTTGATATTCAAAATCCATGTTTGAATTTCTGCCGCTTCCCGAAGGACAGAAGTTGGAAAACAGATTCATATAGCTTTATGTCGTCAAGGATAATCATGTGACCGTTAAGGCCCGTGGGCCTCTTGTTAACTATACTGGCCAAAGGCCAGAAAGCCTTATGCGACTGCGCGTTGTCCGTCGTCTGTCGTCCGTTAGCAGCACTTTCACTGAAACCACTCGGCCAGTTAAACTCAAACTTAACATGGATGTTTCTCATGAATAGGAGTTTAAACAGAAGATTTTATTATTATTATTGTTTAAAATTCAAGATGGCCACCGTTACTAAAATAGTATAAAACTTAAAAAATCTTCTTCTCGAGAACCGCCAAACAGATTGTGAAAATATTTATGTAGTAATGGTTACCAACTATAGTTCCATTAGATTTGTTCAAATGGTGTCCCTAGGGTTAAAAATGATCCCGCCCCGAGGGCTCAATTAGTGGACACGTGGTTGTAACACACATTAATAAAAAATAATTAAAATTTATTTTCAAAGAAGAATTGATTGTTCTAGAAATTCAGATTTGTTAAAATGACTGGATTCCACTGTCTGAAGGGATCAGGAGGGGCCCCAAAAGGGTAAAAATTCGGAATTTCAAAAATCTTTCTCTTAAGAATCAGTCAGTCAAATTTGTTCATATTTTGCATAATTTATCACTATGATTAGGGGTTTGAATCAAGATAAGAATCATGGAGCTAGTATTTATAGGGGCTCTGTGAAGGGACCCATTTTTGCAAAATTATTATTCAGTTTGAGTTCTGAAGCATCATATAGTCATAGCAAATAAGATTTGGTTCAATAAGCAGGATTTAATTTCCATAAGGGGCCAGGTGGGGTCACAAAAGGCTTAAATTTGAATGTTTTCAACAATCTTCTTCTCTACAACCGGTCAGTCAAATTAGTTCCTATTTGATATGAATTATCCCTATGAATAGCGGTTTGAAGTTTGTACACATCAAGGGGCTGGAATGGATAGGGGCTTTGTATGGGAACTTTGAGTTTTACAGGAGTTCTATGGGAGAACAGAAGATTCTCATTTTCTCCAGCATTTTTGCAAAAACAGTTTTGAATTTGAAATTTAAACATTGTGTAGAATTAGAAAATAATTTTTGTTACATAAAGAGGATTGAAATGCCATAAGGACCCGGAGGAACCCAAAAAGAGTTGCTTTTGTGAAATTTCAAAAACTGATCAGACGAATTTATTACATAAAACAACAACCACTTTTTACCAGTAGAGTGTCCACAGACCCTCTTGACGTCTTTTTTCTTTAAATTTCAAAAATCTCCGATGACAGTACAAAGATAGTTGGGGTGTAGCATCATCTAATGATATGTCTTCTGTGGTCAGTTTTTTGAGTCGCCAGAGAATCTGATATTTAAATGTATTTTGACAAACTTTCACTGTAGTAAAGTTATCACAATCTGAAATGATGTCATTACTGTAGACTGAAGTTGTTAGACAAAAAGAGTGTTTGTGCCTAGAAAACAAATTTGTCAACGATTTGTTGTTGCTGTATTGTGAGAAATAAATTCAATTATTGGGTAAAAAAAGGGAGAAAAAAAAATCACTTCCTTACTATACTTTCTTTGTGAACCTTCAAAAAATATTTCCATATAAAAACATGCACCGGCCACCAGTACTTTGAGTACTTTGATTTATCAAGTTAAGAAATGATGTAAAGCCCATATTTACAGATAGCTTATCGATACCATAGTTGAATGAAATTGAATCATTGGCTTTACATAACATGTTTACATAGCATTTTAACGTAACATTGAATAAAGACAATGATGTTAGAAATATATCAAACAATTAGCTAATCGTGAATGTAAGATATTAAACTATATTTTAGATTCAAATAACATTTAGTTTCATTTTAGTAAATGATAACGGCTATAGAATGAAGTTTTTAATTTAAGAAACCACGAGTAAGCGACAACGAACGAAGAGAGAGGGAGGGGGTAGATGTAGGGGTCATAATTGTTCAAATTAGGTAATATTTGAAACATAAATAAGGTAGTGAGGTATATGCTTATTTCAGAATATTCGTGTTCGAGTAATAAACAAATAAATAAATAAATAGTCTAGCAATCACAAATGAAAAAGCAGTGAATTATGTGCCTGTCCATCAATTCATAGTAATTGAAGGCTGACTAAACCTGTTGCGTCATTCAAACTTTGAGTTTATGCAACTGACCAATCAACGTACTTAAATGGGGATTTCCTATTCGGCAGAACTGGATTCAAAATTCTTCTTTTTAAAAACAGGTGCTGTCTAATGTGTTCATTTTTTATTTTAAATTATGTATATGACTTAGGTTTGATGTTTGTATAAAATAATCTGGTAAGATGTAGAGAGTCCTGTCAGGGGAATTCGAGTTTTACATTGGAAAACTATAGAAAATGGGATATCTCATTTTCTTATCTATTGGTATGCATAAATAACTTTCAATCTGAGATTTTCTACGAATAGCCAATTAGATCGGGCTCAGTAAGGATTGAATTTCTAGAAAGGTCAAGGAGGAGTCACAAGAGGGTTGAAATTTTGTATTTTCAATTTCTCTAAAGAAGTGATTTTCTTTCTAATCCTATTATTGTGTTTTACATTTAAAACATGTAAAGATATGTAATAAATATGTATAAGCATTGAACTGTCAAAACTGTTTATATATGATATAAGGTATTTTTATGAAAGTAATTTAATGTGAACTCCAAAACAATGGGTTTGGGTTTATAGAAGCCCTTGTAAAGTGGTTGTTGTTACTACCACATAGTAATACTATGAAGAAAAGGAAAATTTTCCAATTTCATATCCATTTGTAAAAACAAAAACAATTTAAAATGTAAATCATTGTTGGGACATAGCAAATTACTATGGGTACGATATTGAAGTTTGTTTAAATCAACTGGTTGGGATGTATTGGGATATATATATGTGAACTGTAAAGGGATTATTTTTTTCATTTAAAAAAGAATCGTCTGAAATTTCAAATATTTTCATGGCCATTATAGACCAGTAGTTTGTCTTTAGTCCCTTTTGGACTATTGTTCTTTTCTAATGTACGCATTTTCTAAATAGCTTATATTGTCTTTCCGTGTTTGCAGAACTTGTGGTCAAACCCCATTTCATGTAAAATGATGAAATAAAATATGTTACAGCTACCCGATATATAACTTATATACCAACATGCTATATATACACTAGCGGGTAACTGGGAATGAATATAATTTTTAACACTTTTCCGTTTTTGTAATCATATGCAAATATCATTGAAATTCACTCAAGCGTACACATAGCATTAATGGACAAGAATGACCAAGTTCTGAAACACGAAAAAGAAGAAAAAGATGTATCACTAATCCATCGCTTTAAACCGATAAATCAATTGTTGTAATACTATCCGTATGTTTTTGTCGGTTAATGGAACAGCACAAGTTATGCCTACTCTGTGCCCCTTTGTCTTGTTTTTGTTACACTGAACTGTCACAGTAATAAGTAGGTAACAACGAATTAAATATTGTAAAATGTGTCAAACTTTAAAAATGACCGTCCTCGGGTGATATTTTACATTGCAGCCAATCACATTCTATATTTTTCTTATTTTTAAGTATAATCGACCGTAACAAATTGAATAAACGAAGTACATGTGTATTACAGTACAATTACAAATGTAAGTATTTTTGACTATGGGTCTATGATTGTTTTTTTTTTAATCTTTTATATAAAACTGTTTGAAAAGCGTAAGATTTTCTTATTTCAAGTAATACAAAGGTGTGTTATTTCTTAAACCGCAAATAAAGGGTCATTGCAATATACAAAGAGAACAATACAAATCCCAATAGTTTTGATTCACACGTTCCCGCCAGACTATCCTCTTACAAAAGCGACAGAATATGCATGTGTGATTTGTAAAACACAACGTAATCATATAAGTAATTCTGTTATGAGTACAACATTGAGCCATAAATATCATTCACGTTTAACAGAACATTATACCAAGACAATATTGGCGCATAACAATAAATTCATTTCAAAATAATAGTTGTTTTCCAGACAAGCATCGGCTTAAGGCAACGTTAAACTGTTATTCTAAAATAGGAAAACGACCAACAAATGTGGTAATGTAATGGTATTGCTATATGTCTGAACTGCTGAATGATAAACGTTACCATATAATATCCAATCCAGACGAATCAATGCAGTAAATATTTATTCTCTAAGGAGATTCTATTGTGCACTTACAGTTAAACTGTTTTTCAGTCTGCTTACAAATCATGTGATACAGAGGATATTGGAATTATATTTCTTTTACAACTTTGCTATACTCGACCAGCAACATTGCATGTTTAAACATCTATAATCTACATGTCTTTCGACAATTGATATCAAGGTAACAACCAGTAGGTGCAGCTATCTACATGGGCGTTTAGCACACATGACTAGATATGTTGTTATCTGAAAGTTTTTAAGATTAAACAAAAACAAATTCGTGAGCAAAATGGATATAAAACTATTTCTATATCTGTAATATACATGCATGCATGTACCTTACGCACGGTAGGCAAAGTTGGAGGCATAAATGCTCTAATTATTTAAAGGAATTACTTGTTGATAATATTATTGTTTCATGAACATTTTAAGCTTCGAACTTTATTCTTAAAATATATAGAGACGGACCAATCAGCTATATATTTAAGTTTCTTAAGCTCATTATTTGTGCGAGCTCTATATTATATGCAAGTTATATGTTAAATATAGATATACTTTAAGTGTGCAATAGCATCTATCTCCCTGGAGTCAAAAGTTACTGCACTGGTCTGTCTGGATTTCATATAATAAAGAAACATTTTATTTTTACATGCCCAGACATTTAGGAATGGCACATTTCATTTTTTTTTTAAATTACAAAATTCGACTTAATCATATCACAACGATTAATCGTCTGGATTTCTTTTTAAATTAGTTTTTTTTTTTACAATTATTTTATTGGTACATGTATGTGCCGATGTCATAGTTTTGTAAAACGTTGATTGTAGCACTTTGTTGATTGCGTTGGTCCACGAATGCTTTGTTTAATCATGTTATAAAACGTTTAGTAAGTTTGAGATGGAAATGTTCACGTTCTGTATCTCAGTGTACATATATGTTTATTAAATTTGATTATTTGGAATCATGGTACTCGTTAGTGTTATTATACTTACGCTTTAAGTGATGCGAAGGCGTGTGATAAGAGTTGCACATGTCCTTATTTATCATGTCCTTATTCATCATGTCCTTATTCATCATGTCCTTATTAATCGAGTCTTCTTTTCCTTTTTAGAATGAGTTTTCATTCAAGTATGTTGATAAAGAGGTTTTGAACTTTAGTGTGAATAACTAAGAATAGTCTGAAAAATATATAGTATTATACAAGTGAAACTGCTTTCATATTTAAAAAAAAGCAAACTTTCTGCCTCCGAAGTGAGTTATGTAGGAGGGGCTAATGAAAAACAGCCGTATTATTTACCTGTCATTTTTGTCTGTCTGCTAAGAATAGACAATTATATTTGGCTGCTGAGAGTACATAAACACACATCCATGTAAAGGAATTTACAATTTAGAGTGCATAACACACATTCATGTAAAAGAATCTACAATTTAGAGTGCATAAACTCACACCCTTCCTAGAATTTCAAACTTTAAAGACATTTTTTTCCATTTACATATAGCAAATGCATTTTGGAAACTATTGTTTTCAAGCAAATGTATTAACAATAATCCAGTTGTATGCAAAATTGAATACAAAACAATGCAGTGGTGACTGTCTTATTTTGAAAAAGGCTCTCTGATTTAAATCACGAATATAGATATATAACCTCATTCCTCCCGAGTCATCTTGTGACTTTTTACGGCAGTTGAGCTTTAACGATTGCTAAATAAACATATATAAAACAATTTTTATCAGTAGTAGTTTCCTTAATACAAATTTTATTGATTGACCAAAGTAGATTATCTTTAATTTGTAAATATTTATAATTACTATATTTAAAATACCAACAAATAGAAAATGCATGTCCAACAGGTGGCTACGAACTCGCACAACAGCACAATCAATACATGGAATGACGAGCAATACAAACATACAAAGACGTGATAACAGTGTCAACGCATTGGAACGGTCAAAGTCAACCTTATTCTGAGCATATAAAGTGAGATGGATATAGTTATATAAGTACATCATAACCATGAATTCGTTTATAAACTGTGACAAAGTCATATATTGCTTGTAGCATTTATAAAACAACAATAAAGACACCATTGACTGCATTCAGATTTAAAAAACCGTCTGATCTTTACTTTTGTGTTCTGTACTGCCGAAACATTTTATTATCAAATAGTATTAATGGTCTACATAAAAACCCAAATTAGTTTTGACTTGTTTGACACAATATCAATTAATGCTATGTACCTCATTTTACCTGTAAGCGTCTGCTTTAATTCTGATTGTTTATCGTTTACTTAGAAAAGAAATCATGAGTTTCCAGTCTAAAGTCTCAATATATTGCCCTGTTGTATTTGACATTTTCTCTCTGCTGAAAGTAAAATGTTGCATTATATGATATTAACGATTTATAACGATGATATGAGACTCAGTTCTACATTCCGAAGAGCGAACGTTTTGTGTAATAATAATAATAAACTATAATATTTCGTTTTTAACTTAAAACATGTGAGACAGTGCATTGATT
The DNA here is from genome assembly GCA_029582155.1 of Panopea generosa. Classification (NCBI taxonomy): domain Eukaryota; kingdom Metazoa; phylum Mollusca; class Bivalvia; order Adapedonta; family Hiatellidae; genus Panopea; species Panopea generosa. Next base: position 48,888,707 of record CM055897.1, read on the forward strand.
TATATAAATTCTGCAAAGAGATTCTGTACAAAAATATTAAAATATTCAATAACATTTTCAACAGTATATATTATACTTTCGCAAACAAGAAGCTGTGCACTTTTATATTTACAACATCTTTAAAACAACTCGGAATAACTGAGTGATATTTTCCAATATAAGTAAAAACACGCATAATTGCGTACATATTGCACTAATTTGCCTTACAATGTATCGGATCTTTGTCCTCTGTTACTCACAGAATGGTGTTACGCAACATTTTGCATGTGCAAATCGAGCGACAAGTTTTACATGTTTAGTTTGTCACTAACCGATTTTCTAAACCATTATGCAATCAAAAAATCACATTTCACATTGAATTCGACTCGTTTACAAGATTCCAAGGCTTCGCTAAATCAACAGAGATCAAGCTCTTGTGATTCTTGTGTCGGGCGTATGTGTTAATGACGTTGCAAGACAGTTAAACTGTCATCGCAACAAAGTTATCAATCTGCGACAGCTTTTTCACAAATCTGGAAGCGTCAGAGATGACATGCGTTCAAGCATGTCAAGGTAACGGCCGCACGTCAAGACCGGCATATGACGTTAACGCATCTACGTAATTTGTTTAAAACCATTACAAGAACCCGATACAATGTGGCAAACATGTATCTAGACAAACCGTTCTCAACCTTTAACGCGCGAACGCAAACCCAAAAAGGGCTAGGCAGCTCTACGTAGGCCAGATTATCAATCATTATAATCGTAACCTTCGGCTGCTCTGGGCTCAACCTGATGTACTGTGGAGTCGTGCCCAATAGACAAGGGCGTTGTTTAGCGACGAGTTCCGTTTCAATCTTAGCGTTTCTGATGAAGATATCATGTTATTAACAACATCCGTGACCTTACAATTGCCCTTGTCAAAGAATGGAATGCCATTCCAAATTACGAAATTTGACGATATGTCCGGTCGATGAGATCGAGAAACGCTGCTTAGATTCATAGAATAGGTGGACACAATCGGTATTCTACACATTCAAACACAAATCAAGAAAAGAACACAGAGACAATTGACAAATTAAAATTACAATTTTGACCCCTAACGTGAAATAAACCGACGTCTTTTATCTTTGATGATGACGGAACACACTGCATTGTATAGGCAGATAAATGTTGGTACCAAGTTTGTTTATCTTTTAACAAAAATAAAACCCAAGCGCAAAGTTTCCTTTTTGAGTCAGTATAAATCATAATAGATATTTGTATCCTTACATTTTGTTCTTAAATAAAAGAGGATGTTTGTTCCAAATTCAGTTAAAAAGATCGTGAATAACATTTTTTTTTTCTAAAAAATAATCCCTGTTATTTATCTGTTTCAGACACAGAGCTAATCAGTCATTTTGTGTTTAAATGAATTAGCTATGAATTAACAGCATAACTAAAAAGAGTGAAGGCGTTTCATCCGCTGAGTTAATTGCAGAGTGTGCAATAAAACTTGAAGTATAGTGGCACAGAATGTGTGAAGAAATGTTATTTAATTTAAAAATCCAACTGGAAACAATGTGATATATTCGTACATCAGACAAGTAGGTCATTGACGTGTATGTTGATGTACCGGTATTGACATGTTGTCGTAAAAATTAAGAAATCCTGCCGTTCGAACGTTATTGCAAATTGTAAAACAAAATGAAAATTATATTAAAGAAGTACATTAAGAAAGCGTTGAACTACCATTCAGGTCTCACTACGCAGTTACATTTTGTTCTATTGTAATATAAATAAAATGGTCTATGATTTCCACGTTAAAAAATCCACATAGATTTTTTCAAGTATCTTATTTTATAGCAAGAATGTTACTCAACATAAAATGCACAATAAACTGGTATATTGACTAGCTCGGATATTTTTAAAGTACAGTGACCCCAAAATATTTTTAAAAAAAGAAATCAAATGCTCATAAATACATGCAGCTGTTAAAGCTTATTAAAGTCACTTTTTAACAGCAGTGATGTTTCGTTGCAGTATATTCTGAGCTAGATTTTGATCTATTCATCTGCAGAAACAAATTACAACCAGTATTGAACCATTTTGAAAATATCTCAAACTTAATTACAAAGGACCCTTTTAAGCGTAAGACTCATGTCACCATGGGTAAAAAAGGGGCACAACTGTGAAGTGAGACATATACCTTGAAAATATTTCGAGAAAATAGTTTTTCAATGTTGCATCTAAACGACCAAACTACCTAATTGCTATCATAGAAAATGTCTAAAACCTGATTTATCTGACTCTTGATGAATTATTTTATCTTTTTAATCCTAAGCAAAATCAAGTTTTAACGGGGTCTAAATTATTTGACAAGCTTTGCATTTTACTTTATCTGTCGTTTCTCCGGTACATGTTTGTATTAATATCTTTATCTAGACTAGTACTACGATAGTTGGTTTATTCATATTAACGATTTCTCTCTTATTTCTGGTTAATTTTACTTATTATTTGATTGGTGAATCATGGCCAAGGGACTCTTTGAGCATATATTATTGAAAATATGTAATGCGTATCAATCCCAAATGGTTAAATTTGGAATTTTGCTACATGGAGTTGAACGACGTATAGTTGAATGTCCTATAGTTACATACACTGTTTGTTAATTGTATCATGTTATTTTGAACAAACCCATATCGATTCACTCCCGGCAACGAGAAGAACATTTGGATAAAGTATCGAATTTAAGGCTAATACACTCCTTTGAGATTCGCAAAACTTCTTTGCCGTCAATATTTGGCAAGCGTTCACAATATCTCATGAGTTCTGTCTGAACTAAAAGTAATGAATTGGCATATTGATGATTAATTAGTTATTAACATTATAACCTTTGTAATATATTGTTTTAACTAAAGAAATATATTGAAAAAGTACAACTGAAATTGCATTGTCATCAAGAAAAATTAATGAAAAAGAATCGACACATGTAGTTAAAGCGCGTGTATTGATATAATCATACAATGACTTTATTAATTTAAAAAATGACTGCTCTCTGTATCACGTACCATCAGTGACTACTTTCGAACTCTGTAACATAGAATCGGCCGGTCATCCAGTCGACTGACACAACTTACCCCGTTATACTTGTAGCATTTAAAACCTTTATCTAAGCTTAGCATAAAATGATCGAGTATACAGAAACAGTTTAAGAGATTAAACGTGAACAGACTATCACTAATATTTCTCATTTGTTTAATGTTAGAAATCACAAAATTAAACCTGCAATTATATATCTTTCGATTCCAGTTCATGTGATGTGTTGTTTTTCCCTCGTCAATAATTGTGCATACCGTTTTGAAAGACACTATCCAATAGAATCGATTACTAATCTTATATACTTAACAGTCTATTGATGAAGGATAGTGTAAATGCAACATTACCCTGGCACCGGCTTCGGCAGTGTTTTATTGTGATACAAAAACACCATCAATGAAGAAAGCATTGATAGTTTTATTTTTGTTTTGTTTAAATGTACACTGTATTATTGCAGTGGCTGTTATAAACAAGGATATTGCCCTCATAAAACATTATATATCATCCTCTAAACAATTCACTGACATTCACTTTCTCAGTTTAATTTTACATTTGGGTAATCTAACATTGAATAAATGGGTGAAGATATGTCAAAATAGTCTGTTAAAGTTTAATATCTTAAACCGTTTCTGCGTACTGGATCATTTCGTCCTTAGCAACCCTCTGTAAAATCAGAGAAGTTTGAATAATGTGTAATGCCTATATTGCCGTTTGATCAATGTCCATAATATGAAATAGGTCAAACCTTAATGGCTAGCGAAAAGGTAGATGTCAAACACAATTTTCCATCAGTTGTTGGTTAGTTATAAAAAATATAGAATAAAAATAAGGGGAAAAGATATTGTAATTAGTAGGGTAATAACTAAGAATAATACTTACATTGCTGGCAGTTGACTGTTCTCGGTTTAAAAATGAGGCTCAAAACATCATTATTAATAAGGCGTGAATGAGCAGTTTGAAATTAGGTTTCCTGCACATGACAGGAGTTGTCGGATCTAAAGAGCAAAACTCCTCTGTATATGTGCATTAGGTTATATTAAGGCGTGCATTTAAGTAACTAATACTATGGTTTAAAACATATATCATACTGTTAGTTGAAAGGTTAGCAAATTGTCATATCACCCGCCTAATTTAACAATTCAATTTTTTTTAATTTCAATCACTGAAAAGTGAACCATTTAATCACCCCGTAATAGGTCTGTGAGGGTCGGGGTGGGCAATCCTCAACAAACCTTACTAATATATGTATCAGTCAAGTTGTAACATACATTCATATATATATACATTACTCTTAAATAGAAACACCAGTTCCAACAAATTATAGACTCTAGCTCGAGCTAAAACAAAAACAGAAATAAAATATAATTTGACACAACAGATGATAGTATAAGAAAATTATGTTGTCTAATGACTTCAGGAGATTTTTCTCTCTTAAGTCTATAGCGGTTGGTTTGGTGTAGAACCGTACTTAATATTAAATATTTATTTCGGTGTATCTTTTTTATATCAAAGTTACCTTGGTTCATTTTATATTTTTCTAGTAAAGTTTTACTATATTTGAGAATCAGAAAACACAAAAGAATCAACTATTTCGTAAATTTTATAAAACATGTGTTTTCAGTTTTTGGATTGGTTGAATATTAGTGTAATGTATTTCATAAAAAATTAAGCAAATTCACATACAAACTAAAATATTATGTCAATTATATATATAAATATACAGAAAGAATAAGTAACAAACTTATATGTGAATTTAAGAGAAACAGGTATGTAGTGTAAGGATATTTTTGTTGTTAATTTTTAAAAATCAAATATTTAATAATAATAAAATGAAACAACAACTGTTTTGAAAGAAAGAGTTTACATGTGTAAACACTATTTCCAAGCAGATATTTATAGTTTTACAGAGTCCCTTATAATTATAATGATTCAATTTGTGACACAAAAAAATATAGGCTACACTATTGATGTAAACAGTAATTAAGATCTTATATTATTGCAAAATTTGCTTTCACAAATAAGATAAACCCTGGTTAGAATACACATGTGTTCTATGACCAGATGTAAAATTGTTATATAAACACTTTCCTTTTCCTTTTAACGAGGAATACAACAAAAATTGGATCATTATAAAATATATAAGTAGAGAAAGAAAAAAATACAACAACAGAAAAAATCGAGGCAGCAGGAGATTTTCACTCAAGTACTGTCTCCACAAAATAGGCAAATAGGCCATCCTGGAGGGTAATTTTTATCATACATAAATCTGTGAAAAATGTTAAATTAATAGTCTTTATTTTTAAGATATAAGGGGAATGTACAGGTTCTATAATAAATCAAATTTTTCCACCTCAATGTTATTTTTGGCAATACATCGTTCTGTTTCATACAACATTTTAATATAGTGTTTGAATGGTTAAAAAATAGGAATATTGTTTTTCATTTTTTGACAGTATATGAAGTTTTTAGAGTATATAACAGCCTATTCAAAACAGTTTCGAATTTCGTACTGCCAAAGATTATGTCTGAAGATGACCAGTCTGTATTTATTGTATTGTACTTTTCATTAAGATAATTTTTAAAACTTTAAACAAATTGTTGCGTTACTATGCAGTCAATAATTATATGTTTAATAGTTTCGGTTTCTCTTTGACAAAAGGAACATACATTGAATTCGTTAATCTTCATTTTTTAATCAATGAGTTTGTTCCAAGAATTCTGTGATTATTTCTAAACTGGAACCATTGTAAATTCGTGTCTTAAGTGACATTGAAAGGGAGAGCGTAATACTTCTCTCAGATTAATTCGAATATTTAAATCATTTCATTTTAGAAGTTAATATAATCTTTATTCATGAAATGTTGGTAAATTGTTCTACAGCCCTTTTTATCTTTCAGGATTGTTGACATTGTGTATGGTTTTAAAGGGTTTAGGCAAATGCATGATACATGTTGAAAAATAACTTATCTAAGTAGTGTCTGACTGATGCTACGAGTCCTTCAAATTCGATACAGCTAGTGTTAACACTATATTTTTCACTGAATTCTCTGTATGTGAAGAAATTATCATTTGTATTCATGAGGTCATTTATAAAATATATTCCCTTTTTTAACCAATGATTCAGTAAAATACTAGATCATCCGACCTTAATATGAGGGTTGTGCCATAATGGAGTGGAATGAAAGTTATTCCAGTTTCTAGGTATGATATTTGTTGAAAATGTTTGTAAATATTAAATATATCGTTCCAAATAGGGTAATCTATTCTATAAATATGTCGATAAATGAAATCTGCTCCAAAATGAAGAAAAAATTATAATATTGGAGTACATTGTTTTAAAAATAGTTAAATATGGTTTGTTTGAAGCCCCCGTCTTATCCATGTCAATTTCAAGGCGCCAAAGAAAACATCAATGTCAAACATCTTTTAAACCACCCTTTTTTTATGACTGGTATATAACTGCAACTGTTTTATTTTTTCTGGTTTACCGTCCCATAAAAATTTAAAGAATAATGATTTTAGTTCTCTGATCATTGCACGAGTAGGACGGGGCTATGCCAGAATAAGATGGTTTAATTTTGATAATGCTTAACTTTTTATAACTAATATTTTGCCTATTGGAGTTAAAATTCTCCTTGACCAATTGGCAAGAAGTTTTTTAATGTCTTGAATTTTTTCTTTATAATTAATATTTATCATTTCATTTAAATTTACAGAGAATTTCAAACCTTATATTGTGAATTTATTTACCCAAGAAAGATGCCATTGCTCACATAATTGTTCTTGACAGTTTTTTCTTGATACTAGCCACACCGTGTTAGTTTTCTCAATATTCATTTTAAGGCCGGAGATTTCTGCATAGAATTTTAAAATTTAAAGGGTATTTAACAATGATTTTTTCTGTACCATCTTAAACAATTGAGGTGTCATCTGCATATTGTGAAATCAAAAATTCATTTTCACCAACCCTTAATACCTGGGTTATTTCTGATCAGAACAGCAAAGATTTCTGCACATAAAATGAATATATAAGGATATAGAGGGTCACCTTGTCTACAACCTTAGTTTAAGTAGAACCACTCAGATAGGTGTCCATTTATAACAATACATGATTCTATATTTGTATAAAATAGTTTTATTCATTTTGTTATTGAAGGGCCAAAGTTAAAGAAATTGAGAACTTTAAAGATAAACGACCAGCTTACAGATTCAAAAGCTTTTTTCAAAATCAATCAGAAGTAATAATCCTGGTTTATGTTGTTTTTCTTAGTAAAACATCATATCATATAGTAACCTGGTGTTTCACCTATATATCTTCCTGGTAAAAAGCCTGTCTGGTCTACATTTATAATAGATGGCAAAGCATATCTTATTCGTTGTGCAATAGCTGCGGATGCTAGTTTATATGCTACATTTAAAAGTGATACTGGGCGCCAGTTTTTTTAAAAGCTGTTTATCTTTATTTCCTTTAGGTATGCAAGTGATTACACCTTGTTTTTGTGTGGCTGAAAGTTCATCTTTGTCAAATCCATCATTTATCGCACGTACAAGAAAATGGCCAATGTCTTTCAAAAAAACTTATAAAACTCTACTGTAAAACCATCTAATCCTTGACTAAAATTTGACATATTCTTAAAACAATCTATATCAGGGTTGAAGACAATATTAAAATCACCTGCAATAATGAACAAACCGTCATAATTTAAAATGTCATTTTTAAGGGTTGTATAAAACATTGGGTCATCCCAAATATTAATAAGAGTAATTTCTTTATTTGAAATTGTAGTTTTCAAGATTAATTTATTTCCATCTTTGTCAGGTTCTATCGCATGCATTTTAAATTCAAAACTATTATTAAAAGGGATAGCCACCCCTCTTGATTGACTGGAATAGTTGCTGAAATAGCATTCATACACCCACTGAGTACGTGTATAATCAGCTTCTTTGTCTGTAAAATGGGTATCTTGTAAGAAATATAGCAAATAATTTTTACTTTTCAGAAAATTTGAAATGTCTTTTCGTTTGTTTTTATCACCAAACCCTTGCACATTCATAGATGCAAATGTTACTTTATTTATCATAATGTCATATAAAATGGACTACTAAGAGATAGGGAAACCTCCACTGTTCCTATCAGAAAGACTTCAGACTTTATCACCACTTTATTCCCCTTATAGCTTATTTGTTGTGACATTTCATTTGATTTTTCAACAGGTAGGCAGCATAATACTAAAATATATTTCCCTCTAGTGATGACTTGCTTTTTTCGAATCTAATTTACTTAACAGCAATGTAAAATAATTAAGAGAAGAGATGATTTAATTTGTAATTATAAAATTTATATGTGTTCTCCATGCAAACGACTTAAATGGTGGTAAATTCCACTAATATACTGGTAATAACATGTAAACAACCTAAATAATGTTTTACAGACAGTAACAGTGTACAGAACCACAAAATTAAACACAAAAAGCACCCTATATTACAATTTTCAATATTACAACAGATGTCTGATCAGAAGGATTGTTCTGTTGAATGACCACTGTTTTACAAGATCGATTAAATATACTATGTTGGTGTGGTATCTTTTCATATCCCATTTTCACCTCCTACAGCTTTGCATTTTCATTAACTGTTGCAAACATACATTTTGGTATACTGTCAACTTCCAAGTCTGCAAAAATTGCATAAATAGTAAATATTTTTAAGATAAAAAACAAAACAAAAACAAAAGAGAAATACATCAGCAAACTGACAACAAGAAATCATTCATGATATACTAGTCAATAAGAGTACCAGGGTTCTCCACAGAAAGGAATGCAAGCGCCGGGGTAAGAGCGCGTTAACCCCTTCAACAAATTTTCAAGCAACAAATACATTTCACTAGTAAAACTTAAGTAATTAAGTATATTTCCTTTTAGGAATTAAAATGAGACAATATATGCAAAGAAAAACGATGATTTAGAGGAAAGTATGCTTTTGTAAAATGTTGTTTAAGAATTCAAGCGCTAGGGGAATACCTTTTCTGACAGCCAAGTGCTATGATGCCCCTGCGCTTTAATGGCCTGTGGAGAAGCCTGAATACTTGTCATTGTATATAACATATATAGAATATCTGATGACAGTAGGGAGATATTTAGGATAAAATGTTTAATGTATATTATTAATAAGTCATTAACAAAATATACAGAAATAATGGAGTATTCAACAATTTAAATCTTAGAATAGCCGTCACGAGTATTCAACAATTTCAATCTAAGAATAGCCTAGACTAGGCTATCATGGTTTCAGACTGGCCACAGTTAAACATCACACAGCCCATATATATCTATTATAATAGATAAATTACCATTCAACGCTAAGTTTAGTTACTTTATTATTTAAATAAAATGTTTATTTAACAGAAGTCAATAATAAATTAACTGGTAGTAATTTAATTAACAGAAATCTTACAGTATAAATATAGATAAACTCCTTAGACCTTAAATGCTGATCATATTCATTTAACAAAACAATTTTTTATTTCCATAATGTTGAAGAAGCAATATTTGGTGTGTGTTTTTTATTTTGACTATGTTTTCCTCTTTTTTTAACTGATGATTTCATTATGTCTCTCTGGAGTCTGACAGTCTTAACACAATGTTCTGTATAAATTTTACATATTTCTAGATTTATAGTCATAATTTTTTTTCCTAAAAGTTTCTGTTGCTGTTGTATTTTCACAGTTGTAAAGTCTGTTTCTCCAAGTTTGTGTTTAAGAATTTGAAAAGATGAATTTTTTTTGAATAGAGGCACTTGGAATTGTTGCAAGAAAAAGTGTTGTTGTGTCATGTCTCAGTTTCCTGGAAAGTTCGTGTAATTCTGTTATAAATGTTTGGACTTTATTTGTTGAATTATAAAATTATGTAATGTATGATCGATTTCTGCAGGACACTTTTTCTGTCAAATTACAAAGGCCAGCTGCTATCAAAATGACTGTTTGCTCAGCAGGATAAGAAGCCATTTTATTTTGAACAACATGATAGACCTGTGATATTTCATAACCAGGAATGACAATCAAAGATACATGATAGTGATCAGGAAATGGATGGAATTTGTTTATGTGTTGATGCAGATACCTCCCTCTCGAATCTGTTCCATTAATTATATGGTGATGCATGCTGTAAATGAATAAAAAAAAGAGAAAATAAATTACGAATATGCTATTGATACAACTAACACGGTACCTGGTAATTAAAATATTTGTGTGTGTGTTTTATTGATTCCAACTGAATGTTAGATGCATTAACGTTCTGATAAGCGCTTGAGGCCGATTTTTCTTGTTCAGTTAAACTTTTGGTTGATTGGTTTACATCGTTTGCTATGGGCATTGGTAACAAAATTTGACAATGACCATTGTCAAGCAACAGATTAATTGGCAATATTTCTTCATTTTCAATTTGCTGAGGTTCATATGTACAAAGTGTAAAAGTTTCTTTTGCACCTTTCAGCCAATCTTTAATTTTGCAGTTGTACAGTAGTACAGAAGTGATGCCACCTCAATTTCACAAACTGTGGCCCATCCATTCAGTTTCAACATTTAGGTTCAATAGGATTTTTTTTTGTTATTTTCAGACTATGAAAAAATCTTGCTTTTTTCTCCCACTGTTTCCAATTATGGTATATATTATTGCAGATTGCATGTCTGTGCTGCCTTGGAACTCAGAGGGGGAAATCCCCACTGTGTATGTAACCATAGATGTATCTATGTCTCTGATGTAACCGAGACAGTGAAACATTTTTTTTCCATCAGCAGGTACATATTTTACAACGAATTTATTGTTGCAAATATTCATACATTGAGCCAGACTCAATTATTCATTTATTTTTACTAAAATTGATTTAACACATACATCTACATAAAGGATATTTCATTATTTTTGTTTTGTAAGCTAAAAGAAAGATAGAATAAAAAAGAAGAACAATCATTTGCAACTTGTAGTTTTACTTAAATTTATTGTTTTAGATTAAGATTTACATTATGTTCAATTTTATGGGAAATAATTGTGACAAAAGCACTAATACCCTGCATAATATTGAGTGAAATACCCTATTAACAGTTGTGTTGTTCTTTTACTGTTAACAAACAGTGCAGACGGCGTTTGTTTACTAATTGTGCATTGTCAAATTCCGCTTCGTTTCGATTGGCTCACTTTTGGTCATACTCATTTGCATACGTTCTACTTTGCCTGGTTTTCCGACCTACTCAATAAATCGACTATTCATTTCGTAGATCAGGGAACCAGACTTACATTCTATTTAACTACGTCATCCTGTAAATTTCTCTGAAGCAGAAATTTATTTGCGAAATAAATAAATTATTATAATGTACGTTTTGTGTATATTTTATTGTTTTTAAATATATTATATTTTGTACGTTATTATAAGAAGGAGAGATTTGAATTAACTATTAATGATTGAATATAAAAAAGTGATTTTATAAACCCGGATTTTCGTGTAGAATTTCTATATTTTATGTAATCAAATTAAAAACAACCTACGTAGCCTAGTGTTCCAAATTACGCATGAAAACAGAGGATCATTTCCGGTTTTTAACGTTAGTATATGTTTGTAAATAAATCTTTTTTCTTTAATCTTACGTGATACCATAAGAGCTCACACATTCGCTCTTATTCGCTGGCTATTATTTGTCGGTAAATCATTAAATATATACTAAAGTATGCAAAAGTCTTAAATAATTGGAATTAACGTTTCAACAGTACAGACATAACTTCATATGGACAATATTTCTTATCCGCTACGTATCTCAACAAATAGTGCTACTTGCTATCAGTCACTTTATAAAGATGCTGGATACTGGCCCTTATTACCACCTTATGGACTTATGACCGACCATTGATTTATACATGAACTGCTGGCCGTTTTATAATTTAAAAAAATGGCATAAAGGATAACGGCTGGTGTTTTATATCAATGTTTTGTTTTCTACAGTACTGTCTCGATGTACATGCAAAGCATGTCCAGTTGACTTGGTTTGAATCGTATTGCCTTATCATCATTGTTAAATCGTATTAGTAATGATAATATCTGATAAAATAATCATAATAAAACATGTCAAACATAAGATAATAGCAGATTCGGGGTTTATTGCCTCTGCAAAAGTATGCCACAACCCCCTGAACGCCATTACCGGTTTTATTTCTCCAACATAAATAAAAAAAATAGTTTGTTCTTAAAAAGCATAAAAATGTAACCATGATGTTATTAATGTTAATATTTTGTTGCACAGACTTTCCGGACTTAGGCCACGAACAGGTTGAAATTAATTGTTGTATCCGTATGTTTTAGTCGGTTAATGGAACAGTCAAAATGATACATATTAGGTGTCACTGTGTATTTTAGTTTAACGGAAATGCTGCAATAATAACTAGAACCAGATCATGTTGTTTTATTGTCAAATATGTCCGATTTTAAAATGACCGTGTTCAGATTATATGTTACATTGTGTGAAATTATTTTAAAATGTAATCGACCATAAGAGATTGAATAAACGGAGTAGAATAAACACATGAATAGACAGATTATTATCTTATCTGGAAAAAAATAGTATCTGATCTATTTAAAGTGCTTTTATGTTGTTTTAATATAGAATATAAGACGATATAAGAGAAGATTGAAAATTAATTAGCGTATCTTGTTTTTAAAGTTTGTTATCATTTATAAGTCACATTGCTATAAAACTATTTTTATATCTATAACGTGCATGTTTGACAATTTGAATCAAGGTAACAACCTGTAGACGCAACTGTCAGCATGTACGTATTAATTAAAAGCTATGACTAGACAGGGTGTTAGAAAGATTATATAATTAAACAGTATTATGCTGTTTTAAGATAAATAAAACCCAAAACAAAACGTTTCTTTGGATTTGGGTTTAACGCCATTTAAATACAGAATATGTCCTGTTTACAGATGTACATAAAAAGACTTCAGTGACATATACAAGAATATTGATAGAAACATTGTCCTTTAGCATAAAAACTGTCAATATTTCTCACACAAAATGTTTAAAACGAGATGGATCGAAAAAAACAGATCAACAGTAATAGAAGAGGTATATCCGGACAGTGTCTTACTTAGACTACTGAATCTTGGATGCAAATAAGACTGGCCGAAAAATACATTTCACGTCAATCATTGATAGTCTCAATTGTGGTCAATGTGCCAAGGCTTTGTTTTTCGTCATGGTTGACTTACTTATGGTAGAAAGAAAGGACGTTTGGGAGGATGAGTACTTATTTATTACAATGTCTAATTTTTATTCTGTTTCTGATACTGTTATTTATTAGTATGCAAGAAATGAGTACAACGTTCATTTGAAATGAAATAAGACGATTTCTCGTCTACCGTCATTTCATAAATCAGTCAACTATTTGTGACTATATGAGTGTGGTATTATATATATATTGAACACCGTATACGAGTGTCACATGCATGTATGTACCGTACTCGCGTTGGGTAAAGCGGATGCATAATCGGTCTGAATTATGAAAGGTATTACTTGTTTTATATATATATATCTTATGGCTTAAGGAATATTTTGGGCTTCCTCGTGTATTCTAAATATATATATATTGAAGCATTATTTAGCTTAATATTTAGGTATATTCAGTTCATTTTTGATGTGAGCATGATATATTATGCATGTAATTTTATGATGCAAATTATAAATAGACTTAAGTGTACACTAGCATATCCCTCGAGTCATAATGTTCTACACTGATTCGTCTGGATTCAATATATAATAAAAATATTTTATCTTTTAAAATCTAAGCATACGGAGATGGCACATTTCATGTTTTTCTTTTTTATTATACAGTACGAAGGATTTGTCTTACTTTAACGAATAATCTTCTATAAGATTTTTTTTTAATTATTATTTTATTAGCATGTGCTAATGGCATAGTTTTATTAAAACTTTGTTAATTACGTTATTGCTAAAATTCATTTGCCAGCTCCACGAATAATTTGACTACTAATGTCGTAACACGTTTTCTTGAATTAAGGATGGAAATGTCAACGCTCTTTAACTAAGTGATGTGATCATATTTTATTCATTGGAATCATGGAACTCATTTAGTGTTAATATTACTATGCTCAAGGCGAGGCGATTGAGTTATTGTTGATGAGAGTTGCACAAGTACTTACCCTCATGAACAGACTCAATAAAACCGAGTCTGTTTCTGTCTTTGATTTGCGTTCTGTACGTAAAATGGACCATGTTACAGGATACATTTTAATAGAACGTTACTCACATAGGTAGAAAATGGATACTTATTCATGTGCATGTATGTAAATGAAGAGATTCTGAAATTTGGATGAATAACTTCAATTTTCAAAAAAGCTGGTTATGTGCCAGTGAATCTGCTTTCTTATTTAAAAAACCAAAACTTGCTGCCTTTGTACAGAGGAATGCCGTACTGGCTAATGAACAACCATTGTATTATTTATCTGTTAGTTATGGGATCTGTCAATTTTGTAAAATATCTTTTACCAATTAAACGTATGAACAGTAAGCTAGTTTAATGCAGGATTATAACAAAAACAATGCAGAGGTGACTGTGAGATCTTTAAAAAGGGTTCTCTGATTTGAATCACGAATATAAATATACAAAATCTGCCTCCATTCTCGCTCCGATTCATCTTTCGGCTTTGATATGGCAGTTCGGGCTTTAACGATTGTTAAATAAACACATCTAAATCAATTTTAATCAGTGGTAGTGTCCGTATTAAGTATTATTTATTTTATAGAATCCCTTTATAAACTGTGACAAAGTCATTTACTGCTTTTACAGAGCTTTTAGAATTTCAGATGTTATTGGTGAAAAACGACAACAATGGCAAAATTCGCATCAATCAGATTTGGTTTAACAAACCGTCTGTTCTTTGCTACTTTTATTGTTGTCTTCAGTACTTCCAAGGGATCTTGGAAATCCGTGTTATTTATCTGTTTCTGTCACATAGTTAATCATTCATTTTACGTTTAAATGAATTAGTAATCATGAATGGTTTTACGAACAGCATAACTAATGAAGAGTGAAGGCGTTTCATCAGTTGAGTAATTGCATGGTGTGATCTAGAATAAAACATGAAGTATAGTGGCATAGAAGGTGTGAAGAGATGTTTTTTAATTTAAAATTCAAAGTGTCGTATATGTTGATACACCAGTATTGACATGCTGTCGTAAGAATTTAGAAGCCCTGTTGTTCGAATGTAATTGCAAATTGTAAAACACAATGAAAATTAGATTTATAAAAGACATTAAGAAAGTGAAGAACTAGCATTCAGGTCTCATTACACATTTGAATTTTGTTCTATATGAAATATGGTCAAAGATTTCAACGGTAAAAAATGTTTCGCATAGTTTTTTTAAAGTAATATTTTTTTATAGCAGGAATGTTTCCCACATTAAAATGCAAGATTACTGAAAGGTTGACCAGCTAGCTTTTTAAAGGAGGTAGCAGTGACACTTTAAGACTTAAAAAAGAAGAAGAAATAGAATGCTCATAAATACATGCATCTGTGAAATCCTATAAAAGTCATTTGTTAACACCAGTGATGTCTTTTTTTAATTGAATCAGTAATGCCAAAGTGCATTATTTTTAAAACTGCATCAAAAATGAGCATTGTAATCTACAAAGAGTTGACGTTCATGTAAAACAGATATTAAGACTCCAAATATTTGTGATTCACGCTTTCCCGTTAGACTTTCTTCTCACAAAAGTGACAGCATATGAATATGTAATTTGTAAAGTAATTAAGTTACATGATTATACTTTACTGAAATTGAGCCATATATATAATTTGTGTTTAACAGAACAGTATACCAAAACAGTATTGGAGCATAACACAAAAATCACTTTAAAATAATAATTGTTTTCCAGACAAATATCAGTTTAAGGCAACATTTAACTGTTATTTCAAAAAGAAAAGAAGAAATGAGGTTATGTAATGGCATTGCCTTTTGTCTAATCTGCTGAATAATAATAGCTATCACAAAATATCCAATCCAGATGAATCACTGCAATAAATATTACACTCTATGGATATTTTATTGTGCGCTTATAGTTTAGCTGTTATTCAGTCTGCTTAAACATTCCTTATGTTTGATAAGAGAATGAAGATTATATTTATTTTACACATTTTAATATCTTCTATAAGCACCATTGCGATACAAAACTATTTTCATATATATAATCTACATGTCTGAACAATCGGTTGGTGCAGCTTTCTACATGTACATTCTTATTAGAACACATGAATATATATGTTATTATCTTATCTGAAAGATATTTAGATTAAACATTATTATATGATCATTTTGATGTGCTTTAATGTTGTTTTAAGATAGAAAATAACACAATGTTGTTAATTCTGCTTGCACATAAAATTCAATGATAGCGATTTTTGTTTTAAAATGTTGATATCTTTTATAAGCCGATTTGCTATAAAACCTATTTCTATATTAATAATCAGCATTTTTTAGTTTGTGTGCGATGCATGTTATGTGTTGTTAAGTATAGTGTACACTACTAGCACATCCATGGAGTCAAAATGTACTGCACTGATTCGTCTGGATTCGATATAAAATAAGGTATTTTATCATTTATAAGCCCAGAAATATAAATATCGCACATTTCATGTTTCATTATTTTGTTGATTACGTTGTTGCTAAAAATCATTAACCAGCTCCACGAACACGTTTATTACTCATGTTGTAAAACGTTTATTGCATTTGAGATGAAACTGTCATCGTTACTTAACTCAGTGGATAGGTGCGGTTATTATATTTGATTATTTTCAATAATGAAAATCATTTAGTGCTAATGTAGTTACGCCTAAGACGAGGCGAACGAGTTTGATGAGAGTCTGCTTTTCTTTGTTTTCGGTTTGCGTTCTGTATTATTTTGACCATTTTACCAGATGCATTTCAATGAAACGCTACTCACATGGGTATAAATAAGACATTCCTATTCAAGTAACTTAATAAAGAGGATTTGACTTTTGGAGTGAATCACTTAGTAAGGAACAGTCTGTTCTCTCTGGTTTTATAGCAAATAACTGCTTTCGTATTGAACGGTTGTTGAATAAACATATCTAAAACAATTTTAACTAGTGGTTGTTTCCTTAATTCGTGTCGTATGATTTGATCAAACTTAAACCTTTTTTAAAAGTAACGTTTTTATTAACTAACTTTAAAATTAGAAAATGCATGTTCAACAAGAGATTGAACTCTCCCACACGGGTCTAAGCACTCTCAATGGAGCCAAGAATGCGACCATTACAATATCACAATCAATACATGGCGTAATGGTTATATGTGCACTATATACAGAAGACGTGATAACAGGGATCAACACATTGGAACGGTCAAAAGCAATGTCATCCTTATTCTGAACATATACAGCGAGATAAAAAAGTTGCTACATATATCACAGCCATAACTTATAAACTGTGACAAAGTCATATACCGATCTTGTATAACTTCTATATTTCTGATGTTATCGATATAAAAGAAAACAAAAACACTTTTCGCTGCATTCAGACTTAATAAAACCGTCCGAGATTTACCTTAGTTTGTTGTTGTTTTCTGCACACCCAAAGGATCTTTTTATCAAAATCGTATTAAAACTCTACATACAAAAATAAAAGAGCTTTGAATTGTTTGATACAATATTAATCAATGATCTTGGCTCCTTTTTATCTGTAAGATTCTGCTTGAACTCCATAAACGTTTTCGATTGTGTATCATTTTACATAGAAAACAAATCACATGTTTCCAGTCTTGAGTCCCGATATATTGCCATGTTTTATTAAAGCATTTGAATTTATGGTTAAGTATTAGTTGCCGTTTTCTCTTTGTTGATAAAAAATTGTTACATACTCTAATATTACGGCGATATGCGATTCAGTTCTACATTCCACAGAGTAAAGTTCAACGTGTTGTATAATGATAACTTACATAATTTCGTTGTTAACTTAATACAGCATATACGATAATCATACATATATGCTTTATAGAAGACAGGAAAGAAATTCTGTACAAAGAATTTAAATGTCCAATAACATGTTCAACAATATATAAATATTGTAATAATAAATTTGTGCACTTTTAATTTTTGTCCTTTAGATTAAAGAGGATGTTCGTTCCAAAGTCATCTTAAAATATCGAGATAATATTTCTCGATTAAGTCCCTATTATTTATCTGTTTCAGACATATAGCTAATCATTACTTTTGTGTTTAATCTATTGTTTAACGAACAGCACAACTAATGAAGAGTGAAGGCGTTTCATCAGTTGAGTTAATTGCATAGTGTGATTTACAATATAGATGCAGTTTAGTGGTGTAAGAGGTGTGAAAAGATGTTATTTAATTAAAAATTCCAACTGGAAACAATTTGGTTTATTCGAACAACTGACAAGTAGGTCATTGACGTGTATGTTGATGTACCGGTATTGGCATATTGTCGTACGAATGTATAATTACTGTCGTTCGAATGTAATTGTAAAGTGTAAGAGAAAATGAAAATTAGATTATGAAACATATTTAAAACGTGATGAACTACCATGTGCATTGAAACGATTTCGAGAAATAGTGTTTAAGTGTTGCATCTACATGAGCGAACTACAAATTGTTATCATAGAAAATACCATTACACCGATATATGCATCTAATGTGAATATGAATTTAAGTTTATCCTTTAAAACCTGTTTTATCTTACTCTTGATTAAGTATTTTATATATTTATTCTTTAAGGGAGTATATCAGGAATCGCTATAAAAGTATTTACATATTTTTTATCAAATTTGATTAAAAGCATAATTATTATCATTAGCATGAATAAATGAAATCTGAATTGTTTTTGTATGTCAAGTTCACTAAAACATGACAAAATCGATATTTGAATTGGAGTAGTAGACTCAAAACGAAATCCCGATCCCAAATCACAAAAATAGAAATCACTTGCATACTGCATGACTACCTTCGCGTCGTCAGTCGAATTATTTCTGAGATTTTTACAACATGTAAACCTGTATAACGGATCAAATTGAAATCAAAACGAAATCACATGATTCTTTTATCAATACGTCACAAAATATGTGGAACAACGACAAGAACATTGGGATAGGATAAAGCATCAAATTTAGAGCTTATACACTCCTTTGAGATTCGCAAAACTTCTTTGCCGTCAATATTTAGCAAGCGTTCACAATATCTCAGGAGTTCTCTTTGAACTAAAAGTAATGAATTGGCATATTATCGTCGATAAAATTGGAAGTGGTAAATAGATAAACAACATTCGAATCAAATTTATTGGAATGAAGATTAAGTTTTTATTTACATGATTATTGTTTTAATATATACTGTTTTAACCAAATAAATATATTGGGAAAATACAACTAAAATGACATTGCCATCAAGTGGAGTGATATCTGAAGTCACCGCTTTGGGTCGGTCAGAAGCACAACTGGGAAAATTAATCTAGCTTACGGTTGCCCTAAAGCTATCTCTTTCTATCGTCACCATATCGAAAAACGAGACAGTGTGAACAGGAAAGGTCATGAATGAATATTATGCTTGCATACCAAACATATTAAATAATTAGTTTAACTTATTTTAGCATTATGTTTTTACAACAGTCGCTTTTAAAACCTTAAATTATAATGATTTATGTCATATATTTTATACGTTACTACAGAAATATGTAACCCCGGTAAAAATGCAGGTATCTTTACCCGGTGTCCGCGAAATGTTTTTCTATTTACTGATACTGTACTAAATGAGATCAAATATGATTTTGGGATTTGTCTAAGTAATACTATCTGATACATGGGAAGCTCATTAAGCAACAATAAAGAAGTCACAGGCTCGGAACAGAAGACAAGTTTTATGCAGAAATGAATATACACACATGTGTATGGATAGGTGAAGGACATGAAGTGGAAAAAGAATAGTATGTAGCCTTCCTGAAATAAGTAGATGGCATTTTATTGGAGAAAAAATCTCCATTTATTGTTATGTTTGATAAGTTTATCATATTTTATGTCTATTTGTTCCTCAATTAATGTAAGTACTATTTAAAAGAGGAAGACATAGGTGTGGCATTTTGACATTTATTAATGAAAATATAATATTTTGTACAGAAAATGATATAATTTACTACTTCCGTCGAGTTTTTCGATCCAAAAGTAATGGTGTCTAAACAGAAATTTATGTTTATATTCATATTTCTTAGGAAAGAAATTTGTAGTGGAAATTTTTTATTATTTTGGACTCGATTGTGGATCTGAAAGGTATAGTGTATATTTTGGTATCAACCTAAATTTCCATAAAAATACAGCAAAACACATTTTGCATCGTACGAGTTGTGCGCTTTATTATAACATCTAGCACGTGATATTTACAAAATATATAATTTATTTGGTTATACATATAACACAATAAACTTGATCAGCAACCATTCCATCTAAATCTCTTTTTCAGTGTTTACCTTTATTTACTTTGAATATATACACGTTTTGTTAATCTTTTCTTTATATAGGGAACTTAAAACATGAAATGTGCTGGTTTGCTTGCTTTGTTGCCAACAACTAAATGCACGTTATTTGCTATCATAGGAATACAGGCCGTGTGCGTTAAACCGAACCTCTTGGAAGCTGAATCATACATCCGTGGCATGCCACACTTATTCCTCAAAACAATGGAACTACGGATCTTGTCCAAACGTGCTCTTAACTTACATGTTCAATCATTCGAATAGCAGTTACCTGCGCGAAGGCTCGACTAGAACTGATTTATCTTAACATAAATGCCGTGTGCAAATATACGCCAGAAATCACGTGACCACATATTTGCCACAAAAGCAACTGATTTCGCTTCTCATTACGCTGAGACATAATTATATTTTCCACTATACTACGTACCGTGGAAAATTTCCATTACATTCTATAACGTTATTAGGAAAAAGTGTCTCCCATTTGAGTTGCTGGTTCGATTTCAAGCTTGGTTCTCGTTTTAATTGATAGTTGTATAAGAAATTATTTGGGTTTTTTTGGTAGTCAGAATATCGTTTTAAGGGTTGTTATTTTCTTGTTGTATTTTTTCTTCAGATTTTAGACAAATTTCCCACAATTTTGGTATACATGAGACATGTTGACTTTATTTTAAAAATTCATTTAAATTCCTTAAATATGTAAACTTCTTTTTTTTATAATCACATAATTGCTCGACGAGTTTTATTCTTCTATCATACCAAGTTTTATGATAAAAGTTTTTTTGTTCTGTTTGAATATGTGAGTTGTTCCAAATGATTTCTTTGACTATATATTGTATATCGTTATGTTTTATATTAGACCAAGATACAAGGATTTGTCGGAGGAAGGTGTCATTTATAAAATATTATTTTCTGTTAATTTACTTTCAAAAATTAGTGTGCCTCCATAGTTATTGATCTTAGATAAATTAATTTGTTTCCATAAACCCTTGTTTGATTCATCAAATAGTCGTTTTATCCAGCTTGATTTTAATGATAAAATCAATTTATTAATATCAATCATTTTTAAACCACTGTTTTGGTAATCTTTTGTAAGTAGTTAACGTTTTATCTTGTCGGGTTTTGAATCCCCCCAAAAAATCAAACATATATCAATTGGTGTTTTTTTTTTTATTTAGAAAGTGTTGAAAGAACGGTCAATTTAGGAAGTGCAAAGGTTTTGATAACTGTAATTTTACCTAATAAGCTTAGGAAACACACCAATTATATACAGGTAATTTTAGTGCAGAAAACGTTATCCGATTTCGGAGAAAGTTTGTATACTTTAAGAATACCACCTCTGTCTTCTGCTGTTAAAATGTCATAACGGAGACTTGGATTTTTTATGCATTTTTTTCTAATTTTCAAAGCAACTGTTAAAAGTGAAAATTCATAGGCGTCAATAACGAGTGTATGAACTATTCGCCTGGATACATGCACTCGTTATTGGCGCCTGTGAATGCATAACAGATTTAACTCAGGCATATTTTTTTAACAGTAGAAAACAGAGTCGGCACTCTTAACGTTTACAACTTTCTTTAAAATCGGATGATATTTTCTGCACTAAAAAGCTGTATGTGTAAGTGGTACGTTTTCAAAGTCCCTGAGCATATTATTTCGCAATACTGAATCAACTGTATGATTCCAAGGAGAAATTGAACATGACTGTGTTTTCTATCCTTCTTTAGCTGGAAAAAATTATATAGTTTTGTTCCACTTAAAAATGTCTAGTTTTGTTCCGCTTAAAAAAAAATGTATAATTTTGCTCCCTTTAAAAATGTCTAGTTTCTTCCAATTAAAAAATGTCTAGTTTTGTTCAACTTAAAAATGTTAAGTTTTGTTCCACTTAAAAAATGTATAATTTTGCTCCATTTAAAATTGTCTAGGGTTATTCCACTTAAAATATGTTTAGTTTTGTTCCACTAAAAAAATGTATAATTTTGCTCCATTTAAAATTGTCTAGGGTTATACCACTTAAAATATGTTTAGTTTTGTTCCACTTAAAAAATGTATAATTTGGCTCTATTTAAAATTGTCTAGGGTTATTCCACTTAAAATATGTTTAGTTTTGTTCAACTTGAAATGTCTAGTTTTGTTTCCCTTAAAAAATGTCAAGTTTCGTTCTACTTAAAAAATATCTTATTTTGTTCAACTTAAAAAACTTAGTTTTGTTCAACTTAAAAATGTCTTATTTTGTTCCACTTAAGATAACAGTTTTGTTCCACTTAAAAATGTATAATGTTGTGTCACTTACAAATAATGTCTAGTTTTGTTCCACTTAAAAAATGCGGCTAGTTTCGTTCCACTTAAAAAATATTTAGTTGTGTTCCACTTAACAATAAATTATATTTTGGTTCAATTTCATAGTATGTCTTGTTTTGTTTAACTTAAACAAAAGTGTCTAGTTTTATTCCACTTAAAAATGTCTAGTTTAGTTCCTCTTAAAAAATGTCTAGTTTTGTTTCACTTAAAAAATATAGTTTTGATTTATATATAAATGTCTAGTTTTGATCCAGTTAAAATATGTCAAGTTTTGGTTCCTCTTAGAAAATGTCTATTTTAGTTCCACTATAAAAATGTCTAGCTTTGTTCCATTTAACCATTAAATATACATACGCGGAGAACATTTAAATATTGAAATATTATGCTGTATGTATGTCTACGATATACAAATTTAAAATTAAAATTAAACTGTCAGTATGACTCCTTTTTATATTTTGGAAAAAACATGTTTCTTGAAAATTAATAAAAAGGCTTCTGCGTCTTTTGAATGCTACCTCTCCTGTTTGACAGATAATGTCTTATTTTATAAACATTATATTTTAGGGTTTATATCAACATTTAGTCTTAACAGAATTTTATTCAAAAATGTACATCACTTTAATACATATTAAATTTAATCACAATAACATGAGTGCATATTAAAAGGGATGCAGAAATAAGTCTATGATATTTTAAGAATTTGTTTCCCGTATCAACATTTATAAGTGTGGCTGTAAAAATGTAATATATTTTCAACGGCTTTTAGTGCCTGTGAATTTGAATATAAAAGTAAAGAAAATATTGGATATATATCATTTCCTAAGCATCAGGTATTTTGTTATACACTTAATATTTTCGTCTCTTATCCTATATCGTAACTATCCTTACTGTGACCACCCGATGCACTACGTTTGCTTGATGTGGGTACTGTGTCACATGTCGAATACAATTTTATAATGTTTTATCCAATTTATGCTATTGCACCGATACATGTGTGATTATAAACGTATCACATGCGTTTTCAAAATAATGTTTAACATAGTAGTTCTCATTTTCATTATTCGTAATTATTTGTGGAATCGGATTTTGCAAAAGTAGAACGTTTCTGTATTAGGTGTCTCCATGTGATCCCTGTGTAATCTTTATCAGATGATTAGGCAGAATCTATGTGAATGGTCACGGACCACGCTTGCATTAGCGTTACAAGTTTATTGTGTGTCTCGCATTATTGGTATTGTTCTTCTACCATTACGGGGAGCTTATCTTACTTAATCTAGTTTCAAGGCTCACAAACACGTGATAATAACATATGAAAATACAAGTTTATTTCAATAAATTAATTGGTCCTGAAACAAAAGCATGTAGTTCGCCTTGCTAACAACGTTATCGTTTCTAATGTATTGATGTTTACATTATATGCCAACGTTTGTTGATGAAAACCAGGAAAAATTTATGCAGCTTACACATCAATACCATCAATCGAACCGGATATTATCACATATTATATTGAAATTTGTTTATATTGATGTATAGTTGTAACTTATAAATACGATAAGCTACTTACCAAGTACTGGATTCCAAATCCAAATGGAACACAAACATAGTATACTGGAAAGAGTAGTTGATACCTAAATCTGGTTCATATACTTCATGACATTGTTCTCCACGCATTCTTGCAATTATGTTCACATTCTTTATTAATGGAATGGCCGTATCTAATTTGGAGAGAACTTGTGGCCAGACCCTTTTGCCTTAAGTCGTATTTGACTTATATGCATGATATATATTGCAATATGTGTTTATGTGGCAATAAAATATGTTTAAACTCTCCTTTATTGTAGATTGGTTTAAATCAAAATTAAGGAGTAGCGTTTTCCCAGTCTCGTATATTTAAGTTTCTGTGTATTAGTATGTTTGTTAACAGTGACGTTGCTTAAGGTAAACATTTTATATGTTTAACGTGCATGAGTTTTGATTTACATCTTACATGGGCATGAGTTTAGATTTACATCTTATACGTGCTGGTTTTGAGATCATACTGTACTACAGTGTTGTGTTTAGCTTCCGAGTAACGGTTTTGTTACTGGTTACTTCAAGGCGACGACAGGTTGTGGCACTTCTGCTCTATGTATTGTACGTATTATGATGATACTATATATACATTGAACGGAAAAGCTAACACACCGCCTGACATTTTATGTACATGCCTTTTTGTGCTTTTCCCCAAAGAGTATCAAAGCAATTTCCTTAAATTTGGACTTAAATAAGATTAATTAAGCTATGTAAAGTCAATTCATAGTGTCTGTTATTGTCGTATACACATTTGTATAACGCTACTTAATATTTTACGAAGCTATTGAAAATATAAAATTGGCGGGTTAGCTGTTCCGGTCAGTATACAGTATTCGTGTTGTATTGTAGTGCTGACTAGATCTCTTCTTCAAAATAAATACATTGGATTGCACATACTGATTTGAATTGACATACGTGTACAATAAATGTTATACATACAAACTTTAAACTCCAGTGAATAGTCCCAATATATGTAGTATCTAATGGCATTGTTCCAAACAAAAACAATACCTGCTAAGGATCAGCTTTATTGTAATTTCATTGAATATTTTCATTTAAAATGTTTATATTTTTAGTTTCCAATTCAACATTTATCTCTTATTGTAAATATATACGTTGTTTCGTTCTCTTCTATAAATCATTGTATATATGAATCGTCGATTATTTGAGCGCTACTGTATATATGGTGATTTCATGGCAAATGAAATGTAATTGACGATTACTACATATAGTTGCAATGGGTAGGAACGTTCGAGGTACAACAATAAAACATACGTATAACATCATTATATTAACACTGATATAGTATTGGTATCAATAAATTGGAATATAACTGTTTTGAGGATAAAAATACAGCAAAAAAGTTATATTTAATATGACGAGTATAACACTGCCATTAAACACCATGATATATCAAGAGCATACGCTCCTTTGAGATTTGCCACCGACATTGGCAAGATTTAGCAATTTCCCTTGAGCCCGATCTGAGCAAAAAGGCTGTTTGGCGTCTGACGTAGATTGGCAGTGATCGATGTAGGGTTCATGGTGGTAGCGAATATTTACATAAATATCAGTTATGTCGATATGGCAAAAAGGTTGGTTTCAGAGATCATTTTATCGAGTGAGCACAGAAGTAGAATAGTCACGAGTGGCGCGCGCATACAAATGTCATGTCAAGGAAATAAATAAATTGATATTTCATGAAACCGACATTTTTATGATTGAACGTTGAAACGTGAAAATACGAAGAATTTATCTGTTGACTATCTAAAAAGTGATATGATCATAATTACTCTATTCTGAAATTTGTATTAACCCTTTACTTCATAGATACGCGATTCCCCGCACAAATTACAGAAGGCCTTTGAAAACAGTGCAGGAAGAGTTCAGATTGCTCGTCACTTCCTGCACTGTTTTCCACTCTGTCAGTTAATATAAACCTAATTCACCCAATAATTCAAAAGCCTTCTATATTACGTGTCCAAAGGCGTCTTGAGTAGAGGTATCCAAAAGGCGTCTATATGAAGTCAAGGGTTAATCTTAAAAAAGCATCAATAAAAAAAAAAGACAAACAATGAAATGAACATTAATAATAGCGTCATAATAAAATTTATTTCATTTTTTAAAAACGAATAAAAAAATTGGTTACGCGGTAGTGTCTGTTATATATGGTATTATTTTGGTGTATTGTAATCCATTAAAATCGGATGTATGGGTGTTTGGTAGTCTGTTGTTATCGAGATTATGAGTGTATTGTAGTCTCTTGTTAAGGTGTGTTTGGGTGTATGGTAGTCACTTATTATCGGGTGTATGAGTGTATGGTAGTCTCTTGTTATCGGGTGTATGGGTGTTTGGTAGTCTCTTGTTATTGGGAGTATGGGTGTTTGGTGTCTCTTATTATCAGGTGTATGATAGTATATTGTTATTGGATGTTTTGGTGTATGGTAGTCTCTTGTTATCGGGTGTATTGGTGTACGGTAGTCTCTTGTTATCGGGTGTATGGGTATTTGGCAGTCACTTGTTATCGGGCGTATGGGTGTTTGGATGCCTCTTGTTATCGGGTATATTGTAGTCTCTTGTTATCGGGTATATGGGTAAACGGTTGTCTCTTGTTAACGGGTGAATAGGTGTTTTGTAGTCTCTTGTTATCGGGGGTATGGTAGTCTCTTGTCATCGGGTGTTTGGGTGTATGGTAATCTCTTATAATCGGGTGTATGGGTAGTCTTTTGTTATCAGGTGTATGGGTGTACGGTAGTCTCTTTTTATCAGGTGAATTGATGTTTGGTAGTCTCTTGTTAAGGGGTGTTTGGATGTATGGTTGTCTCTTGTTATCGGGAGTATGGGCGTATGATAATACCTTGTTATCGGGTGTATGGATGTTCGAGTCTCTTGTTATCGGGTATGGTTATTTATATCGGCATAATGTAATCCGGGCATCAGGAAGTCAGTGGCGGTATCAGTTTATTTGGTTATATTTGTTATAATGGTCGTAATAGGATAGTTATTGGTGATTTCTTGCAGCAATCAGAACCATTGATTCCAATGCTTATCTACGAATGTTTCTCCAAATCATTGTTTATAAATTGTATAAAACTTGTAAAAAAGAAGATACTTATACCGATATATTTTCAGAAAGGAAATTGATAAAAGTATAAAACATTAAAGAAAATTTACGCTGGCTCTGTGTGAAGGTGATACAAATGCACACAGAGGCACAACACCATGTTCTCAGAACGGAACGCTTAAATACCTAATTTAAATATAATAAACAATGACAGAGTGCCACAATGCGTGCTTTCTTAGACATAATTAAGACATTTATAAGGTGACAATTTAGTTGATACTAATAAAATCTGACCGGATGTTATTGTGAAATTAAGAGTTAATAATTTAAACATGTACTGGTTAATTAAACGCTGAGTTTATATTCAATAAATTAATATTATTAACACAATAAAGTAAAATCTCAAAACTTATATAAAAAGTACCAGATCGTGTAATAGCCAACCTTTTTCCTGGCATAATTAAATGTAGATTTTGAACACAATAAAATCACAAATTTGTTATATGCGCTTTGTCCGACAAGCAATCCATTCATATTTGTTGCGGAATACGTTATCCGGTTAAACAGTTATATCGTAACATAAAATCTAAATTGCCAATCGCGAAATAACTGAGACCAGTTCTCAGTGATTTACTGACCTACAAAGGGATTGGTAAAGTGTAATTAAAACTATTATAGGCAGATTTAGTCGGTAATGGAGGAAGTGGTAAAGAATACTGTATTTAAACTGATATGCAGATATATTCACAGAAGGATAGATGACAACATAAATTCCATTCTTTTGCATGTCAAACTTTGGTGTAATCGGCATGGTAACCATCGCTCACGAACTTTAGTGGTTGCAGGTTCGAACCATGACATTTTTCAACAACAACAAGTAATACCAAGGAAACAGTCTGAACAGCGTTTCATCAAAGCTCTAAGCGTATTTTTCAACCGAATTGAAATAAATATGAGTGAAATGGAAACAAAATTGGTTGTTTATATCGAGTCTTTTCGGCATATTCTTAGTTGTATTTTTATATCTTGCCTAGATATATTCCTATTTACACCATTCGTTCGGTTGTTTTGCTTATCTTTTATGTTTTATTTAGAAAATAATAGAGTAAATATAGATACATATTGCCAGTTGGGAGGTAACTTTAAAAAAAATCATGTAAAACAAATAAGCGTTTATATACATTTTGCTCCAAGATGTTAAAGTTCACAGAACAAATCAATCTAATAGTATATACTGACGAAAGTATAATCCTTGAGACTTTAGACTTCACGTATTGTTATCTAAATCCTCATCATTTATAGATAGATTTTGTTAAAACTAGAGATATCATGCTAATGTGAAAGTTTGACAAGAAAGCAGTGTGTCACTTGCATATCAAACTTTGTATCATTTATTCATTAAAGAATGGCCAACACTGTATTCTCAGACAGAGCATACTAGGTTGATTAAACGGATGTTTGAAAAATCGCTATTAAATGTATAGCAGCTACATGTATACAGCTTGTGCGTACCAAAGCATAAATTCATGCACAACTGGCTTACTTAATAGTCAACTACTATTTATACATTTGAATAATACCAAATACTAGCATTCAAACAATAACTGGACATACACGCTGTCATTTCTTGATAAGTACGGTTTGTTTCCCATTAATAATATTCTGTTTTATAAAAGATTGCACAAATGCACGTACGATGGGTGTCCCAGCACGCAGTACGACTGTGAAATCGTCATATTATTCGAAGGTAATTTTTTACATTTAATTTTTGGCAGATTTTTCACTTATTTCTTTTATTTTTTATACAATTATTTACCATTATTATGTATATTTATTTATTAAAATATATGAATTATAAAGTTATTCGCTTTGCATTTACCTTTACTTTGATTATGCATTCCAGGTTTTGCGGAGAGATCTAGTTCGAGCCATCAGACACAAGCGACCGGGACTAGAGCTAGAGAGCGTATTACCTCACCAGGACAATGCCCCTAGTCATACAGCAGCAGCAACACAGTTTGAAATTAATTGGCTTGGGCTTGAGACAGTAGAGCACACACTTTATTCACCTGACATGGCGCATATAGACTTCCGGATATTCCTCGTTGTTAAATCCGCACTTAAAGGTCAGAAATTCGATAATTTTCATGAGCTATCAGTGGCAACAAATACAGTGGTAGCTGGCTTTGAGAGGGAGTGGTATAGGGACACGTTTGCTCAGTGGATATCGAACATGAAAAGTGTATCCGGTGCAATGGACACTACATTAAGAAATCATAAACATCGACGTTGTCTTTATCAGTAAATTCTCCACAGTGACGTCGTAACGTTAAGGAGGAATATACTTTTAAATTATTTTCGAAATCAGTGAAATATTTTGTATGTAATGAAACTAAAAGTAATTTCCAATTTGAATATGCTTTTTTTTCTGCGGTAAATATAACACATCTTTACCTATGACGTCGTTAACATGGCCATGTTTGGTCTTTCTGAGGTCCCGATTTATAGCAGCAAAATCGCGTATTTGTCGACCTCAGTCAAGTTGTACCGAATGTACAGAATTGAAACACATATCACCACGAACACGTTCAACGGATATATGAATTTACAGATGCAAAAATTACGACGAATGCCACATTTTGAAAATACTAGCGAAAAAAGGAAATAATTATTTTCTCGATTTTTTTCGAAAAAAATGCTTCAAATCAAATTTACAAAAAAAACAAAACAAATCGAGCGATTTTGGAATAATTTTTATTTGATTTTTAACAATATGCTTCACAGTGATTGTGAGATTTTTAGAACAATTGACAAACTAGATTTTTTTTTATTTTTAATTATCTAACCCCACCCTACGTCAAAAAAGACGTCAACATATTGCATAATTCTACACGTTTTCCATAAGATTTTTGGCGGTTGATTAAGGTTAAATTATTTTCTAAATCAGTGGTTCAATAAGTATATTATGAAACTAGAAGAAATTTCCAATGTGAATATGTATTTTTGCAGCGGTCAATATAATATATATTTATATGTGACGTCATAATCATGGCCATGTTCAGCCTTTTTGACGTCCCAATGTATAGCAGCAAAATCGCGTATTTTTTCGACCTCAGTTGAGTTATTCCTAATGCACAGAATAGAAACATATATCACCATGACTGTACACATTTGACGGATGTATGCATTTACAGATGCAAAAATTATGATTAACCCCACATTTTGAAAATACTAGCGAAAAACGGAAACTATTTTTTCTCTCGATTTTTTCGTAAAAACGGCTTCAAATCAAAATTACCAAAAATCAAATCAAGCGAATTTTGCATAACTTTTATATGTTTTCATACTATATATTTTACAATCATTGTGAGATTTTAAGAAAAATTTACAAACTAGATTTTTTATGATATTCAATTATTTAACCAAACCCTACGTCAAAAAACGCTTTAAAGCAAACGTCAACGTCGGTATAGCGCATGAGGTATACGTTTTGTGATAATTAAACAAGTTTGTTCTTATCATTATATTAGTATTTTGTGCACACTAGTTATATATACTTCTGCTGTTTAGTGGCAACTAATTTGTCTATAGCATTTATGATAGCGTGTCTGTTTGGTGTACGTACAAAACCGTCATTTTTTTTTCACTTACAGGGAACTGGATTCCAAAACAATATTCTCATTTCTGACTAGCTCCACGACTGCTAGTGAAATGTGAACATCAAGGTTGTCAGTTATTAGAACAACAGGTCTGGCCTTTCTAAAATTCGGAGCAAACTGTTACACATACATAAAATGAGCTTGAAACAATACCGTCTATGGGTATTGTTTCAAGCTCATTTTATGAATGTGTACTGAACAGTTTCCTCCGAACTTTAGAAAGGCCAGACCTGTTGTTCTAATAATTGACAACCGTGATGTTCACATTTCACTAGCAGTCGTGGAGCTAGTCAGAAATGAGAATATTGTTTTGGAAATCAGTTCCCTGTAAGTGAAAAAAATGACGGTTTTGTACGTGCACCAAACAGACACGCTATCATAAATGCTATAGACAAATTAGTTGCCACTAAACAGCAGAAGTATATATAACTTGTGTGTACAAAATACTAATATAATGGTAAGAACAAACTTGTTTAATTATCACAAAACGTATACCTCATGCGCTATACCGACGTTGACGTTTGCTTTAAAGCGTTTTTTGACGTAGGGTAGGGTTAAATAATTGAATATCATAAAAAAATCTAGTTTGTAAATTTTTCTAAAAATCTCACACTAATTGTACAATATATAGTATAAAATCATATAAAAATTATGCAAAATTTGCTTGATTTGTTTTGTGGTAATTTTGATTTGAAGCCGTTTTTCGAAAAAAATCGAGAAAAAAATAGTTTCCGTTTTTCGCTAGTATTTTCAAAATGTGGGGTTCGTCGTAATTTTTGCATTTGTAAATCCATACATCCGTCAAATGTGTACATGGTGATATATGTTACTATTCTGTGTATTAGGAATAACTTAACTGAGGTCGAAAAATATGCGATTTGGCTGCTGTACATTGGGACGTCAAAAAGGCTGAACATGGCCATGTTTACGACGTCACATATAAATATATTTTCTATTGACCGCTGCAAAAAAATACATATTCACATCGGAAATTACTTCTAGTTTCTTAATATACTAATAGAACCACTGATTTAGAAAATAATTTAACCTTAATCAACCGCCAAAAATCTTATGGAAAACGCGTAGAATTATGCAATATGTTGACGTCTTTTTTGACGTAGGGTGGGGTTAAATAATTAAAAATAAAAAAAAATCTAGTTTGTCAATTGTTCTTAAAATCTCACAATCACTGTGAAGCATATTGTTAGAAATCAAATAAAAATTATTCCAAAATCGCTCGGTTTGTTTTTTGGTAATTTTTATTTGAAGCATTTGTTTCGAAAAAATCGAGAAAATAATAATTTCCGTTTTTCGCTAATATTTTCAGAATTTGGCGTTCGTCGTAATTATTGCATATGTAAATTCATATATCCGTTGAATGTGTACGTGGAAATATGTGTTTCGATTCTGTACACTCGGTATAACTTGACTGTGGTCGACAAATACGCGATTTTGCTGCTATAAATAGGGACGTCAGAAAGACCAAACATGGTCATGTTTACGACGTCATAGGTAAAGATGTGTTATATTTACCGCAGAAAAAAAAGAATATTCAAATTGAAAATTACTTCTAGTTTCATTACATAACAAATATTTCACTGATTTCGAAAATAATTTAAAAGTATATTTCTTCTTAAAGTGGCGCAGTAGCGTCATGATGACCTGCCCCGCCTCTGGTACCCCTGTGTACTTTAAAGGACTATCAAATCTACGTCAGGTAACTTACATCTCTGAAATTTTGTGTACCTGTTGAATAAAAGTGTTGCCTGCTTCTGGTTTTATGTTTGTGTTTTTATCTTTAACCATTTGCAAGTTATAAAGAAAGTCCACGTAATTCTTGGACACCACTTGTATCATTGAGATATTCACTAAGATTGTTCACATGACAATAGTTAATAAAACAACGCTTTGAAAAAAAGATAGCTTGCGAATTTCCTCTCTTTCAGTTTCATTGGGAATTGCTTGAATATCACTTTATTCCAATTAACGTTGACTGCTAGCGCTCCTGTATAATACGAGATGCCAATTGTTGAAGATGTGTACCACATTTTATGGCCTCAATTATTGTTAAGATATTAGACAATCTGCATATATTGCTAGAAATTTGCATAATGACCCTGTTTGGTATTCAAATTAGAGTTATGGTGTAAAATCAAAACGGTTTATTGCTGAAGAGACAATTGCAGAATGAACTTTGCGGCTAAATGTAGATCAAAAGATGTAGTACTTGTAACATTCAATTCATGACGGTAGAATATTTTGCTCAAGATACTATTGAGCTGTATTAATATGTTGGCCGTATTTCTTTAAAAACTATCCTGAGGGGTTAGAACATTTTCATGAGTTTTACCAAGTTTGGATAACATTCAGAGCTGCTGGATGACGATATGACAGTTTAAAGTTACACTATTACAAATTGTCATATTACCAAAAAATTAAAGAATGTCCATAATCAATCTGGCCAATCCCATGTTTTGATTGCATATGCGAGACAACATATGTATATCTATGAAAATAAGGTGTTTGAAGAAACAGCGGGTTAGTTCTGAGGGATACATATGCATTATATGCATTATGAAAATTCACAGGTGTCAATAACGAGTTTATGAACCATTTGCCTGTCCAGCAGATACATGCACTTGTAATCGCCGCCTGTGAAATTTCACTTTTGTTGGTAACTTTGAAAAATGGCAAATAATGCATCAACAATTCAGGTCTCAGTCATAAACTTTTAGAAGGAGAAAACAAATATAACATTCTTAACGTATATAAACTTTTGTTGAAGTCGAATGACATTTTTGCACTAAAATTACCTGTATTTAAGTGAGTGTGTTTTCAAAGTCCTTGATGGTACAACTTGTGTGAGATGTTTCGGTAATGTTCATTTAAAGTTTGTCTGTAGCAGACGGTTCAAGTTATCGAAAGCTATATTTTAATCTGTAAAGTTTTAAAAAAAAATTAACTTAAAGAAGTAAGCATATAAACAACGTAAATATGGCAGCTTTAACTTTCGAAACAAATATTTTTAGAAATCTTTGAACTGTTCTGAAAATGCTCAACAAACTTCATTATACTTGTTTTGATAAGGCTAATTTTTATTAAATAGAATAAGGATTAAAAGGTGAATCCGTATAAAAAGTGAAACTTAGATCTGCTTTAAAACCCAGACATAAGAGAACACCATGTTATTTCCAAATTTGATTAAACAGAAAGCATCCCACGGAATATAAAATATGTAATTTATTGGCGTTATTTGATTATAAAGTATAAATATATCGAACGTTTTAGTTCCTAAGATTATCAGACATTTTAACTTACGAAATAATATTCATCCAAATTTTAAAATGATATAGTTAGCTTCTGTTATTAAGAAGAAGCCCATTCGTCAGTTAACTAAAGATCACGTGGATAATCCAGTTATATGACATTTCTCGGTCTGCAAATGCTAATGTATATTTTGTCAAGTGGTAAAGGGAAAAATAACCGTATTTGTCTCAAAGAACTTTTTTTTAAATTAAATAAGACCTGTAAGTTAGCGTTATATATTACTTTTTGACGCAATTCAGAATTAGTTCAGCATTCAGTTATTCGGTAAAACAGAAACAAGAATATCAAATTAAAATCGACCGGTCCAAAGCCACATATACAATTATTTCTCATGGAAGGAATGAACAGTTTTATTTATTTAACTTTTTATAATCCTAAGTCATCACAACATTAAAATATACTACATTCCAAAAGAAATATATATTATAAATATATTGTTTGTTTTCAACATTTGTAAATTTTCGTATTTGTATATAATTTGCGTAAAGAAGCGTTTCCGAAATACTACGATCATACTATGAAGATAGAAATATCACAAATAAAATTAATCAATACATTATAATTCAAGTGACACATAGCTTGATTAGCAGAACGCTAACCGATTAAAAAACATAAATGAAGAACATGCACCCCTTAATTAGGAAGGTAAATAAATCTAATCAAATGGAATTTGAGTTACTCTGGTCATTAATCTATGACGAAAAAATATAATCAAATATTTTAATCTTATCAGTTTTTATCGGTATGGTTGAAAAAAAAATGACATAGAAATTTGTATTCTTAAAAACTTTATTTTTCTTTTGTTGCCAAATCAAGCGTGACGCCACTTTTTTATGATTTATGTTTCTTTTGAAAAATAAGCACCAGGGATTACTTAAAGATTGATATATCCATGTGTAGCTACACTCATAGATGTAAAACATGATCTGTTGTGAGTAAACATGAGTAAAGTCGAGTTAAACATTTCGGTGTCCCTTTAGAGACACAGGGGGTTGTCCTTGACGGATATCAATTATTTCTATTTTCCTGTCTTAAAAAAACTGATTTCACGAATTTGATCAATTATGGTTACCCACTTAAGGTGATGTTATTGGATATCTATTTTATTGTTGGAGGAAGACCTCAGAAATTTTCTCACATGAAGTTTTTGGATCGAGCGGGATTCAAACCTGTGACCTCAGCGGTAAGTGTAAGGTAACTGATCTCTAGACGGCACCTTAGACTATTCGGCCACGGAGGAACCAATAATGGTAACGAATATATCTAGTTATTATATATGTATATGAATGAACACTCGTTCTTGCTGTTTGTATGTTAGAAATATTAACAAAGATTATATATTACAATCGGATTGCATAAACCTTTGTTTTAAGATGGCAGCTGCTATTAACTAACATAGACTTAAAAATCGTGAAAGATCCATAACACCTAATAATCTCTTTATACTATCATAGATAATCAAGGCTCGTAAGCACGAAAGTATTGTCACTCGGCGTCATTTGACAGTCATTTGTCTTTTAAAACGATTTTTTAATCCATAGACGTGATAATTTCATCATGCTGTTTGCATTTAAATCTTACTATGTCACCTTAATAACAAGTTGCACAAACGGCAAAATGACATCAACTTACATCCCCGTGTTGTCACATTTAAGCAATAAGAGATTGCACAAAATGACATCTGTACGATAAAGACAATACAATTTCAGCAATTTTATTAATTAATTACTTAATTTCCACCAATACTATCCAGTACGATATTCCGGTCTGGCCGGTCATACTGTTTTGACTCTTGACATTTTAAATAGAACGTGCTTCTTTCGTTCTTTAAATTCACCGAATAAAACTAAAGTTGTGTATAAAACGCCAGTTGCGAGACCACCTGCAAACTATGTTATTCCGTGTCCCATTAATCTACCAATATCATGTATATTAAGATGTAATGTGCATAACACTTTGGCAACAAAATAGACAAAATATAAATTTAATAAGGTTTATCATTGAGATATATTTGAAATACAATATGGCCATATTGAATAAGTCGATTATGGAATTATCAACTATTCTTACATTATAATCAAGTCACATTGGTACGATGTAGAAATGACACTATTGCTGATATTTTTGACTTTGTCTATTTCATCTGTTGGACCTTTTCGTCCGATACCATCAGATACCGCCCCAAGTTTGTGTACCTATTCGGAGTCTCACGGCGTTTAACGCAGCAACCATATGGACCATAAAAGCAAGTCAGTTATACATGTGATTCAGCATAGACAATTCACAACATAGTAGGCATCGTAACTTTACATAAAGGATTGAAATATTTTTGAATTAAGATTAATTTTTCCTGCAATTTTATAGAATAAAACATGTAACTAACCATGGCCAATGTTTGCACATGTATATACATTTAACAGCGTCAACGACGAAACATTCCTTTCTCTTTAAACAAAATAGGGTTTTATGTTTGCTATTTTTTCTAGAACTCGTACTTCTATTCGATTCTATTTTTAAACACTATGTGTAAACTCATTAAAGACAACAGTTTTTGACATGATGATATTATGGTTCTTTGATCAGTAAAATCGGTACGTCAAATCAAATTGTATCCTAGTAAAATAATCCTACATTTGCCTTCCAAACAGGCGATAACTGTATGAGCTTATATTTTAAGATTGTTTATAGCAGCACAGAATTTTATATATTTGAACATATATCTATCCTGAACACAATTCTGTTTTCAAGGTGTTATAAATTAAGTCCAACGAATAATTTTGCGTACAGTTAAAACAATCATTTAAGGATTTTAATTTATTGTTGACATTAAGGTTGTAATACCATCACATGAGTTTCTTTTTTTATCTCTACATAAATTGTACTATTTTACTCTCTTCTTATTCATAGAAAGACACAACAACAAAGAAGAGAAACATACAATATATTGTTTGTTGATATTTGCAGTGACAATATATCATTAGTAAGTTACGGATAATATCTGTTTGATAGTGTGTATACTTTTTACTAAGTGAAAGTAGACTTCCAAAATATTGTATTCATTTCAACATAGCCAGAGACCCCGCATCCTAAATTTTAGACTGCTTATGTACATTTTAGAATTGAAGCACTAAAATGATAAATTATGATACATTTAAAAGTATATTATATTTGTCATTGTTTGTTAGACGATAATGGCAAAGTGATAATTGATAGTCACAAGTAATGCACTAAATGGACACCTTTGTAATGTAATACAATATAATAACATAGTACTTGTAAAATAATTTTGTCTTTGTAATACCCCTTTACGACAACCGTTATACACGTTAGACCCAGTAATAAAAAATCTTCGTAACAATGTGTTTCCAAATAGTATAGTTATATTAGTTTTTATTGAATATTATATATAAAATCTGATATCCATTTACATAAAGGCAAATGCAGCTGATATATTATTGGCTTTGGTATTATATTGGAATCACAAATGCAATGTCATCTATAATGACAATTTGTTAATCAGTATTTAACTAAACCTTTCATTTGCCGCAATTAGATAACTATATATAGCTCTGTAATTTCAAATTTACATTTTTCCTATGTGGTATTTTCAATGTCGTTTCTTTGTTCCCTTTTTTAACATCGTTACTGAAATAAAATCACAAGAAAAAAAAAACATAAAAAAGTAAAAGCTAACCAAAACTAGTCTATAAGAATACTAGTATAATAATCAAAAAAGGAATGATGATGTCTGCTTGGTATTGCGACTCATATTTTTTAACAGAGGACAATCGTGCATTAGCAAGTATTCACAATATATCTTTAGACTTAGTTTAAATAATTTTTTTAACAATATACATGGTAGTCTGCATTCATTATACGTACTTAATTACAAGTGAAAATGATTCAGAAGGAAGCTATAACAGTTTATTTGTATCTGTTTCCAAATTATGTAATGTGCTATTATCTTTCTCAACAATACATACTAACCCAACCAGGACATTAAATCAGACACGTTATGACGTTGTCTTATCTTCTAATCTTGAAATTTCAAATGAGATAAACAATCGGTCTGCTCGGTATAAATTATATAGATCCGGTTTATTTGCGATGGCAATTAATTGCAAATGGTTGCTTCGACGTTAAGTTAGGCTATTGTTGGCAGTTGTGATTGTAACACAATTAAAAAATATTTTTGGTTAAAGATTTTATGACTATCAAATATTGAGATTGAATGAATGTTGCAATATTGTATTACAATACACGCCTTACACCTTAAGTTAGAATCACGAAAATGAAATAGCACAGTCCGTCGTTTTCAGGAGCCTACGTGAGAAGTAATGAAACGTGTAACATCTTTCCCATCAGTCATAGCACCGGCTATAGCGGAATTCTATTTTCAAACAGCAACGAATGACCTCTATGATGGTATATTTTAGAGTTAAAAAATACGTTAAAGTTAAACTATAAGAAATCATGAGTGAAGTAGTACATACGATCTTATGGTTAGAATTCTCGTTCAACATTTGAATTAAAAATTAAATAAAAAATTAATCAATTTCCTACGGTTCAGAATAGTATTGAAAGTTACACTAAATTGACTGTGGCTTATAAATGAAGTAACATATCTATTTCGTAGCTCATATATATGTTCAAATACAATGGAAATATGATAAAAAATGAAAAGCACAACCCCAAGCTGGGTGTGTTCAGTTTTGTTTTTTCAGTACTTCTGACCGTTAAAGTGTATCATCGGTTGTAAGTTCTATTATATATTCCATGTCCATTATATAATTATTACTAGAGGGCATTGTGATGTAGCAGTGAATGTGTCCTTTCCAATGTTTTCGTTATAAAGGCATAACTACCAAATATAACCGAAAAAAAAACCACACACGAATGAAACAATGACATTAAATGCTTTATGCATAATAAGAATAATATATACTCAGTTATGTTTATTACATTTTTATACATTAATGTCGTGTATCTAATCGAACATTTGAAGAGCCAAGTTCATATGGAATAAAAAGGAATTTTGTACCATTTTGCGCTAATGGAGCTTAATGTTTAAACATGTTGATTGTGAAATTTACTATATTCTTTAACCATATATATATGACATTGTACATGTATATAACGTTTTCATAGCTATAACATGCCACGTTCTTATGTTTATGTTTAATCAATACAACGTTCTCTTATTTCACTTAGTTCTCATTTCTTGTATTTGTATTTCAATGAACCTATTTATTTTCCTTGAATGTATAGAAGTGTACGTGATCATATCTATAGTTTCCTCACATAAATGGTAAGCAATTCCTCAGTGTAATCATGTTAAAGTGTCAACAACATATATATACTTAGACTAAACTTTAACTATGGCATTATTTCTTATTGGAAAGACAATATTTTATTTTTATTTTCATACATGTACCAGATATCATAAATTTGTATTTACTATCTTCAATTTTAAATGACTTTTGGGCATTTTTCCATTAAGATTTAAATGGAAAACAAACTAAAATCAATGTTAATAGTCGAACAGGCACTACCCTTACTTGTTTTGTCTCAGTTAATCCAATGTTAAACAATGTATACTTGTATAACGGATCATCTTATGTCAGTGTGTAATGAAACAGAAACATTTTAAGAAAGCAACTCTGGTAAATAATGTATACCACAATTGATCCTAAATCATTTAAAACAATTTTAAACCTATACCCTAAGATGCAAGTATTATCTATTTGGTAAATGGCTTAATACCAATTGTCATTCATAAATTATAAAAAAAGACAATTGTCTTATACATAGTCTAACAGGTTGTTCAAGCACTGCATCTATTTTTGTCTTTAAACCGAGTAAATGCTAAATTCAGTTCTGTTTAAAGATTGATACATACACGTTTATTATATAATTGTTTTTAATTTATTTTTTTTTTCGTCTCATCTATGTGCATGTCATATAATAAAACACATGCATGAACGTTTAAACGTGTGCATAGTCGTTCTCAGGCTTGCTTCTCATTTCATATGTAAATATATATTTTGTTTGGACAAGATTGTGTGAAAGGATATCATGTTGTCATATACATATAATTACTATTTAAATGATGAATGAAGTGCAGTCTAATTATTACCAAAACCTTCAACTTGCAAATATATATTACAACAACTTAAACGTATGTATAATTGATATTTATTTTATAATTCATATATCAACATTTTTTCTCTATTTTATTGTAAATACTTGTTATATTGTATGTGTGTTTTGCATTTATCAAAGAAAATCAAAACCGTAAAAAAATAAAGAAATTAAAAACACTTTGTACAATGCTATCTAGAATTGACTACACATGTGCAACCATTACAAAAGTAAGCCTCTTGCTAAGATAGAAATGACATCATCAGGTCTGCATGCATACTCTTTTTTTTAAATTCTTATTTGCATATTTATTTTATTTAAATCTATGACATTTCCAGCAACAAATTTAAATGAATGCAAATACTTTTATTCACAAAATACGCTTCAAAATCAAACACTACGTTTGAAATATAATAAAAGCCCCCTATTGATCAAACTTTCAGACTGATTTCATTACATCTGCAAATGCTTTATTGATATTGATAACTGACTCAGAAGTGTAATAGACAGCATTCTGTGAACAAAATGTAAATATAGTCATTAAAAGTGCGGAGAGCATAAAACGTGCGTAAAAGTGGATAATTATTTAAAACCTCCAGAGCATTTGGCATCATGCAAATGACATTAGGTATTTCTTTAGAAGAGAACTATTTTAATCTCAATTTCTGGCTGAATGATATGTTTGAAACAAAGTTTTACACGTGAACTGATATAACTGAAGTTGGCAGGAAAACTTTTACCAGTTAACCTAAATGAGGCAATACGTATCTCGTACAATATCGAAATATACCATTCGTTTTTCACATATTGTCTATGAGCTATTTAATCGTATTTTATATTCTGTTATATCTATCGTTTGTATCTTAAAATGGCTGATAAAAGTAATCGATTGGCAGCAGCAGAGAACTTGATAAAATAAGAAAATAGTTGTCCATGAGATGTAATGGATAATTCACTAGCCATACAGCCCCTGAACAACGACTATATTCTCGAGCAACACTGACAGAGTAACACGATTCCATTGATAAGAAATCAAAATATTGCTAAAGCAAAGAGCATGTTCATGTATCAACTTTATAGATTTGCTATCTCGGACATTTGAACAAATAGAACCTCTCAAAACGCTAATTATTTTCATTATTTGAATGTTTCATTTTCTTTTCCGAATTGCTAGTACAATAGTGTTCGAAGGTTATTTTTCGGGTTTCATAAATTACATACATTTGATATGAACAATTGTCTAACAGTTAAACAAAGATTATTAACATAATATTATGTGG
The DNA here is from genome assembly GCA_029582155.1 of Panopea generosa. NCBI lineage: Eukaryota > Metazoa > Mollusca > Bivalvia > Adapedonta > Hiatellidae > Panopea > Panopea generosa. The sequence goes on from CM055897.1 coordinate 48,930,664, forward strand.
TAGAAAGTATATAATAAAATTGCACAAAGTTACATTCCAAGACCATCTTAAATATTAATGTTGACAGTACCCAGTACATTTTGAAGAACTGGTTACAATTAAAGATACTTTGCGCTCGACAAATCACATATGTGTTGACATCAAAATGAAGGGACAAACGTTTGTAATATGCAAACGATTTGCTGAAGTATTTCCATAATTATAATTCAAGAAAAAGATTGAGCTTCTTAGAGATGTTGGGGATGAGACACAATAAAACAAAACCAGGCAACATAATTGGTTGATGATAGAAACTAAACATATCTTTAATGACATAATTTATTCAGTGCCCTCCAACGAGTAATATTGATGGATAAAACGATCAGTACTGGTTCCATCCGGAAAATGCAGGTATAGCGATTCATAGAAGATCTGAGCATACTACGCAATCAGACTCAGTCAAATTAGTAATTAGTATACGTGTTAATCAATTTGTCACTTGACAGCATACAGCATGCTTTATTCACCTCCACCCCCAACCCCCATATATATATATATATATATATATATATATATATACTGGCGGTCATACAAATGCACCATGAAATATTCTAATTATATTGTCAGACTGCTCTACATTTTTTAAGTTCAAACTGAAATAAAATAATGTTCAGGGACTTGCAACACATGTTTCATGAAAAAGCAAATGGATTTTATTGCATTTGGCTTGATTTTTAATGCCTAATTGAAGGAAGGTGAAACTGAAAGTTCACAAAACTCAATTACGAGTGTGACCCCCGTTTGCGTCTACTACAGACTGACTATTACGCCTCATACTGCGGATAAGACGCTGAATCCTGTATTGTTGGATGGCATCCCACTCGTCAATCAGTGCCTGAACTAACTGTGCCTTATTGTTTATGGCTTGACGTCTGTTGTACACTCGGCGCCGGAGCTAGTCCCATAAATGTTCAAAATGGCTCAGGCCTGGCGAACGAAAACACTGGCAAGGGCAGAACCTGAACGTTGTTTTGATCCAAGAACTCAGACGTTAATCTGGCTGAATGTGGCTTAGCTTTGTCCTGCTTAAACAACGTGACATCATTGTGATCTCGAAGAAAAGCCACAACGTTCGTTGAGCCGTGGTACAACATTTAATGGGCCTATCTAACTGGTGTTTGTCATGGCAAATGTAAATAGTTCGCAGAGAACTGACGTGGCCACAATGCACATATCGCTATAAAGCACGCAATATCGTGATCAGTGTGTTATAAATTAAGGAATGGTGCTCGAGATGTTACAGTTTATTGGCATATTGGCCAGTAAAACAAATAAAAAAAAATGACATTAATGTAAATGTTGGCCGTTATTATCAAATGCTCTTTATTATGGCCAGTGAAATATATCAATATAAAAAATTATGCATGCAATGCAAATTTTAATCTTCCATGTGTTTGCCAGATGAATATGGAAACGGGACGAAATGAAAAACATTGCAAGAGTTGCATAATTAAATACATAATAGTCGTTGTACAATCAGAATAACCGTTTTTATGCTTTAAAATTAACGGATGAACGGTCACAGATTAGTACCTTCGTTGGCAATACAAGTGCCATATATGTTACTTGTTACGTCGATTGAGCTCGTGTTTGACATTAAACATCTTGAATTATAGTAGTCTAATAAAAAGTATCTGTTTGTTTAAAAACAAATGTAAAAAATATACATTGATGCAATTGTTTTACTTAATATGTCGAACTAGTTCGTGTTTGATAATAAACATTCCGTCTAGTGGGAAATAAGAATTATCTGTATGTCTAAAAATAACAAAGGAAAAGTAAATAAAAACTGACGTAAAATATTTAATAATGACTGGTAAAACACACCAATGTCCTTCAACTGTAATAACTGCACCGAGCAGCCTAGTTTGTAAGAATATTATGAATCATGGATGATGAATGACAATTTCGTGTTTTTTTTCTTCAATGCCTATCAATTAACCGAGAACAATACATCATACAAAGAAAGTAACTGTGGTCGTTTTGCCACTTCTAAATACCATTTCTAGACAAGGCTATATATGGTTAAGTATAAGAACACATACAAGAATCTATAACCGGTCACGATATGGTGTTTGTGTTGCTGTTATGAAGTATCGGCAGAGTTTTAAAAGTAATCTGTAGTCCGGACGCAGCTCTTCAGATTAGGTCCGTTAAATAGCAATGTTGGGAAAGTCATGTTTGAGCACGTTTATTGGTTTATTGCTTCAACTGAAAGTTTGAATGACGTCAAGGTTTAATAAGCTTTCAATTGCCATGAATTAAGGGATAGAATTAGAATTCCCTTCGTTTTCATTGGTGGTTAATACAGCTGGTTCGGGTTTCTGAGATGGACTATTTTGAAAGTGTGCGGTGAAACAAACCATAAGTCTAATAAAAATGTTGATATTGATGGTTTCGACGGTCTTAAACTGAAAATGGCTTGCATTGACATTGATCTTAGAGAGACAGTGAAGTAATAAAAATGTATTTCAAACTTTTCATATTATACCTATTTATCAACTTCAAACCCGGACTAAATTTAAAATATTATTTGAAAATGACCTAAAATCTACGAATTTTAAATCCACGTTTCTGGAATTCAACGTAGAAAATGTAATAGTATTACTTATTTGTTCATTGTCGTTTAAATTTTGTAACTGCATAGCAACTTTGAAAGATTTTAATTGATAATGTATAATTCTTGTTTCTGTGTCGACTACTCTCCTTGAGTAGTATAGTATTTAGTAGAATTTGACGTAGAGGAGGCGAGAACTGATTGGGGAGCATATTCTTCAACATATATATCTTATGTTTTCATTGGTTTTCTCTTTTATTTTTGCATTTCCAAAAAACATTCTAGTACGTTTATACCTTTTTAAGTTAAGCTATTCACCTACCTCGGATATCACTTAATGCAAGTATTTTGACTTTTAACTATTCTTTTGAAAATTATATCCATTTTTTTCATATCTTTGTAAAACGATGTTAAAATGTCGTCTGCAACCACTTTATCAGAATCGTGTTTTAATTATTAATTTATAAACAATATTAGATTTTGTCTCAACTAGTTGAAACTATATTAAACACAATAATGGATAATTTCAATTTGTATTGCTTTACAATTTTCTCTGTAAATTTTTCAAATTGAAATTTAATCAAGTTTCGTTTGTTAGTTTCCTTGCTTGATTCGGCCTATAGTCTTCTGTGTCATTTGTGTTCATTCATACTAAACACGAAGAGTGCGGGTTATTTTCTCTATTTAATTATTTGCCACTCAATACTATCAATGCTTCCAAGATGAAAGTTAGAATACAATATATTAAAAAAGTGAATAACGCGTTTTCTTCTGCTTGCATGAAGGCTGTTGTGAAGGATGTTGTGAAGGCTGTTGTGAACGCTGTTGTGAAGGATGTTGATAAGGCCGTTATGAAGTCTTTTGTGAAGGTTGTTGTGAAGGCTGTTGTGAAGGTTGTTGTGAAGGATGTTGTGAAAGATGTTGTGAATGCTGTTGTGAAGGTTGTTGTGAAGGATGTTGTGAAGGTGGTGTTGAAGGCTGTTGTGAAGGTTGTTGTGAAGTCTGTTGTTAAGGATGTTGTGAAGGTTGTTGTGAAGGCTGTTGTAAAGGATGTTGTGAAGGATGTTGTGAAGGATGTTGTGAAAGCTGTTGTGCATGTTGCTGTGAAGGCTGATGTGCATGTTGTTGTGAAGGCTGTTGTGACGGCTGTTGTGACGGATGTTGTGAAGGCTGTTGTGATGCTGTTGTGAAGGCTTTTGTGACAGTTGTTGTGACGGCTGTTGTGAAGGCTGTTATGAAGGCTTCTGTGAAAGCTGATGTAAAGGCTGTTGTGAAGGATGTTGATAAGGCTGTTATGAAGGCTTTTTTGAAGGTTGTTGTGAAGGCTGTTGTAAAGGCTGTTGTGAAGGATGTTGTGAAGGATGTTGTGAATGATGTTGTGAAGGCTGTTGTGAAGGATGTGAAGGCTGTTGTGAAAGCTGTTGTGCATGTTTTTGTTAAGGGTGATGTGCATGTGTTGTGAAGGCTGTTGTGACGGCTGTTGTGACGGCTGTTGCAAAGGATGTTACAAAGGCCGTTGCGAAGGCTGTTGCGAAACCTGTTGTGAAGGTTGTTGTGAAGGATGTTGTGAAGGATGTTGTGAAGGTGGTGTTGAAGGCTGTTGTGAAGGAAGTTTTGAAGGCTATTGTGAAGGCTGTTGTGCATGTTGTTGTAAAAGCTGATGTGCATGTTGTTGCGAAGGCTGTTGTGATGGCTGTTGCGAAAGCTGAAGGATGTTGTGAAGGATTTTGTGAAGGTTGTTGTGATGGTTGTGGTGAAGGTTGTTGTGAAGGTTGTTGTGACGGTTGTTGTGATAGATGTTGTGAAGGTTGTTGTGAAGGATGTTGTGAAGGCTGTTGTGACGGCTGTTGTGAAGGCTGTTGTGACGGCTGTTGTGAAGGATGTTGTGAAGGCTGTTGTGAAACATGTTATGAAGGTTGATGTGAAACTGTTATGAAGGCTGTTGTTGAGGTTGTTGTGTAGGTTGTTGTGAAGCTGTTGTTAAGAATGTTGTGAAGGCTGTTGTGAAGGCTGTTGTAATGGCTGTTGTGAAGGCTGTTGTGAAAGCTGTTGTTAAGGCTGTTATGAAGGCTGTTGTGAAGACTGTTGTGAAGGCTGTTGTAAAGTTTTTTTGTGAAGGTTGTTTTGAAGGATGTTGTGAAGGTTGTCGTGAAGGCTGTCGTGAAGGCTGTTGTGAAGCATGTTGTGAAGGTTGATGTGAAGGCTGTTGTGAAGGCTGTTGTTGAGGTTGTTGTGGAGGTTGTTGTGAAGCTGTTGTTAAGGATGTTGTGAAGGATGTTATGAAGGCTGTTGTGAAGGCTGTTATGAAGGCTGTTGTGAAGGCTGTTGTGAAAGCTGTTGTTAAGGCTGTTATGAAGGCTGTTGTGAAAACTGTTGTGAAGGCTGTTGTAAAGTTTTTTTGTGAAATTTGTTGTGAAGGATGTTGTGAAGGTTGTCGTGAAGGCTGTCGTGAAGGCTGTCGTGAAGGCTGTCGTGACGGCTGTTGTGAAGGATGTTGTGAAGGCTGATGTGAAGGATGTTGTGAAGGTTCATGTGAAGGTTGTTGTGAAGGATGTTGTTGAGGTTGTTGTAGATGTTGTTGTTAAGTTTGTTGTGGATGTTGTTGTGAAGGTTGTTGTGAAGCTGTTGTTAAGGATATTGTGAAGGTTGTTGTGAAGGTTGTTGTGAAGGCTGTTATGGTGGATGTTGTGAAGCTGTTGTTAAGGTTGTTGTGAAGGCTGTTGTGAAGGTTGTTGTGAAGGCTGTTGTGAAAGTTGTTGTGAATGCTGTTGTGAAGGATGTTATGAAGGTTGTTGTGAAGGTTTTTGTGAAGGTTGTTGTGAAGGTTGTTGTGAAGGTTGTTGTGAAGGATGTTATGAAAGTTGTTGTGAAGGCTGTTGTGAAGGCTATTGTGAAGTTTGTTGTGAAGGCTGTTGTGAAGGATGTTGTTAAGGTTGTTGTGACGGTTGTTGTGAAGGATGTTTTGAATGTTATTGTGAAGGCTGTTGTGAAGTTTGTTGTGAAGGATGTTGTGAAGGCTGTTGTGAAGGATGTTGTTAAGGTTGTTGTTACGGTTGTTGTGAAGGATGTTGTTAAAGCTATTGTGAAGGCTGTTGTTAAGGCTTTGTAAAGGTTGTTGTGAAAGCTTTTGTGAAGGCTGTTGTGAAGGCTGTTGTAATTTGAATGCTGCGCCTCCTGTTTGTCTCTTTCTTACTACCAATAATTTCCTTACAACTAACGCTTTGAAATAGTGATTCAAGCAGGTTATCTTAAATTTTGATAACATTTGATAAGCTTTCCAAATATAATAAAGATACATGTATAATGCAAAAAATAGTCAAATTAACTTATCCAATATTTATATGAATTTATGTATTTAAATCTGTCAATCACGAACGTTTATATATATTCAATCGCAGAATCACACCGATATCGTTTGTAAAAACCTCGTTTAATTAACTATGTTAAACAAACAATTTTAGTATTTTCAAAGGTTGTTTCAGTCTTTTCTCTCTGTTCTTATTCTCTTACAAGTCTGTCATTTCATCATATTTATTTGATTTGTTTACAACTGCCGTGTACTAAATGTTATTTTATTTGTTTACAACTGCCGTGCACTAAATGTTATTTTATTTGTTTACAATGCCAAGCACTTGAGTATATCCGATAAGGCATCAGTAGCATGTTTGAGTATATCCGATAAGGCATCAGTAGCATGTTTGAGTATATCCGATAAGGCATCAGTAGCATGTTTGAGTATATCAAATAAGGCATCAGTATCATGTTTGAGTATATCCGATAAGGCATCAGTATCATGTTTGAGTATATCCGATAAGGCATCAGTAGCATGTTTGAGTATATCCGATAAGGTATCAGTATCATGTTTGAGTATATCCGATAAGGTATCAGTAGCATTTTTGAGTATTTGTTTCAGAACATCTATAATAATGATAATTTATAAGGTTGTTTTATCATTTCTGTATTGAAAATGATTACAAAGTGCCCCAAACTTTCTTATTCTATTTAAGTTTTGTTTCCCGTTAAATGATCAAGCTTACATCGTGTGTTAGAATTATTATACTTGTACAAACAAACATCCTCATTTATGAAACGTATAATTACAAGGTCTTGGACAATTAAACGCCCAAAACGTCTAATTAAACCGTCTATATCGACAAAATGTAATATCCAATTTGTCTGCTGTTTGAAAAAAAAAACCAACCCGGATATTGGTTTAAAAAAAACACTCCCAAACTTGCAAAGAACATTTGTTAGTTGAAATTTAACAAAGTAATATCATTTTGTGTCACAAGAGGGTATTGTCGACTCAGTTTTAATTGCTTGTTCATAACTTTAGTATTTTAGGATGCATCTTCATATTCTTCGGCTTCAAATTCCACCACCAAATTTTTAAGAAAACTTTCTGAGTAATAAATTATTTAGACTGGTTCCAAAACAACTGAACTATTTTTTTGGAACTAATTACTGAATCAAAAGCAGACACCAATTTGTGAACATTATTTAAATACAGTAATAAAATGGCTGAAAAGCAGCTTAAACTGTCGCATTGAAGTGGATAATTATGTAACCCCCAGAGCGATTAGCTAATGGAACGTGAATTAGTTCCGAGGATATTGTATGGGTTAAAACACAATTTGAAACACATAACACATTATAATGGTTATTTTACTGGAAGTGCATATATACAAGGTAAACTACCGAATAAAGTAACCAAACACAGTTTGCCATGGTACGGTACTACTGCTTAGAATAATAACAACAATAAAAATACCACTGTTACTACTAATATTAATAATAATAATAAAAATGATATTAAATAATGAAATAAATTGTATCATCATCATTATCATACATACAATACAAACATTCAGAAAAAATAACAAAATACTTCATCCCCACGGAAGATAAAGTTCGATAGATGTAAACACGTATCAATTTGATAGTATTAACTTACCATGTATCATTCAACGGAACACGAACCCGGTTATCTCAATCAGTAGCATGTCTATCAGTCTAAAGGTCATGAATTCGAATCCCCGAGCGGTCACAGTTTCCATGATGCTTTATATAAGGCATTGCGTCCCACTGCCTCATTGTTATTCGTCTCAAACACTTATACAATTTGGAAATTTATCAGGCACTTTTGGAGATAAGTACTGATTAACCATCCAGTATCCCAGTGAAGAGTGGTTAGGTTGAATGATCGCCTGTTAGATTCCGATGGTATAAGGATGACACTCAATATTCGAACACACAAACAAATCATTTGATAGTATATTCACATCCGTGCATGACGTTACTAGAAGCTAGTTGCTAAGGTAGCAAATACGTTGAACTAAAGCACTGGAATTTTATGCTGACGGAAACATATACTTTTACTTCGTGTTTTTAAAGGGATTGTGGTAAAAAAAATATGTTGAATTTCACTGGAACAATTTCTAAATGCATTAGATATGTAAGAAAAAGTATACTGGCTGTTGGGATTCGTTTTCACCTAAAACAGTTATCCCACTGGACGTTATCTTTAAATCGTAACCTCAAGCCTCTAAAGATGCTTATCTGTGATGATGTTGCGTCGTAGATTAAAAGGATCTTACATAGGATGGAGGTTCGGAAGGAACTTTCCGTCCCGGGGAATAACTGTGTTTGGAGGGAACGAAACTCTGCCGAGTTCCCGCGAGAACAGTTATCGCAAGTTCAGAACCGAAAAAGCCATTGAAACACATTGAATACTTATTTAAATTTAAAATTATTATTACTTTCACCAAATTAATTCATGACGTCATATGGTTTAATACGTCACGTCATAAATTGTACCAACCGTCACAGCAGGGTAGAATGAGTACGTGGAGGGGGTATTGGATGAAAAATCTCACCTGAGAGTTAAGATATGTCAAAAACGAGTTAATGCCGAGTTCTTCTCTGATCCATTGGCGTATATAGTGTGGTAAAAATATGTTTAAACTAATGTATTTTGGCCCGGCGGTTGGATTTTCTTGGACGCAACTAATAGTAGTTATAGATTCATGTTTTATCTATGAAATTTAGGGCTGTGCATTGGCATTTTTTTCATCTGCGATGCGTATCGCGATAATTCATTTTCAGAACGATACGTATCACGATACATATATTGACTGTGAAAATAAAAGACGATGCGTAATGCAATATTTAAGTCGCGATGCAATGCGCATCACGATACGGATTTTTAAATGCAACTTATGCTATCACCTGATTGTTTAACAAGGTGTGTACTCGTATGTATCTTAAAAGGGAAGGACATGCTGTCCGTAATATCCGTCACATGTTTAGCCACTTTATATCGTCTTCCTTTTTTTAAATAAAACGTTCTCTTCTGTTTGTTAGTTTTTATTAGCTAGTTTTTTTATGTTTCATCAAAAATGGAATTGCGATGCACGATATCTGACAATCATATCGACGCACCGTTGGTTTAAAGAATGTATTGTATCGCGATCTATTGGAAGATTCATTCAACACCCGATACACACATCGGCGGTAAGGTGAATCGTGATCCATCGATGCATCGGTGGATCGTTACACCTCTAATGAAAATATATAGTATTTCTTCTTTGTTGTAAAACAGTAAATAGCGCTAGACATTGCGTCAGACAGTTACGCAAATCTATGATTTTATGACGTCGCTCTAGTACAAAAAAAACATGTTTTTGTGCATATCGGATAAGGATATCTGCATTTATACCGAGATTAAATATTTGTATATCACCTTAGGGCCGAGATGAAATTATAACGCTGTGACATTCGAACCATATATGAAGTGGTGTGTACAAATACATATTTTTTCGGTTCGAATATAAAACCCCGTCCCTTTGGATAATAGCTTTTGCGGAAACTCAGCAGTACCTCGTTCAGTGACCGCCAAAATAATTAGTTCTTCGGACGGAATATTCTATCTGAACCTCAAACCCATAAAATCTTACATCTCCATTTGACCGAGATATCCCTGTCCCTGGCAGACGAGAAAACAATATCAATGAGAATGACATCGTCATTGCTATATGTTAATGTTGTATTACAATTCCACGAATCGATCTTGCTTGTGGTAGTTTTAGACGAACTGTATCATTTACAAACTTGCGTGTTATCAGTAAATTAATACTTCACAAACAATGTCTCATTGCATAAAGTGTCTGAGAGATGTAGGCCTGTTACATGCAAATAAACAAGTGTGTACTATAATTAATATAAAGTTTCTTCAAATTCTGCTAACGAAACATTTTGTTGGAAAGACACTCCAAATTTACCACGCGTTACATGTAGCTATATTAGGTTGAGAGAAAAAAGTCCAGACCTTCTTAATAGTGTGTTAACGTATCTATTACAGGCAGTATTCTCCTTCCATTTACAAATACATCACCGCCTTTGAAACACTTCTGCAACATGGTTTGTCTGTACCTGACTTTGTAGATTCAGTAGTAGACATTGCACAAGCTTTGTTAGACCCTGGGTCATTTTTAATATAAAATATAATTTTCAAACATATCAAGAGAATAGTATCATTTTGGTTCTGAAACGTACTGCTTGTTTTGTTATTGACCCCTTTACATGTGGTCACACTGCTCTCTTTATTTATCGTGCGAGGACTGAAAGGACCGGGTACTTAATGACGGCGAATTCTTCCTAAAGTCTTAAACGGACGGACACGCTGGAAACTTGTCTTGTTTTTTCTGTCTGATCGTACTCGTAATTATTACTCTCATGTTGCTCTCACATTCGGTACATCTGCATATAGCACTACTTGTTTCTTTATACATATAGATCTATATTTACCTTTGAATTTCTATGGTTTTACAATATATACATGTGACTGGTGCAGTATTTGTAAGCGGTTTGGTGCAGCCGTTTAGTAGGTTTAAGCTTCCAACTGGCGTTTTCGTCTGCTACTGACAGTTACAAGGCGTCGAGCCTGGTTATCATTTTTAACTCGTCTATTTGAAAAAAAACGAAGAGCTATTGTCATAACCCTTGCGTCGTCGTCATCGTTGTCGTCATCGTCCGCTGGTTAAAGTTTTATGTTTAGCTCAGATTTTTTTTCTGTTTCTGAACAAACAACTCATGCTATGGTGAATTAGCTTCATAAACATATTCATTACATGTTATACAAACAATGTATATAGCTAACTTACCTCAATTTCCATACTTTGTGCTCTAAAACCTGAGGTTAAAGTTTTTTGTTTTGTTTTTATATACACATTTATATTATGTTATTGAAACAATGTATATGGCTAACTTACATATATTTCTAAACTTTAGGCTCTAAAACCTTAGGTTAAAGTTTTTTGTTTAGCTCGGGTTTAGTTAAAGTTTCATGTTTAACTCAGCTTTTTCTCTGTTTCTGATCAAACTACACATGGTTTAGTGACTAAACTTTATATACATATTTATATTATGTTATAGAATCAATGTATATAGCTAAATTACATAAATTTCTAAACTTTAGGCTCTAAAACCTTAGGTTAAAGTTTTTTGTTTAGCTCGGGTTTAGTTAAAGTTTTATGTCTAACTCAGCTTTTTTCTGTTTCTGAACAAACTACTGAGGCTAGAATAGTCGAGATAACACTTTTCTTCGTCATCTCTTTTTTTGTGATTTTTTTTAAATCAATTTTATTTATTCAGAAATAGTCTTGATTTTTTAAACTAATTACCATCATGTTTAAAAGTTAACTTCACTGACTTTGACCTACGTAATAGATTAGGAAAAAAGACGAACGTCTGCACCCGCTTGCGGTGCTCTTGGTATATATCTATCTACTGATACTGCAACATCCTCTCACGAGGATTATGTTCAGGCACAAAGTGCACAGCATTACGTGCATTTGATTTACTGATTAACACAGAAGTTAAGTAAGATATTATACGTGCACTTCGTGTGACTCTCCATGTACCCTGGACCGACTGCTTGAAATCTCCTCCGAAGAATATGGATGTTTTCATAGTGCTTTGCCCTACTAAGGCACAATGGGAGTGCGTTTGAAACAAAAACGGACGAAACCCCACCAGGAATACCTCCGGGGACATCATGGTCTTGGAGCAAGCATGTTAACCACTAGAATAAGCGTCTGTGAAACATGTTGTACTTGTTCGTTTACATCCTTTCTATTAATTGCGACATATGTGCACACAAAACGTGGAAACAAGTCAAACAATTAAATTGATGAAACTAAAATATTAGGATTTGTCGAGAGTAAAACACTAAATCTGTTTAATGAAGGAGGAACTCGCTTCTTAACACCTATATTCACGTTTTGGTGTGATTATTATGGTAGAGTGATTAATACAGTGACTCCGTTTTGTCAATTTCCTTTTTCAAGCATTTCAGTTTACGAGAGGTAATGACGCTGTCGCTATATTAAAATGATAACCGTATCCTATATATGTACTTGCAGGATTTACATTTGATAGCAAATAACACGGAAACTCTTATCGATGCTGTAATCTGAATACTAACCTAACATAATATTCCAATAATATCTCAAATATCTCAACCAATGTAATTACATTTCTGTTATTATATTTGTGTTTACGTGTTCTTCCACATTAAATGCCTTTTAAACGAGTTGATCGTATTACCTCAATTCCAAATAAACCGTTCGGCAATATTTTGATTTATGCTCATTTGCTGAACAAATCGTGCTGGATATTTCAAAACTAGTATCAAAAGTGCATATTTGTTGCCCGTAGACATGACAACTTAATATATCAATATCAGTGATTTTCAAGCAGTATCAACTATTGTGGCATAGTTCTGCCACCAGTTATCCACTTAACTAACGCGATAAGTTTCAAGTTAACCACTTAATTTTCGCAAAAAATATCTAGTTATCTGCAACCACTTATCTGGTTAACTATTGCGAAAAATATATAGTTATCTAGTTAACTAACGCGATATGTTTCCAGTTAAGAAACAATATCTGAACGCGAAAAGTTGCCTATTTCACATATCTACTAAGCTAAGATGTTTGTGAACTCAGAAAATGACATGAAATTAAGTACCATTATATTTTCGACATTTCTGGAGTAATATTTTTATGATACATATGCATGTTTTGATGCAATTGTTTTTTGAAGGTTCTTTAGTTATAATTTAAAGTTAAAATAAATCTGCTTAAGAATATAAATAAAATACATAATAAAAAACATACTTTGAACTACACTTAACTTGCAATATCACTATGTGTTTATTAACATTTCGGACTGACCAACATTTGTATATAGACGGCTGACATAGCGACATACATGCTGTATTAAGTTGGGTACAATAATACGCTGTATTGGGTACAGTAGTACGCTGAATTGAGTACACAGAAAATAAATCAGAATTCATTTTTTTTCTCATTTTTAGATCAAAAATGGAAGCAAGATGCAATTATCATATTTTTTATATCTGAATATCATCGTAACGAGAATTTTATTTGCAATAAACGTATACGTTGTAATAGGTTGGCAAAAAAACTTAATTAGACCTTAAAAGTGACCGAAAACGTGTTTTAAATATTTTTATAAAGGACATATAAGAAGCATATATGCTGTAATAAAATTAAAAAAGGAAGCAAAAAGACGTAAACTTATTTTAATTTTATTTTATCATAATAAAGGTTATATATTTAACTTAATGAATAGACGTTGTAATAGGTTGGCAATTTAATAATGAAACAGTTATAACGATAAAATTAAATTTCTCCAATATGTTTCTATGTAATCCAAGAATCACGGTTTAGCCAGGTAATAAAAACCGCCGATATCAAGGGGGATAACTTCTCACGATATCTGAAATAGTCCCACATGAATTGTTACGTATCGTTCGCCTAATGTTCGCCTAAAACGATGAAAGATTTTCGCAAACACAAATCCACGTGTGATTTGGTAAATTTGTTGTACATTGATCCGACTGATCTGAAGGCTATATGAAATAAACAATAAGCAATGACATACTAGTACATAAACTATCATCTAAGAATTCACAGCGTACGTCTCAAAAAAAGAATTGAAAAAAAAAAAGTTTCGTGTCTTGCATAGTACGTGCACATACTTAAAGATTAGTGCCATGTAAACAATGATTTAATACATATGCTACATTAGAAAGCAACATAACATAAAATTTAAGAACTTACTGGATGAGAATATCATGCTTACACTGGCGGTCGTTTCTCTAAACATTATTATCATAACAATGTTTATTGACGTCTAGTCTTTATTTTAATGTTTTTATAGCAATATGATAGCAAATATGGTAAGGTGATTTTAGAAATAGCAGGGCATTCCTTAACCTTGCCATAAAACTATTTTACAGTCTTGTATTTAGTTATATTTTTAGAATATAACACGGAGGAATAACTTGTCTATTTGTAAATAATATTTCTGTACAGAACTAACCTAATTTGTCTACATTTTATTAGATCTATTTACGGTAATATCCATAATTGTCAGTAATGTATGAGAAAACCGTTTATTCCCTAGATGTTGATTTCTGTTCCCAATTAAATAAAATAAAATTATAAAATTTAGTAAACTTGTGTAAATTAGCAAATAGTATGTCGAAAGTAGTGTTTTATGGCAATTGCGTAGTGCAATGACATTTTGTTATCGTACAAGCATATCATTACATGGTATTTAATATGTTGTAATGTGTTTCTTGTGATAATTAGTGTTTATTAACGTTTAGCTATTTACTAAATATCCAGCTAATTGGAAAACATTCAAAGACTTCAAAAAAGAGGTCGTTTCCTTATTAAGAGAATCTAAAAATAAATACTTTGAAAACATGGCCGACAAACTTAAACATAATAGATCCAAATTAAACCAAAAGGACTGGTGGAAAACACTTAAATCATTCATCTCTGATAAAAATGTCAAACAATACCTCCATTGCTCAACCTCACAACAAATGAATTAGCTAGTAGTGATATTGACAATGCAAACATTTTAAATAACTATTTTCTAGAACAAACAATCATTGACGATACACATAAGGAATTACCTCTTCCAAAAATTCCAGATCAAGTATTAAACAACATTACTCTTTCACCTTATGAAATTGAAGATGTTCTTAAAACACTACCTGTTGATAAAGCGTCTTGACCTGATGGAATCAGTAACCGCGTTCTTCGCGAAGCAGCCTCTGAACTTTCTGAACCTCTCTGTCATCTCATTAATACATCTCTCAACCAAAAATAGTTCCTAACTGCTGGAAAGAGGCGTATGTCACAGCTATATAAAAAAAGGGGAGAAATCCCACCCAAGTAACTACCGACCGATATTACTGTTAAATACTGTGGAAAGGGTATTTGAACGTCTTGTATTCAAATATATCTTCAACTATCTCATTAACATAAACTTTCTTTCTCCAACCCAATCAGGATTTATTCCTGGCGACTCAACAGTCAATCAGTTATCATATCTCTACAATACATTTTGCAAAGCTCTTGACGATGGTCTTGAAGTAAGAGCAGTCTTCTTTGATATCAGCAAAGCATTCGATAAAGTTAAATTACAAAATGCTGGCATGACAGGCAATCTTCATTCTTGGTTCATTAAGAGTGCCTGTTCTGTCGGTGCATTTAAATATCTCCTAACCAAGGATAAAAAGAAAATCCCACAGTACTTCTACAATGGTTCTAGAAAGGAGCAAATTCTTCCTTGTAAGCTAAGAACTAACTGCAGTAGCTTGAATTACTATATCTTTCAGAAAGGCATTGTTGAATCGCCTCTTTGCATATGCGGCGAAACAGTAACTTCGTATCACTTCTTTTTCAAGTTTACTTGCTACTCCAACTTGAGAAGCACAATGACGAATGAACTTCGTTATATAACTACAATATCTCTCGACATTTTACTTTTTGGCAATTGTAATCTATCTTTACAGCAAAATAATGTGATCTTCAAATCTGTTCATAACTACATTATCAAGAGCAATCGATTCTCTTAAGGTGGTCTCTTGTAGTCTTATATATATTTTTTATTTATAGTTTTATATATACATGTACTAATGTTGAGCCAATAGCTAATTTCCCGCGGTCTATGGATCGCCCCCGGTATGGCTCGTCAGACTTCCCTTTGACATCAGCAGTAAAAATCCGACAATCTCTCTCTCTCCATCCCTCCCTCCCTCCCTCCCCCTCTCTCTCTCTCTCTCTCTCTCTCTCTCTCTCTCTCTCTCTCTCTCTCTCTTCATCTCTCTCTCTCTACAATTTAGAATTAATTTAATAAATACAAACTTTTGTTCTACTAACTTTCTTTTCAATTTGTTAACGTAAAAACGTACTGAAACATTACCAATAACATTAAACGTTTATCTGCCATCATTGTATCTGTTTAAGCATGGAGCGGATTTACATAAGCATGCTTTCAATCCAATCCATTTTCTATCTGTGTATCATTCTTACAGCTTATAAAAAAGTACATGTTATTGTATTACAACATATAGATATTGAAATGAAATATGTTTAAATTAAAAAAATCCTGCTATTTTAATAGCGCGTGCGTATGGAGCTCGTGTTTTAACAGAATATTATCGAACCTAAAATCCCGCAAAGGCCACGTGCGGTGCCTTTGAACAACATATGTGTTGTTCTGGTTCTATCCATGAAGTCTTCAAGTGTCGTTTATCTTAGTTGTATACATGAAAACGTATTTCACAAGGCATGTAAAGTATCTGATTTAATCTAATAGTTGAAATTAAGCTGTTAACGATTTATTAATCAAATACAAAAAATAAATTAAATAAGGTAAGATATTAAGAGATGGGGTTTACTTTTCAAATCGTGGATGTGATGTGTGTTCAAGGTCAGCTCGGTCAGAAGGCTTAAAGTGAGAAGGCGTGCCAGTTTTAACCCCGACATATTTATGCAATCGTCTGCGGCTTCTCTCCGCCAATAAAATGCATATGGATGCCATAATATAAAACTATTGCTCAAGTCTTAAAGGTTATAAATATTATGTATTTGTTGAATATGGCGCTTAATTAACTTTATTCTTTTACTAAATTATTTCAGAAAGCACTCCTATAGCCGCATTACTGTCTATCCAGTTCTAAAATATGTTTTTTGCCTCCAGCTGTACTAACCACGGTCTACAACTAGCTTAATATTCGTTATTATGCGACTATAATCGAACTGTCAACGTAATTCGGGCGTAATGGAAACAGAGAGGAATTGTATATTTAGGAATTGCTATGTTTCATGTCTGGTTTTCTGAATACATATTTGCGTGCGTTACAAGAACTAATAAAGAGAAGATGTTAACATTTTGGAAATAGTTGATTAACTATTCGTGACAGTGTAATTAGACTTAATGCTTACCACGGATATATACTGTACGAGAACGCATACGAAATACGCTAATATGTCTTTATATATCGCGATTCACAAACGCTGTGGGAGGAGGAGCGAGGTCGATATGCTCGTAAACCTGGTTAACTCCCAAATGGTCGGACTAAGACGGTGACCGCTGCTGTCACGTCTTCTGTGTATGATTTATGTTTATAACAGTTAATCTATGAATTAATTAAGTCGTTGTTACTGTATTCTTTAAAGGTTCAGTTTGATATTAGACTCAGTTGTTTACATCAGTTGCATTGGTACTTACTATAGTGTGTTGACATGTGTTCATTCTACATATATTCCGCATTTTAATTGGGGTTAATTGTAAAATGCACTACATCTAATCAATCTTTACCAAGGGTGTCCGAACTCCGTGATTAAGACTTCAGGTATGAAGAGAGCAACAGGGGCAGAAGTGAATCGCGATTTTCAAGCGCACAGACATGTACAGTATATACATGTTTTGCACAGGAAAGGTTTTGTTACTATAATTTCTAAAAAAAAAAAAATGCCGTGTAAAATGATAGAAGGCTAATTATTTCTATCCCCTATCATTGCCTGACTTCAAAATACGTTGTCAAAGCTTGTAACGTGATTATATTAAGTTATTTCAAAAATTTAAAAATTGCTAAAGCATTTTGTTCCAAAAAATCATGCTTATATATATATATATATCAACTGACCTCGTATTACTTAAATGATCTCTATTTAAAAGTGCCAAAATTTCCATTTCACTTCGATCCGTTATGTAGGTTTACAGGTAATAAAACTTTATCTTAGAAATAATCCGAAGCAGTATTTAAGAGCTGTCTAATCTTAGAATGGGAATATTGTTTCAAGTTTACCACTCTAATTCTTATATCGATTTTGTCATGTTTTGATGGACATACCAAGCAATTCGAATCTTATTTAATAATGACAACGAGATGCTTTGTATCCATTTTGTTATTTTGATTTTTAAGAAATTTAAAGCGTTTAATATCGATACTCTTTTTTTAATATCTCTGGCAGATCTGTTTAAGAATGAGAACACGCATAAACGAACAGGAAGTGACGTCAGGCACCGCAGCTGACAGCCAAATGTAACAATCCGGGCCTAAGGACGCTTTATCATCAATACACAGCTGTGGGATTGGTTGATGAACCGCTTATAGAGTTCACTGATCGAATGGATTGCTAAATAAATATCAAACTTAAACAGTGTATTACATGTGGTTCATTCGTACTCAAATGTTATTGGCGGATATTTACATGTTTGATGTATATTGCTAAACACATCAATTAATTGCTGTAATCAATGAGTGAAGTTTAATGTTTATTAATGACGGCTCCAATCGGCTTGAGACTCTGGTAGCGATGTATTGAACACTTGATTAATTCGTTATTTACCATAGTTGCAATAATTGCGGTCATTTTCCTGTTTATATTTAGGTTTATAATAACAATTCATGGATTATGTTCGGTTTTGGCGTGAACAAGACTCTAACGAGTTACCGCGAAAAAAATGAAAAATATATCAGAATTGTTTTCTTCAGTTCTAATCCTTTTTCATTTTGTATATTGTACTTGTTGATCTTAAAAAAAAAAACTGAAAATAAAATCTGTTTAAACCAAGATGTGCAATTTTGTTATAGTTTTATTTAACACTACTGTATTTCTGAAAATTATGCATCTACAAAAATAAAATGTACGTGGTATTCCTTTTTTATTGATTAATGCTAAAGCGTTGAATGGCATCCTGATTTCGCACATATTTATTAATTTATGACAAAAAATGTAAAATATATGTTATTTGTTAATGATTTGATAGAAAATATCCATTCGTATTTTTATCACCTATTTAATACCAAGCGTGACCATCATTTTTATATTATATAAAAAATGTTTTCCATTATATAATTATCTGAAAAAAGGTAGAAGAGTGGAAAATGGTTGTTTGTTTGACACAATTATCTTTAAAATGAAAATAAGTGTCGTGAGTGTTGCATTAAATACGGAAATCTTATAAAAGTAAATACAATTTGAATTCCTTAAACAAATAGTACATTTAGCAGTATAATAGACACATATGTACACCATATCGCCTTTTTTGTCCACTACTCATACAAATACTTTCTCCGATAACAAATATTACTTTATAACGGAATAGTATTTACATGTAATTTCACTTGAATAAGTCGCATTAATACAATGTCGTTAACACGATAATGTACTCATGCCTGTTGGAATAATATGTATTTGTAAATTCCGATAGTAGCAATAAGAAATGTATATTGTCATTCCGTCCACCAGGATTCAACAAACTGAATTTCCTAAATATATTGAGAATGTCCACCTTCATTAAGTTTCCTGATTGCATAATGTACATGTAATAAGCATGATGCATGTCTGCACGACGAAAACACGACTGAAGTCGTTAAATTTCTGGCAATATTTGTAAGCAAAAAAATATATATGAATATTAATACTGGTCGTTTCTGTCTGTAAACAGGTCGCCTATTTCATGAGACGTGAAATATTCTACGCCTTACGTTACAGACTATTACAGTCATGTAGTTTACTATCATATAATTTGCAACAAAAACACACTTTCACAGTCATATAAATTACTATCATAACATCCGCAACAATAACACACTATCACAGTCATGTAGCTTACTATCATAACATCTGCAATAATAACAAACTAACACAGTCACGTAGATTACTATCATAACATCTGCAACAATAATAAACTATCACAGTCCTGTAGTTTATTATCATAAAATCCGCAATAATAACGAACTATTACGGTCATGTAGTTAACTATCTTAACATCCCCAACAATAACAAAATATCACAGTCATGTGGTTTACTATCATAACATCCGCAACAATAACAAACTATCACAGTCACGTAGTTTATTTTCATAACATCCTCAACAATAACGAAATATCACAGTCATGTGGTTTACTAGCATAACATCCGCAACAATAACAAACTATCACAGTCACGTAGTTTACTTTCATAACATCCTCAACAATAACAAAATATCACAGTCATGTGGTTTACTATCATAACATCCGCAACAATAACAAACTATCACAGTCACGTAGTTTACTTGCATAACATCTGCAACAATAACAAAATATCACAGTCATGTAGTTTACTATCATAACATCCGCAACATTAACAAACTATATCACAGTCATATGGTTTACTATAATAACCTCCATCATAACAAATATCACATTCATTTAGTTTACTATCATAACATCCGCAACAAAAAGAAACTATCACAGTCACGTAATTTACTATCATAACATCCGCAACAATAACCAACTGTCACCGCTATGTAGTTTACTATCATAACGTCCGCAACAATTACAAACTATCACAGTCATTAAGTTTATCATTATAACACCCACAACAGTAGCCAACTATTACAGTCATGTAGTTCATTATCATAACATCCCCAACAATAACAAACTGTCACAGTCATTATTTGTTATCATAACATCTACAACAAAAACAAACTATTACAGGCATGTAGTTTACTACTATAATAACATCCCCAACAATAACAAACTTTCACAGTCACTTGGTTTGTTATCGTAACATTTACAACAATAACAAACTATTACAGTCATGTAGTTTACTATCGTAACATCCCCAACAATAACAAACTGTCACAGTCATTTAGTTTGTTATCATAACAGCTACAATAATAACAAACTATTGCAGTCATGTAGTTTACTATCGTAACATCCCCAACAATAACAAACTGTCACAGTCCTTTAGTTTGATATTATAATATCCACAACAATAACAAAATATCACAGTCATGTAGTTTACTATCATAACATCCGCACAAATAACAAACTATAACAGTCATGTTGTTTACTATCATAACATCCGCAACTATAACCAATTGTCACCGTTATGTAGTTTACTATCATAACGTCAGCAACAATTACAAACTATCACAGTCATTTTGTTAATTATTATAACACACACAACAGTAGCCAACTATTACAGTCATGTAGTTTATTATCATAGCATCCCAAACAATAACAAACTGTCCCAGAGATTTAATTTGTTATCATAACCTCCACAACAATAACAAACTATCACAGTCATGTAGTTTACTACTATCATAACATCCCCAACAATAACAAACTGTCACAGTCATTTTGTTTGTTATCATAATATCCTCAACAATAACAAGTCATACTATCATAACACTTATAAGTTACTGATATATTGTACTCTTTAGCGATGGCAAAGATATTAAGGAAACAGTTTAATAATAATAGCATACAGAGCAGGTGTTGTGTGACGTTTGCATCTACGAATACGAAATGTATACGTTCGACTCAGTCTGTCGGAATAGTGATCAACCAATATGACCAGAAAACGACTCCATACGTCCGTTCAGTACTGTCAATCCAGAGATCGTGAGATCGTAACCAATCCCGACCGCAGTATATGAGATTATTGGACTCGAGATTGGTTCTACGATTCAATGATTCTCCAACCTTTAAACATGTGAATAAGTTGTCAATGACATGTAGAGCTTAGGTGTATCTAGAACTGAATAACCGCCTGACGGATACCAGAAATGAAGATTAAGGGGTACTGATCGCCGCCGTTATATTACTAAAATACTATAATTGAAAAAAGCGCAAGTCCCATACAATCAACCAATAATATATTCGATTTGTTAGTTAATAGTTATGTAACAAAGTTTAAGATAAGGGACAATGTATCACTGCTGTATTTAGTTTCAAGTATTATATACCCCACGATATGCACAGACAGTATCATCTCTATAATAGTGTTAGGATCGCCGCCATTATTATTCCAGACATGAACGGCTTGGCTTATGTTGTGTTCATATCACGTAGTTACACCATATCTGTGTATTTACCAGTGTTATGCCAGACCGTGGCAACAAAGCTATAAATATTTATATCACTTTTATGACATCTACACACTTTTGTCTACAGCAGTTACTGTGATACCAGGTATAAATAAACGAGAGGAGACGTATTCATATGTTCAACATAGTATTAGATACGTAACATCATTAAAACGATATAATAATTACACAGACATATTAAGATATTTCAATCGAAGGTCACAATGTTACCGTAAGGTCCATATCATATCGTATTGCTCTTCCTGAAGATTTTAATTGGAAATGCATTGTGTAAGTTGCTAATCGCTATCTGGCTTTAATAGAATACCTTTCAGGTAAAAAATAATAAAATACAGGGGCGTAGCTTGATTAGATTAAATATGCAGGTCTAGAGATATTGAAAGAAGGTCTGTGGTCCTCCCTTTATTTAAAATGCAAATAACCAAAGGTGTATTAAGCCATTTTTATTTGATTTGGAAAAGAGTAAAGACCCTGGCATGCAGGCGAAATAGTAATTGATTGATTACGCATTGTTTATATATCTTCTTTATGTTTAAGTTTTTATTACCTCTGTTTATATAACTTCAATATTGTTACAACGTATTTACATACTGTCTAGTATTGTTTACATATTTTACATATTGTATATATAACATTAGTATTGTTTACATATTTTACATATTGTCTATATAACATAAGTATTATCAACATATTATACATGTTGTCTATATAACATTAGTATCATTAGTATTGTTAACATATTTTACATATTGTCTATATAACATTAGTATTGTTTACATATTTAACATATTGTCTATATAACATTAGTATCATAAGTATTGTTTACATATTTCACATATTGTCTATATAACATAAGTATTATTAACATATTATACATGTTGTCTATATAACATAAGTATCATTAGTATTGTTAACATATTTTACATATTGTCTATATAACATTAGTATTGTTTACATATTTTACATATTGTCTATATATCATTAGTATCATAAGTATTGTTTACATATTTTACATATTGTCTATATAACATAAGTATTATTAACATATTATACATGTTGTCTATATAACATTAATATCATAAGTATTGTTTACATATTTTACATATTGTCTATATAACATTAGTATCATAAGTATTGTTTACATATTTTACATATTGTCTATATAATATAAGTATTATGAACATATTATACATGTTGTCTATATAACATTAGTATCATTAGTATTGTTAACATATTTTACATATTGTCTATATAACATTAGCATTGTTTATATATTTAACATATTGTCTATATAACATTAGTATCATAAGTATTGTTTACATATTTTATATATTGTCTATATAACATAAGTATTATTAACATGTTATACATGTTGTCTATATAACATTAGTATCATTAGTATTGTTTACATATTTTACATATTGTCTATATAATATAAGTATTGTATACATATCTTACATAGTGTCTTTATAACATAAATATTGATTACATATTTTACATGTTGTCTGTACAACATTACCATTGTTTACATATTTGTAATATTGTCTATATGACATTTGTATTGTTTCTATATTCTACTTGTTGTCTTTATAACATTTGTATTATTTATATATGCTACATGTTGTCTGTATAACATTAGCATTGTTTACATATTTTACATATAGCTATATAACATTAGTATTGTTTACATGTTTTACATATAGCTATATAACATTAGTATTGTTTACATATTCTGCATAATAGTCTCTATAACATTAGTATTGTTTACAGATTTTACATACTTTCTGTATAACATTAGTATTATTTACATATTTTCATATTTTCCATATAACATGAGTATTGTTTACATATTTTACATGTTGTCTATATAACATTTATATTGATAAAATATTTTACATGTTGTCTATATAACATTATTATTATATACATATTTTACATATATAACATTATTATTGTTTACATATTTAACATATTGTCTAAATAACATTAGTTTTGTTTCATCTTCTACATATTGCCTATATAACATTAGTATCATTAGTATTGTTTACATATTTTACATATTGGCTATATAACATTAGTTTTGTTTACATATTCTACATATTGTCTATATAACATTAGTATTATTAGTATTGTTTACATATTTTACATATTGCCTATATAACATTATAATTGTTTACATATTTTACATATTGCCTATATAACATAAGTATTGTTTACATATTTGACATATTGTCTATTAAACATAAGTTTTGTTTACATATTTAACATTTTGCCTATATAACATTAGCATTGTTTACATATTTTACATATTGTCTATATAACATTAGTATTGTTTACATATTTTACATAGTGTCTATATAACATAAGTATTATTTACATATTCTGCATAATAGTCTCTATAACATTAGTATTGTTTACAAATTTTACATATTGTCTTTATAACATTAGTATTGTTTACAAATTTTACATGTTGTTTGTAATACTTCCATATTGTACAAAGCTTTTTAACCTATTGTGTATATTCATCTATTTAATTTTTCAACAAGTGTATTTATTAAATGCTTAAGTTCACAAATAATAACCATTAAAAGGATATGCAAAAGATTTTAATATTACAAAGTATAAACTAAACACATGACATTCTGACGACATTGATAACAAACGCATACAGTTGAAACGACTAAATATAAAAACAACAGTGCATGTAAACTCTAAGTTTGCCAGTAGTTTTAGTTCAATTTAAACGTAACAATACAGGACACGTTATCGGCGAATAGTGATTCTAACACTTACCAGATGACCGAATGACCAAATATGTGTTATTTGTGTTTGCAGTCTGGTGGAACTGTTTCGCTTGATTCCTGTATACCGGCAATATTAACGGTATGGAAATCAACTTTAATTAATGCACATTCATTGATGTATTAGGTGATTATTCAATATACGGTCGTGCAGACTAGCCCGTAATTACATAGACGGCATTCCATTGATTCAGACAGCCGTAAATTGCCTAGGGGCGACTGGAAACATTTTAAAGGAAATGCTAAAGTTGCAAAACAACAGGATAAGTGGGGAAAAGAAGGGAAATGCTTTGGAATATTTCACAGAATTGTTTTTCGATTAGAATCGAAATTTGATTTATTTTAAACACATATAAACTAAAACACTTTGATCATATTGTTATACTACAAGCTTTCATGTTTATTGTCCTTGTTGTTTCTGTTTTAATTTGAATAGGATATCTTGGGTCATCAACTGCAAATTGTAGTATAAACACTCCAACACATATTTTTAATACTCGTATGTACTTTATAAGCATTTTAAGATAGTGAAATTCAGGTAATACCATTTAACATAGTGAAATACAGATAACATTATTTAATTTAATAGTAAAATGTAGATAATATTATCTATTTTATTAAAATTCAGATAATACTATTGATTATATTAACATTCAGATAATGCTAATGATTATATTAAAATTAAGATAATATTATAATTGATTTTTTTAAAATTCAGATAGTAATATTTATTATATTAAAATCCAGATAATACTATTGATCATATTAAAAATCAGATAATAACATTAATCATATTAAAACTCAGATAATATTATTGATTAAACTAAAATTCAGATACTATTATTGATCATATTGAAATTCGGATAATACTATTGATTAAACTAAAATTCAGATTATATTATTGATCATATTGAAATTCAGATAATACTATTGATTAAACTAAAATTCAGATAATACTATTGGTCATAATAAAATGCAGATTGTACTATTCAAAATAATGAATTCAGATAATACTTTTTATCATATTTAAAATCAGGTAATTCTATTTTACATACAAAATTCAGATACTACTAGTGAAATCCAGATAACGCTATTTATTAGGTATCGTTGTCATACGGTACATTTCTATTTTACATACATATATTCACCGTTTGTATATTATTTACTGTAAAAGGACAAAAACACTAATGTATCTTCAAATAGGTTGTTCGCTCACTTATACTTCATGTATTGCGGTAAAGACACATTCAGAGATAAAACGATAAAATCAATAAAAATATAATACGTTTCTGGTGTTATGCATGAATAGATACATTAAACATACATACGTGAAGTTAGGGTCTAAATGTTGTAGCAAAAGTAATGCAGATCATCTTTGTTATCTCAAAACTATTTGGACAGAGCAGTATCCCAGTAACATCTCAAATATCCCAACTAAATTCAATTAAATTCGTGTTGACATTTCAGTAGGACTTCTACACGAATGCTTTTTCACACATTCAAGTAAACCGTATATAGGCAATTGCACTGTTTGCTGAACAGACCGTGTTGGATATTCCGGACTTTGGATTATCTTTCTGTTTTTGAAAACGGTTATAGTATCAAGAGGAAATGACGCCGTCACTGTTTTGTTTCCAAATTATTGACAACAGTATGAAGAAAAAAAATGCCTTCACTATTTTGTTTCCAAGTTTTGGACAACAGTATGAAAAAAAACCGTCATCTCTGTTTTGTTTCCAAGTTTTGGACAACAGTATGAAGAAAAATACGCCGTCTCTGTTTTGTTTCCAAGTTATTGACAGCAGTATGAAATAGAAATTAAGCCATCCCTGTTTTGTTTTCAAGTTTGTAACGATTTAAGATTTAAGATTATGAAACAAGTTTGGTTGAAGCAGCTACAAATGTAAAACAATAATTATCCCTAGATCATATCAACAAAAATATAAGGATTTTCTTCCATTCAGTGGTACATGTATGCTTCATCTTGGCAAAATGTGTTGCGAGTTATTCATGTTGCATGTTTGTTGTACATAAACCTATAATGTATAAATATCAGAGTTATGGCTATTGAGACATAAAACATTGCACAATTTGAATATGTATGCACACTAGCACCTGTATCCTGTATTTGATCCTAATTAAATTTACAATTATAAGTAGTTATATAACCATAGTTTATTACAAATTGGACACATTTATGTCAGAATTATGGCCCTTGAGTTGTCATATATGTTTGTTTTAACATTGTGTGCATTCCAGCACTCTCAAATTTCATTTATGTTGATCCACACTAAATTAACTCAGTAGCTATTTAACCTCAATAACTGGTAACGGTTTTGTACTGACTAAATTGGATAAATATTAATATAGTTATGACCCTTGATTTGTCAAAATAAGCATCATTTAATGCCGCGTGTAGTCTAAGTTGTGTGCGCTCTAGAAACACGTGTAGATTCCATTCATGTTTCACACAGTAGTGGTAAAACAATAATATGGAAATACTTTTGAACTAGCCAAACTGGATGATTAATGTCAGAGTTAGATAGATGTTTGTATACGTTATGTTCACACGAGTATCTGCAGTTTTATATGACTCTCACCAATCTTACATCTATAATATCACAATAGATAAAACTTAGATATCTGAAGTATGGCCTTTACATTATTTTACTTTTGTAACTTTCTCCTCTGCAACAGGTGAGGGACTCAGGACCAGTTGACTACTTGTTTAACTCCTGTCATCAGAATATGTTCAATAACTTATATTGCTTCTAACTAGTTCAACTACTTTTAATACAAACTATTGTTCAGAAATAGTTTTATAAACAATATTAGAATCGCATTGTGTCTATGTACAATACAACAACAAATGTAAAAAAGTGCACCACGAAGGTCTCGACATGTCTCACGCTTTTCGCCTGCTCCCGAAGTATACAGTCAATATGCTTCTAAAAATGGGATGTGAGTGTGACCGATAAGCAACAATTTTACAGTATAGTAAGAAATCAGAAGAAAAATAATAAAGCCTTAGATACGACCTCATCGACCACGGTGATTATGCCATTATTCCTGTTATCACTAAATGTGAACACGTCTGCTAGAATAAACGAAATACCTTTGTCATTTAATGAGTGAAAGAGTTTTTAAAACGTGTTTAACGTACTGTTTGGTGTTAAATTTACACATTTTATGTCATAGTATTTAGTAATACATGCTTGTATATTTTGTCGTTCTGTTATTGGTATTGACATTGGATGTTACATTGAACCGTGGTTGCTACATATAGATTACACTCCTGCCAATATATTTTATCCACTTTGTCAACATGTCTGTTAAAAGTACACGTTATCTGTGTCAGTTATGATTTATTTGTTAAACTGTATTTATGTTATACTTTAAAGCATACTTATGTTATATGTCATTATGTAATCATACTTGTTAGCACTCTATGAACATTTGTCTATGATGTTTACATGTTTACTGCGTCTGCTACTGACACTTACTGAATAAAATGTTTGATAAAAAGCTTAACATACCGTAGGATGTAAAATGTCACACTAGTTACATACCTTTCTGAAATGTACTTATGTCAGTACTCGATGTTAACATGTCTACTAGAATACATGATATATGGAGCTGTTTATGTTAATATATTGAATATTAGTTTGTCAAAATGCTATTAAACGCCTTGAAAGATGCATCATGGAACTTTTTGATGTTACGTATACTTTATTATATGATTACTAAAATGTGTTATTCAAATGATATTCACTTATTAAGCTCTGTTAAATTGATATTGAACAAGTGTTCAATAATTTATGTTAAAGAAGTTATTAATTATATATAATGATTTACGCTTCCTAGCCTGACTGCGGATAGTTTCCATTGTTTTAAATAGTCACAACACTTTAATTGTGATTTGAATTGTAAACAAAAATGTATTATTACTTCGTGTTGTTTACGATAATGAAAGGATCAGTTGCCCACATCTTTATAATATTTTTAGAAATAACAAGTCCTTAATATATAGATTGATCTTTTTCTAATTTTCTATTAAAACATTAATACTCATAATACTATCTAAAATTTCATATTCAAGAAATTATTAAAATATTTTATAAACTAATGACGTCAAGCTTGATTTGAAAATAGGGGTTAAAATCTATAATGATTGAGTGATATTTCCTTGAAATGTTTTCTATTACACAAATTTAAATAAACATTAAGAATAAAAACATAAGAACAGAGATCACAAAAATACAACTAACAAACACAATATACAACTTAACAATAAGAATGTAAAAAAGTGAACATAAATATATTTTGATAAACATCAATAGAAAACTGAACAACGGGAATATAAAACGAAGAACAATAAAAATGTATTTTCTTGTTCTAGATAAAGTGACGTCACTTGATTACGTCAGGAATGCGCGCTTCTATTTTGTTTACCGACAAAGCCCTTGACATAATCATTTAACAACGACGTAACAAAATCTAACTCATAGTTAGAACGAACAAATATTTGCTCACAGACATGTTTTTTTTTTATTTTGCGTTCTTTGCTCTCTATTCGTATCGTTCAATTTTCTATAATTGTGTTTGGTATTTTTATATTTATGTTCATTATTTTACACTCTTGTAGCAAATTTGTATAGTGTTTTTTTTTATTAACTTTATATGTGTGTGTTTTATATTCATGTTCTTAGTTCAACAATACGAATGTTAACCTCACAACATAAAAATAAACTTTAGTAACACAAATGCTAAATTTGAACAAGAAAAAAAAACGGTAAACAATATTGCAATGTTTGGCCTGCCATAGCCTTCATACTGTACTAGATTATTATACAACGTTATTTTATATATTATATATATCATGTAAATATATGCAATTCAAATATATATTAAAGTGTAAATTTATCAAATTGCATGTGCCGCTTTAAGAAATGATCTTTGAATCGGCAATGATATAAAACAATGTTAACATCGATCTTTGAATCGACAGTGATATAACACAATGTTAATATTGATCTTTGAATCGGCAGTGAAATAACACAATGTTAACATCGATCTTTGAATCGGCAGTTATATAACATTATATTAATATCGATCTTTGAATCGGCAGTGACATAACACAATGTTAATATCGATCTTTGAATCGGCACGAACATAACACAATGTTAATATCGATCTTTGAATCGGCAGTGACATAACACAATGTTGAATCGGCAGTGATATAACACAAAGTTAACATCGATCTTTGAATCGGCAGTTATATGACATTATATTAATATCGATCTTTGAATCGGCGGTGACATAACACAATGTTAATATCGATCTTTGAATCGGTAGTGATATAGCACAATGTTAACATCGATTTTTAAATTGGCAGTGACATAACACAATGTTTACGTCGATCTTTGAATCGGCAGTTATATAACATTATATTAATATCGATCTTTGGATCGGCAGTGACATAACACAATGTTAATACTGATCTTTGAATCGGCAGTGATATAACACAAAGTTAACATCGATCTTTGAATCGGCAGTTATATAATTTTGTATTAATATCGATCTTTTAATCGGCAGTGATATAACACAAAGTTAACATCGATCTTTGAATCGGCAGTTATATAACATTATATTAATATCGATCTTTGAATCGGCAGTGACATAACACAATGTTAGCATTGCTCTTTGAATCGGCAGTGATATAACACAATGTTAACATCGATCTTTGAATCGGCAGTGACATAACACAAGGTTAACATCGCTTTTTGAATCGGCAGTGATATAACACATTGTTAATATCAGATTTCAAGGACTTATTAAACTCCTTTGGCGTAAGTTATGTGATAATATGAACATTATAATTCTTTAAGATGGCATTAAAATATATTCGAAATGCTTTAAGAAGGTAGTACTTAAAGTAAACCTCGTTCTGTTGTATCCAGTTATACGGTACCAGTGCATATGCAAAAACTATTTGTACTTATTGTAATGTATTGACTTATACTGATTAAAGATAACTAATATTCCTATTTCCGCAAGTATTATCAATTAGCCTATGAATAGTTACAACACTGACCCAAGATGTCCGTAAGAAATTATTCAAATCATCGAACACGTAGCGCAATAGTGTGAATCACCACGCGCATATTTTGAAAAAAAATACCAGCACTTTTTTATTTCATAAATAATACAATGTTGATAACCACGAAAGACATACGGAAAAGATCAGTTGGTATCCTTTTAGAATGTCCACACAAAACACATTGCTACGTTCTTATGGCGTTGCTTGTAATATGTTTACAGAGAGTAGAAATGTCCTTCTTGCCAAGTTATACAAATGTCCCATTTCTCAACCAACACAACTTCAACACCAATAGCCACCTACATACTTTATAAACACGTCAATATAGTTCACTGATCGAAATAATTAAGTTTCCATTTCTAATTTTATAATAAGAATCAATATAAAACAAAAACAGTGTATTTTATGTGGTTTATTCGTACTTTATGTTTAGTTCACTGTACTGTGAATTCTCTCATTTATTATTGATACATACGTGTTTGGTGCATACCGGTAAATGCATCTATTTAATTGCCGTACACAATGAATGATGTTTAATGCCATGAAATAGTAGTCTCAAGCAGTGCATGACATTGGAGGCATTTTTTTCTATTAATTAAGTATTCTCTAACATCAATAATATTTTTTTTAGTGTAAATCGAGATTATAATAAATTGCCTTATGTGGTATTCTCTTAATTTACTTTAAAAATAATTAGTCAGTGCAAACACTTTTTTCCGATTATGCAATGTATTTGTTAATTTAATGATTAATAATTTATTACCAGTTTCTGTAAGCGTTATTGAAACGCCCATGCGTTTGTATATAAACTCAGTGCATATACCACTTGCCCCAACGAAAGCATAAAACATCAAACAAAGCTTCTGCCTATTTATTTCTTAGAGTGAATATGATTAAGTAACGATGTACCAAGGAAGCAATTCGGTTCCTGCACCGACATGTTGATCAAGAACAATACCAATATTTTAAATAGTCCTTATTATGTTTGTTCATCGCCGAAAGTAAACATTTGAAGTGCCAATATGCACTTTTCCCATGCATGCTTATATTTATGGTGTCTTTGTAAGCTCTGAAATTGATTCAACAGTGAACACTATTACATGTCTTACACAATTACATGTATACATTAAGCGCTTATACGAGTAAATGTATTGGATAGTGAGACAGTATTACATGTCTTACACAATTACAAGCGCTTATACGAGTAAATGTATTGGACAGTGAAACAGTATTACATGTCTTACACAATTACATGTATACATTAAGCGCTGATACGAGTAAATGTATTGGACAGTGAAACAGTATTACATGTCTTACACAATTACATGTATACATTAGGCGCTAATACGAGTAAATGTATTGGACAGTGAAACAGTATTACATGTCTTACACAATTACATGTATACATTAAGCGCTAATACGAGTAAATGTATTGGACAGTGAAACAGTATTACTTGTCTTACACAATTACATGTATACATTAAGCGCTAATACGAGTAAATGTATTGGACAGTGAAACAGTATTACTTGTCTTACACAATTACATGTATACATTAAGCGCTAATACGAGTAAATGTATTGGACAATGAAACAGTATTACATGTCTTACACAATTACATGTATACATTAAGCGCTTATACGAGTAAATGTATTGGACAGTGAAACAGTATTACATGTCTTACACAATTACATGTATACATTAAGCGCTAATACGAGTAAATGTATTGGACAGTGAAACAGTATTACATGTCTTACACAATCACATGTATACACTAAGCTCTAATACGAGTAAATATAATATACATGTATAAAACTGAGACATTTGGAAATGCTACCGATATTACGCATTATTCGATACATAATAATTAAGCTTGCAAATTGGTTATGAAATACCATGTGTAGTACATACTGGCGTCGTAGTTAACTTTATACAATTTAATCCGAAATTTATCTCAAATTATTCAATAAAACCTGTTTTATACAATTGTGTTTCAATTAATGTTTGTCTCAACTTGAATGACTCGCGTCGCTATACCCTAAAAGACAAAAAGACAAGTACTACATCATCTTGTATATTACAATTTGAATTTCATGAAGTTTATAAATTGCTTGATTGTAACAACTGTATATACAAAAAACAAAGTTTTATTAACAGTTTCAAAATTGTAATGAGATTTGCATCTGCACCAAGTAGCTTAATTACACGGTGCGTATTCGTGGTACATGTATGCATGCGTGAAGCTCGTAAACATGCACTTGATCGATATCACTGTCTGGGAACAAAAACAGTTCATACGAATATATCAGTGTTTTGACATTTGTAAATCCATTATGTTCTATCGCAAGATCAACAAATATAAGTCTTTAATTGCCATTATACATTTTATGCTTATTGAAAGAAATAATCATGACCTCATGTTTAAATATATCGGATGCGTATTCATACAATTTCAAATGAAAGGAACAATGATGCTTAGTTTCCACCACCAGAAATGTTTAGCGTCGTTTTTGTCACGAGGCATTTATATATAATAAACGAAAAAACGTCACAGTAAACAGTCCCGTAACCAGCAGCCACGAAACTGTTAATTCATGGAATGACGAGATGTGCGACTGATCCTGTAAACATGTACCGTAACCGCGACGGATCCTGTAAACAGATACCGTAACCAGCAGCCGCGAAACTGTCAATTCATCGAATGGTGTAATGTGCGACCGATCCTGTAAACAGATACCGTAACCAGCAGACACTTACACTGTCAATACATAGAAAGGTGAGATGTGTGACCGATCCTGTAAACAGATACCGAAACCAGCAGTCGCTAAACTGTCAATTCATGAAATGGTGAGATGTGCGACTGATCCTGTAAACATATACCGTAACCGTTAACATATACTGTTACTGCGACTGATCCTGTAAACAGATACCAAAACAAGCAGCCGCGAAACAGTCAATTTATGGAATGTCGAGATGTGCGACGGATCTTGTAAATATATACCGTTACCAGCAACCGCTAAACTGACAATACATGCAATGGTGTGATTGTGCAACCGATCCTGTAAACATATACCGTTACCAGCAGCCGCTAAACTGTCAATACATGCAAATGTGTGATTGAGCGACCGATCCTGTAAACATATACCGTAACCAGCAGCCGCAAAACTGTCAATACATGCAAAGGTGTGATGTGCGACCGATCCTATAAACAGATACCGCAACCAGCAGCCGCAAACTGTTAATACATGCAAAGGTGTGATTGAGCGACCGATCCTGTAAACATATACCGTTACCAGCAGCCGCTAAACTGTCAATACATGCAAAGGTGTGATTGAGCGACCGATCCTGTAAACATATACCGTAACTAGCACCCACAAAACTGTCAATACATGCAAAGGTGTGATGTGCGACCGATCCTATAAACAGATACCGCAACCAGCAGCCGCAAACTGTCAATACATGCAAAGGTGTGATGTGCGACCGATCCTATAAACAGATACCGCAACCAGCAGCCGCAAACTGTTAATACATGCAAAGGTGTGATTGAGCGACCGATCCTGTAAACATATACCGTTACCAGCAGCCGCTAAACTGTCAATACATGGAAAGGTGTGATTGAGCGACCGATCCTGTAAACATATACCGTAACTAGCACCCACAAAACTGTCAATACATGCAAAGGTGTGATGTGCGACCGATCCTATAAACAGATACCGCAACCAGCAGCCGCAAACTGTCAATACATGCAAAGGTGTGATGTGCGACCGATCCTATAAACAGATACCGCAACCAGCAGCCGCAAACTGTTAATACATGCAAAGGTTTGATTGAGCGACCGATCCTGTAAACATATACCGTTACCAGCAGCCGCTAAACTGTCAATACATGCAAAGGTGCGATTGAGCGACCGATCCTGTAAACATATACCGTAACTAGCACCCACAAAACTGTCAATACATGCAAAGGTGTGATGTGCGACCGATCCTATAAACAGATACCGCAACCAGCAGCCGCAAACTGTCAATACATGCAAAGGTGAGATGTGCGACATATCCTGTAAACAGATACCGTAACCAGTAACCGGAAAACTGTCAATACATGCAAAGGTGAGATATGCGGTCGATCCTGTAAACAGATACCGTAACCAACAGCCGCAAAACTGTCAATTTATGGAATGTCGAGATGTGCGACCGATCCTGTAAACAGATACCGTAACCAGCAGCAGCAAAACTGTCAATACATGCAAAGGTGTGATGTGCGACCGATCCTGTAAACAGATACCGTTACCAGCAGCCGCAAACTGTCAATACATACAAAGGTGAAAATTGCGACCGATCCTGTAAACAGATACAGTAACCAGCAGTCGCAAACTGTCAATACATGCAAAGGTGGGATGTGCGACCGATCCTGTAAACATATACCGTAACCAAAAGTCGCAAAACTGTCATTTCATGGAATGGTGAGATGTGCGACCGATCCTGTAAACAGATACCGTAACCAGCAACCGGAAAACTGCTAAAACATGCAAAGGTGAGATGAGCGATCGATCCTGTAAACAGATACCGTAACCAACATTCCTAAAACTATCATTTCATGGAATGTCGAGATGTGCAAACGGTCCTGTAAACATTTACCGTAACCAGCAGCTGCAAAACTGTCAATACATGCAAAAGTGAAATGTGCCACCAATCCTGTAAACAGATACCGTAACCAGCAGCCGCAAACTGTCAATACATGCAAAGGTGGGATGTGCGACCGATCCTGTAAGCAGATACCGTAACCAAAAGTCGCAAAACTGTCAATTCATCGAATGGTGAGATGTGCGATCGATCCTGAAAACAGATACCGCAAGTAGCAGCCACAAAGCTGTCAATACATGGAAAGGTGAGATGTACGACCGATCCTGTCAACAGATACCGTAACCAGCATCGCAAAACTGCCAATACATGGAAAGATGAGATGTGTGACCAATCCTGTAAACATATACCGTAACCAGCAGTCGCATAACTGTCAATACATGGAATGGTGAGATATGCGACCGATCCTGTTAACAGATACCGTAACCAACAGCCGCAAAACTGTCAATACATGGAAAGATGAGATGTGCGACTGATCCTGAAAACAGATACCGTAACTAGCAGCCACAAAGCTGACAATACATGGAAAGGTGAGATGTACGACCGATCCTGTCAACAGATACCGTAACCAGCATCGCAAAACTGCCAATACATAGAAAGATGAGATGTGTGACCGATCCTGTAAACATATACCGTAACCAGCAGTCGCATAACTGTCAATACATGGAATGGTGAGATATGTGATCGGTCCTGTAAACAGATACCATAACCTGCAGCCGCGAAACTGTCAATTCATGGAAAGGTGAGATGTTCGACCGATTTTGTAAACAGATACCGTAACCAGAAGCCGCAAAACTATCAATGTGCGACCGATCCTGTAAACAGATACCGCAACCAGCAGTCACACAACTGTCAATACATGGACTGGTGAGATGTGCGACCGATCCTGTAAACAGATACCGTAACCAGCACCGCAAATCTGTCAATACATGGAATGGTGTGATGTGCCACCAATCCTGTAAACAGATACCGTAACCAGCACCGCAAAACTGTCAATACATGGAATGGTGTGATGTGCGACCGATCCTGTTAACAGATACCGTAACCAGCACTGCAAAACTGTCAATACATTAAGAGATGAGATGTGAGACCAATCCTGTAAACAGATACCGTAACCAGCAGTCGCATAACTGTCAATACATGGAATGGTGAGATATGCGATTTGTCCTGTAAATAGATACCATAACCAGCAGCCGCGAAACTGTCAATTCATGGAAAGGTGAGATGTTCGACCGATCTTGTAAACATATGCCGTAACCAGAAGCCGCAAAACTATCAATGTGCGACCGATCCTGTAAACAGATACCGCAACCAGCAGTCGCACAACTGACAATACATGGAATGGTGAGATGTGCGACCGATCTTGTAAATAGATACCGTAACCAACAGTCGCACAACTGTCAAAACATGGATAGATTAGATGTGCCACCAATCCTGTAATCAGATACCGTAACCAGCACCGCAAAATTGTCAATACATGGCATGGTGTGATGTGCGACCGATCCTGTTAACAGATACCGTAACCAGCAGCCGCAAAACTGTCAAGATATGGAATGGTGAAATATGCGACCAATCCTGTAAACAAATATCGTAACCAGAATCCGCAAAACTGTCAATACATTATTGAAAGGTGAGATGTGTGACCGATCCTGTAAACAGATACCGCAACAAGCAGCCGCAAAACTGTCAATTCATGGAAAGGTGAGATGTGCAACCGATCATGTAACATATACCGTTACAAGTAGCCGCACAGCTGTCAATATATGATGGAAAGGGAAGATGTGTGACCGATCCTGTAAACAGATAACGTAACAAGCAGCTGCAAAACTGTCAATTCATGGAAAGGCGAGATGTTCAACCGTTCCTGTAAACATATACCGTTACAAGCAGCCACACAGCTGTCAATACATGGAAAGGTGAGATGTGCGACCGATCCTGTAAACAGATACCGTAACCAGCAGACGCAAAACTGTTAATACATAGAACGGTGAGATATGCTACCAATTCTGTAAATATATACCGTAACCAGCACCGCAAAACTGTCAGTACATGGAATGATGAGATGTACGACCGATCCAGTAAACAGATACCTTAACCAGCACCGTAAAACTGTCAATACATGGAATGGTGAGATATACGACCGATCCTGGTATTTCTTTTCAGTCAATTTGGCCGTTGCCGGAGCTCACGTAAGCGAAACAGACGTTATACGTCTGCGATAATAATTTTATATGAAACTTGTAAAGACCGTCATCTCAAAACTAATTAGACGGAGAAGTATCCGAATGATATCTCGAATATCTCAACCAATTTAATTAAATTTATGTTATTGTGTTAGCATTCCACTTGTATTTCCACATAAGTGCTTTTTTAAACGCGTTAATCGTACCGCCTCAATTCGGAATAAACGCCTCGGTTATTTTATGGTTATTGTCCACATGCCAGTTGAACAAGCCACGCAGGAAATTACAACGTTTTCAGCTACCTGCTATTGAACATAATATTGAGAGGAAATTAAGCCGTCGTTGTTGTGTTTTCAATCGATGTTGATTGCAACACTTACTGATGCCAAACAAATGTTTTACGTAGTTGATATTCGTACAAAACTGGATTTATTCAAACATGGATATGTTATATCATTTATATTTTATATAACAAAATGTATGTTGCAAATTTGTTGCATCAGATAAAAACAGAGATAAGTGACTACATGTGCGTGTGTAAATATCGGGTGGCACATTTGGTGTTTTTCAAATCAAGGAAGCACAACTCGTCCTAATCCAACCCACATATTTTTTTGTGATTTTGGTATCAAATATATATCTTAGAATTTAATAGTAACTTTGGGTGGTAAACTTTTCTTTCTTAAATTAAAAGAAATGAAAAACAAATACCCTTACAGTTATCATTTTGTGACTATTTTCTAATTTTAAGCCATTTTAAGGCAAGAAATAAGAACGTTTATAATATTGATGTGAAAGTTTCTTCACCACGAATAACTTGCTTCTTAAATAAAAACGTAGTATTTAAAATTAATATAATCGATACAAATAAAAGTATATTCCAGAACCTGATATCAAGTCTATTAACCCCTAATGAAAAAGCAGGGAATTCTATGTTTGTTCCAAAATTCATAGCAATTGAATACGTACGAGACTGTGACGTTATTTAAACAACTTTCAGTTGAAGCAACTGACCAATCAACGTGCTCAAATGTGGCTTTCCCAACATTCCGTTTTAATGAACCCAATCGGATGATCTTGGTCCGTTATACAGACAAATACAAAATTCATAATCATTCTAAATATGATATATTCATGCAGAATATATGACACCACCGCCGCGTTGGAACTGTCGGTAGCAAAAATATCACTTGTGAGCTTTATATTGTTAACATGTATCCCCAACCACGATCTTCTCTCGTCGTCGCACCATACAAGTATAAGTAATATCAGGTATAATAAAATAATAATTTGCATAATGAGCATATACTCTCAATACTAATATAGTTGTTTGAATAAAAATGCTATATCAAATATCTTAACCACATTAAATTTAAGTCCGTTGCGTGTTTATTTTAAATACTAATATTATACCCGGTTTTGTAGCCATCATTTTTGACAACAGTGTCAAATGGTAAATACGCGTTATTACTTTGTTTTAAAATTTTAAACATTTTCAGATTTTGAATTGATAATTGTGGAAGCAACTTCATATATAAAACAACCATTCTATCTAGAAAATATCATTGTGACGTCATGAGTAGAACCAGTATTAAACAAAAAAGTGCGAATAAAGTGTCCTACTACGTAAAACAGCATATAACCATTGAAGGGGATCAGACTCAGGAACGTCGATCCTGCATCCAATGCTCTACCACTAGACCAATACCAGGACTAGATATGATCAATACCACAATACCATACACAAAATCGTAATCATATGTTATATTTTCAAAGAATGTCATAGATAGTATTACTCTCAGGACAGAGTTGGGCTCTCTATTATTATTGCTCCAGACATGAACGTTATAATGTGTTCAATGACGCCTTGTTTCTCTGTATCGGATTATTAACCACAGTTATGACAGATGCCGACCACAAAGCTATAAATACTCGCGACACTCCAATGCCAATTATCAGGCAATACTTTTCCCAGAACTGTCATATTAGGTACAGAGAAAATTAGACGGGACACGTGTTTTATCTTGTTTCCCGATAAATAGCATGTACCATTCAAGTGTAACATTGTTTCCATGATACGAAGTGTGATCTGGCTTTAAACACTCGTAATGCCGTATTCTAAATACAATGCTAAAGCAAGACGCCTGCATCTCAAACCCCAAATTTGCCCCCAGGGTCCGATTTCAAAAAATATTTTAAGGAACCTCCATGCAATGCTACATGTAAAATATATTTGGTTTATGGCCTTGAACTTGTTTATTTTAAAGTTTCGCTTAAAATATGCTTATAAGCCCTGTGGCGGGGACATTTGTGTTCGAATCAAGTTGATTCAAGAACTCTTTTAAGATCTTATGGTTATATGACAACTGTGAAACTTTGGTTAAGATTCAATGATTCAATGAAGGTGCTGTCGCGTCTATAAGAACAAGTTTACCGGAAGGACGATAGACGGACGGACGACGGACAATTTACCATGACATTTGCTCTTCTGGTCAGTAGAGCTAAAAATGAAATATATATATAGCAAACAAAGGTCACAGCCACTAAAGCAGAATGATCAGAGTTATGTAAGAAATAGAAGGGAACTTATGTACATAACAACAATTAAGAAGTGACAATAGGGGCCACCGCATTGCAACTGCCAGAAGTAAAGCAGGCCGCTTGAGAACTAACCCTGGTTTACGGGTAAAACCAACCTCCCTCTTTCCTCGTCTTCATATTATAAGACGAGAGGGTGTAAATAAACATATCCCCGCCAGACTAGTCTCTATAAGTATGGCATCATGTTCAAGAGTATATTTTAAGAGACAAAATGCTCGGGTAAATATCTATAAAGAAACAAGTAACCACAACACAGTGAATTTCTGGAAAAAAATCATTATGAATTTTGATGTTACAAACTTAATATTTTTGGATAATTATAACTATTACGAAGTTTAATTCAAAATTTCAGCTCAAAAAGTTCGTAAATAACTGAAATAAATAGAATTAAAAAAGTACCATGTCCAATTGGAATTCTTACATTCCAATTGACATTAGTTTCCAATGGGAAATTACGATTTCCGAACGGTCAATTCAAGATCAAGATACGTGATATTATACGCAGATGTTCTCTATGTTTGTACAGAGGCCAGTGGAGCCTTTCTCACGTGAAATAGTCACTACTTAACATTTTAGCTTAACTTATCGAACTTAAAAGTAATAAATACTATTGTAGTACAGTTTAATTCACGACAAAGATTCACAATACTACTGCTGGTAACGATATCATTATAACTTTTAATATAGCAAATAACTCTTTAAATAAACAATATTAAGTTAATTAAAAGGATTTGGCTGTGAACTGTTTACCATTAATACATTCATGGATAAATAAGATATAAACTGTATATATTCCTAGACATAATTTCAAACGTGTTCTGGTTTTCATTATCATTGAAGTTATGTAGAATATATTTAATTTACCATGATACGACAAAACGGAGATTAGGACAATATTCAGCGCCAATGTCCGTTTATGGATTTAAGAGGAATTCACCAAAATTGAATCCCCAGTCCTTCTTGTTGTTGTACAAACAAAGATGAAATAATAATGCCCAACTGTAAAAGGCTCAACCACCAAATATGCAGTAACTCACAGAATTAAAGGATCTTAACATATTTTTACAAACGAATTGATTTGAATGTCGAATTCGGTTCGAAAATGACAATTACCCAGAATCTGCGTCTGTAAAACACATCACTGTAAAAGCCAATATAATTTAAACTGGTTTTGTATTTGCAAATTAGAAGATAGTTGCGGAAGTAAAAATTTAAAAATATCTTGCATATGTTGTGATAACGATAGCCCTGTGTTAAAAGTTGTTTAACTTATAAAGAGATTATATTTTATTACAATCCACAACGGAGCTACATCCTCTAGCAAAAAAACAAAATAAATTGGGAAATATCAACCCCGTATAGTGAAGCTCTGACCAATCCCTATTCAAATAAGGGATTTTACGGAGAAGAACCGTTCTTATCCATATTTATAATTAATCTAATTTGTATGTATGTAAATTTGAATGAATAAAATATGTTTAAACTAAATTAGGGATTAACAGTATCGAAATAAAATATTTTGTCATATAGTTTTGTGCATATTGATTGCAAGAATCTTCCACAAAATCTGATACAGATTTTAATGGAGAATAACGCAATGAACCTTTGGATAAATTGATATTTGTCTTTACCTGACATTTATGAATATGCGATTTACAAGCTTTATAAAAAAAGCCCTGGGTCATTATGGCTTTTAATCTTTACTAGCTAAATAAAGAAAGAATATTATGAAAAAGCAATTGACCGGTTTACAGAAGGCATTCAAGTGCTCCGTTTGATTGTGTGACGACCAGGGAGACCACATGATGAATTACCACATAAAGCCTTAAACAGACGGAGGAGCTCGATAGTCATATTCGTTTTTTCCTATCCTTAAATAGTACTATATTAACGTCTGGCTTGTGCCTTGTGAGTTATCGAGGAGAACATACTTTAGTGTATATGATGAGCAACAATTACGTCTTACTTCTTTTCATATATATTTACTTAGAGGCATGTCTGTGCATTACAAGACACACACGTCCGTATGCTATCATATTTGTAAAATGAAGTACATTTAAACTGTCAAGATTTGACGGTGGGGAAAGATCGAGGTTCGCATTTATACACGGTGGCTTTGCCGAAGTAAGCAACTCCGTCCATATAACGTTTAAGGAGGAATTCCCAAAATCGCCCACATAATTAGCGCATTATCTTTGCGCAATATCTTCGTATTATCAGTTCTCGATCGATACGTTATTCTTTCACCAAAACATATTCTTTTTATTTCATTGACAAATGAATATAATTTTCAACAAAACTAATTTGGAAGTTTTTTATTCTATATTAAAAGATACACATTATTGATTTTTAACATAGAAGCTATATACCGATAACAGTCAGAAGAACGACATCTAATACCTCAGTTCTAGTTATTTCATATCGTTCGCTGAATATTGTCATCAAATTACGCTGTCGTTATACGTGGCTTATGAATGAGATGTACGCGTGACACTTCGCAATAATAATATTGAAGAGTTCAGAAGAAATCTATAACACCGCCTTAGATACGATCACAGCAACCACAACATTATATCATTATCACTGCGAACACGTTGGCCGGAAAAATGGCTACATTTATCCGCTAGTGATAACATTTCAGTGTTGAGACGTTAAAAGGTATGGCTGTTAAATGGTTTACTGTTAAGATTGACGTGAAATGTTCTCAACTTGCGTTGGAATAGATACAGAATTTATGTTAAGTTAATCTATATAATTTAAACATTTAGCTCTTGAACATATATTAAATAGTTTGTTAATGTCTCATAGTATGTACAATTGTCAATTACAGCTTCTAAGAAGAAAACAAATGTTGTAGCGTATGTCACTCTATCAAAGAATAACAGGAGACGAATATAGACAGGTCACTGAAAAGTAACTATCCCCTCACAGTATTTATTGAAGGGAATGCAAGTTATAAACCAAACTGCATCACAAAAGTCTTAAAAATACTGCAAATCTTCACTGTCGTCTGAAATTGTTATAAAGTGGTAAAAAATAAAACTTCAGCATTTATATTATAAAAAACCTGTATATATAATTTTTTGAGGGCGTAACCCGTATTGAAGATATTTCTTTTGTATAGAAAGAAAACATCTTGATTATGAAATTGCCAATTCAATCGTATTTACACGTCAAATTCCGTCAACCTTTAATATTAGAACGTTCGTAAGATCTTTGACTTTAAATGTGATAACTCAAGTTTGAAAATGCTACTCTTTGCTTTAGAGGCCAACTTATGTTACACTATGTTTCTAAAAATGTTCTTTCATGTTTAAATCTGTATTTTATAATACGATTAAGATCTCCAGAAGGAGTGTAACTTTATTTGATACATTATTCCTAGGAAGTACAGAACGCAACCAAGAGAAAACGCAATCAATATAAGATACAGCAATTAAGAGAAACACAGAAATAAAGAGAAGGCACAGTCAAAGACGCAATCAAG
This sequence comes from Panopea generosa, assembly GCA_029582155.1. Taxonomy (NCBI): domain Eukaryota; kingdom Metazoa; phylum Mollusca; class Bivalvia; order Adapedonta; family Hiatellidae; genus Panopea; species Panopea generosa. The sequence continues at coordinate 48,974,342 of CM055897.1, forward strand.
AGAAGACACAGCAATCAAGAAAAAACGCTATCAAAAGCTGACGCAGCAATCAAGATAAGACGCTTTCATGAAAAGACGCAGCAATCAAGAGAAGACGCTGTCATGAGAAGACTCAGCAATCAAGAGAAGACGCAATCAAGAGATGACGCTATCATGAAAAGACGCTATCATGAGAAGACGCAGCAATCAAAAGAAGACGCAGTCATTCAAACTTTCAGTTGAAGCAACTGACCAACCAACATGCTCAAATGTGTTTTTCCAAACATTGCTGTTTAACGGACCCAATCGAGAAGGTAAAGTTATAGGAATTTTGGTATAACATTACAATTGCTCAAAACCGGGCCCGATTAGCTCAGTCGGTAGCGCGTCTGACTATCAATCCAGCGGTCGTGAGTTCGAATCTCCGACCGGCAACAGTCTCCATGATGATTGATATACGACATTGTGTCTCATTATCATTCGTCTTTTAAGGCTGATTCATGTGGGGAAAATATCAGTTACTTGCGTAGATGAGGTGTCCCGAGTACTGGTTAACCTTTCAGGATCCTAGGAAACAGTGGTTATGTTAACTGATCGTCTGTTAGCCCTCGATGGCATAAAAATGACACTAAACTTTCAATCAGTCAATCAATTGTTCAAAGGTGTTTACCGTTAGATTGTATTGTTTTAAAGCTCCAGACTTTCGCATTGAAAATAATATACGGTGAAACGTATTCATTTTATGCTATGATTTGAAAGCGTGATTATATGCTTCAAATATTCGTTCAAATCCTATAGTTGAGCCGCATGTGCAATCCTGTAAGAAATGTTGCTGTACAAAAGGTACAATAAGTATAAGATTAGTAAGTCCATGCAATTTCTAGGAAAATGCAAGCTATAACATAAAAGTGCTTGAAACACTCTCGGTGTGAACATTTATTGTGCTTTTTATTGTTCAACGTTGAAATATATATGATATAATAGTGCTGATTAATATAGCAGAAAAAATGAATGTACTTGATTAGGAATTACAAGAAATAATCTATTATAAAGTTGATATTTGTAAAAGATACTGATACGTTTTATTGAATTGACGGAATGTAGCTCTACGTTTTATTGATATATTTCATATTTAACGATAAAATGTATTTAAAATTCAGTAAAAATGTTACTTTCTGAAGTCAAATCGAATTGCAGAAGCATTGTTAAAATGCATAGTTGCCTCGCCATACGTCATATTAATGTCATTGGGTATATATTTATATATTTTCCGGAGACGTGTCTTTAATGATGTTAGACGGAGAAAAGTGATGTTAGGAGCACCCGCATACTAATTTAAAGCTTTGCTGCCGATTGTTCCCATGCGGCAATACTTGTTGTCATTTTGTATTTTATGTATTATGATTATATATCGATAATGGTTGCCGTGCTGTTCTGGTGCCTGTATGTGTCCTTTAAATGCTATGTCTCTTGTTGGCCGTTTAGTATCTTAGTATTGGCAACAGCCATACACTATTAAAGGGGAACTATATAATAAAGTTGAAATAAAGTGTGGTCATACTTTCTTTTGATAAGATCAAACAAAGTGATTATTAATATAATAATATATGATGAAAACTTACAACTCGTGTCAAATACCCTTCATATCCAGTATAAGAAACATATATCAAATACAATGCAAATATTCACAATAATTAATTGCGATATAATTGCATGTCATTTTTCCGATATGCCAGGTCATTACACATGACAATGGTTTAATTTAAAGCAAACCAATCACTGAAACAGTTTCCAATATTCCTCAACATATTTCCACTTTATTCAACATCTCGTGTGTAGTACATTTTCATAAATCATATAAACCGTATCATAAATGTGGAACCAAAAGAATTTTACACTGTGCATTGATAGCTCTTTGAGAGATTGTTTTGATAAATCTATAATGTGGTATTGCATCTATAAATACGAGCGTCACAGCCAAAGCCATTTCATCATTATCCAGTGATCCTGTGACTGTTAACACGCTCAGCGGAACATCCAATATCTGAAATAGACAACAGTGTTAGACGATATAGTTGGAACATCAAGTTAGTTCGGATTATATTGTTGATGCAGCAAATTACTTGACGGACTTGGTGTGTACTATGAAATTAGGGAATATAGGAATTATATAATTGGATTTATTTTTAGTAGTGCTACAATAAGTCATCGTTTTCAACATCGTTGTTTTGATAGGTAAGTATTGGTGATGTACTTTCATAATGTAACACTATCTATAATATGGAAAGAATAGTGCTGACAATTTTTTAAAGAAAAATTTCAAAGATATTTTTATAATTGGCAGTGCAACTTTGTAAAGCATATGGAAACACAATCTATTGCCGTAGTGAAGTAATTAACTCACCAAATGCATATAAATGCTAATTTGTCATTCATATATGAGTTAATTTAGATATCTCTGAAAGTATTCTGCTATACATATATGTTATATGATGTTACCGATGTACCTGCGTGCTTTGATATCGGATAGTATGTGTTAATGCATTCTAGACGCGATATGTGATACTGCTGTGGGCAATGAGGTTGGTTATTATATGTAATTCAAGTACCGTTAAATGATACCATCGTTAATTAATGTTTTATTCAACAAAGAAGATATTTTAGTTTATTGAAAAATGTAATATTCATGTTTCTGACAATGTGGTTAATATTTAATTCGTCTCTTGTTTCATAAAACTCATATATCATGTTTGTGTTTTTAGTTTGTTTTATATATCAAAAGATAAAATAAAATTTTTAAGCAATTTATTAATGTAATATAAAATTCATTCAGTTCCTAAAATGTCTTATTTATTACAGTTACACGCAAAAGCGGTTGATTTATGTTCCATTACTGTAGCGTCATTCTATATTTTAAATGTTGCTTAATTACGCCGCTATTTATACTACTTCAGTAATAAAGTTTCGATTTCAAACCGGTACAAACTAAACAATTGAAATAAAAAGTTGAATCGTGTTCGATACATACTGCCGACAACTCCATTTACCAACAAAAATAATTCCTGTTGAACAATCATATATCACTGCCATATCGCTGTCAGACTGCCACATCGTGTCCTAATGGGTTATTTACATAAAAGCACAATGATTTTAATTTATATTCGATATGGATCCTGTAGTGAAATGAACATATCTTTTTCCGAATCGAACGTCATATTGTCTAAAGTATATATGTTAACTTGAAAGGTTTTATGATCCATATCGAATTGATGTTTTAAGAAATTTTGCTTGATATGTTATAAAAGTTACTGACAGCACAAAAAAGGTCATATTTTAACTCTAAATATCTCTACATTGGACTTTATCTGGAGTTGTTTTAAATAATTCACTTTATGTTCGCTAAATATTAGTAACATACGGTAAAATAACACTCCATGAATCATTTTTATTTCCAATAAAGTAGTTGTGAAGCATATCTGGCTCCGAGCTGACCGTCATATTGTCTACATTGTTAAGTGAATCTAAGGTTTTATAGTACATATGTCAGTTATATTGTCTACACTGCTAAGTGAATCTAAGGTTTTATAGTACATTTGTCAGTTATATTTTAATAACTACGCTTGCTTTATTGTTAAAACTGACAGCAAAGATTTAACTTTTATGTTTACGTCTGAACATAGCTGTAGTTTTGATCTTCACTTTTCATTTTATCGCTGTCAATAAGTAACAAAAGTGACCATGTATACATAATGTATAGGTCAACACCCTTGGTGGGAATGCATTCCTTTTATACATATATTGCACTCAAATAAGACAATATATACATGTGGTGGAACGCTTAGTTAGTGGTGGAGCATCGAATCCATGATCGGAGGGTCGTATGTTGAATCCTCCGCCACGACTATGTGTGTTGTCCTTGAGCTAGACATTTTTTCTGCATATGCTTTGTACTGGTTCTACCCAGAAAGACTTCTTTGTCTAAGTTGTTATAACTTGTTTCACAGTCAATGTTAAATAAATACGTTTATCCAAAAACAAGATATCTATATTTCTGTTTATTTATAATTGATATAATGACCGAGGCGTGGTCTAGTGGTAGAGCGTCCGCCTCGCATGCGGAAGGTCGTGGGTTCAATCCCCGACCGGGTCATACCAAAGACTTTAAAAATGGTACTAGAAGCTTCCTCGCTTGACGCTCAGCATTAAGAGGAGAGTTCTAGGTCTGGTCGGCCCGGTGTCAGTATAATGTGACTGGGTGGGGTATCATACCATGTGTCTGCGGCATTATACTCCAGTGTGACAGCGCTTAGAATACTGTCTCAAGTAGACACCGTCGCGATATGACTGAAATTTTTTTGAAAGCGACGCTAAACACCATACAACATCTTATAATTTATACATAAAACGCCACATATTATTACAATATTTAAGAGAAGAAACTTAAATGAAACACGAGACCAACGTGACGTTGCAGCTGTTATTAAATATATAACTCTGAAATATTTAAACGCACTTGATATGGATGATAAACAGATGATGTACTGTTTAAAAGAGGGGGTAATGTTCATTCTATAAATTTAATATAAGTATCGGATGCTTATTTATACAGATAATCAAAGGAATCTTATATTTAATATAAAGTTAATATAAAGCTTATAATTTATATATTGGATTATTTTGATTTATTTCTATCCAATGGGGAATATATTATGTTTATTCATATACATTTCTGGGATAGTGAGTTTATTTAACATTAAAAAGCAATACGTGTATTATCAATCTAAAGGGAGATAATTTCATTTTTACAAATACAAATTATTGGATAGTTAGAAAAGATAAACAAAATGTATATTTGCAAAAAAATAAGAGGTTTTGTTTATGTTTACAAATGTTTATTATCATGATAATGATGGATGGATTGTTAAAATATTAATATTTCATTTACAGGGAGATTATGGACATTTGGACCAACTGCAAAAAGTTGTATAATTATGTGAATTACATTGTAAATATGTAACATTTAAACTGCTTTCGATAAATTCTGCCTATAGTTATTATCTGATTTTCTACTTGTATTTCCGTGTATTGATTGTACCATATATTATGTAAATGTTCTTCATGTCTGGAAGAAATACAGTTATATATGTTCATTGTCGAACATTTCAAATACAGCATACATATTTATAGAGGGTAAACATGTCAAAATATAATATGTATAATATATATAATATATATGTATAATTTTGAAAATGTCTGTATAACTCAACTCACATCCGTAAAGTGCCGAGCAACTTTCGGACTTCCATCTAAATTACGTCAATTTGTCATTGCGTCATTGAATAAATCCAATATCAAAAGAACACTCATGTAAGATCATCCGTCTATTGAAACGTCTTTATCATTTTTAAATAACTCATACAAGAAACATTTGATATATAGATGTGTTATATTTTTAAATAACTTATACAAGAAACATTTGATATATAGATGTGTTATATTTTTTAATAACTTATACAAGAAACATTTGATATATAGATGTGTTACATTCTTAAGTCTCATACAATATCTCGATAATAAAGCAAATATTTGCATGACTAAGTTAAAAGTATCATATTTCTAAAATCATTAATTTAATAACAATTTTATTAATTTCTCTTAATCGAACAACAGCATACGTTATGTGAAATAAGTTCTAAATAAAACTAGAGTGATGGTATGTAATTAAGTGTCACACTAGGACGGTGTAGTTCACATACACGTATGAGAAATGATTTTGAAATTAAATCCATTTTTTCTGATATATGTTAACTTATCTTAAGTTTCGACACTACTTCTTGACACTTTCAGTTTCTCATTTTGTTTTCAGACACTTTTTCCTATCAGTATTTGGTACAAACTTATAAAACAAATATATATCTTTTAAGTTTGGCAACAGTGCACACACAATAACGAATGTCTTGGATGAAAAACGACTCCTTCTTTTGCAATGATATTAAAGATGTCAGCCAACAATATATTTCTTGGTATTACATTTAATCTAGGTATCTTTTTATCAACTACAACTAAAACTATAACTGCTGAATGAGCCCACTTCTTGCAAGGACTCAGAAATAGTTACAACACAGACTTTAGTTACGGTATGATGTTTTACGACACACCTTTAGTGGCTCGTTCCAACTTTTATTGCTTTTCAATCTCAGTTCATCTCTCATAGTGATGATGGAATTAAATCATGTTTCTTTTGCTAGTATTGTTATCCTGTTTAAGATGACACTGAACAACCAGTAAATAACATTTACCTGAATGTATCGCGTAAAATTATCTATTTAGAAACTATGACCATTTGAATATAGAACTAACTTGTTTCTTATTAAGTTACACTGTACATACCGGAACGTTCCATAAGAATATTCGACCTACGTAGTGCGTATTTAGACATTATAATCAGTTCAAATAATATTTACCCTAGTTAGGTTGTATTAAATTATAAATTATGATTAATTCTGAGATTATTCATAGTTAAGCTATCTAAGTTATATTTATTTAGAAATTATAATACATTTTAAGAATTTTAGGCTTTCTATGTAATTTAGATATCAATATTTGATCTATCTGATAAGATCATGTTTATTTAAATTTCATAATCCGACCTATGAATATTTCAGATAAATAATATTTTTTTAGACTTCATAGGCCGACCTATGCTTATTTGAGATAAATAATAATTATTTAGACTTCATAGGTCGACCTATGAATATTTGAGATAAATAGTAATTATTTAGACTTCATAGGCCGACCTATGCATATTTGAGATAAATAGTAATTATTTAGACTTCATAGGTCGACCTATGCATATTTGAGATAAATAGTAATTATTTAGTCTTCATAGGCCGACCTATGCATATTTGAGATAAATAGTAATTATTTAGACTTCAAAGGCCGACCTATGCATATTTGAAATAAATAGTAATTATTTAGTCTTCATACTATTAGGCCGACCTATGCATATTTGAGATAAATAGTAATTATTTAGACTTCATAGGCCGACCTATGCATATTTGAGATAAATAGTAACTATTTAGACTTCATAGGCCGACCTATGCATATTTGAGATAAATATTAATTATTAAGACTTCATAGGCCGACCTATGAATATTTGAGTTAGTAAGTATTTATTTTGGTTTCATAAGCCATCCTGAGAATATTTGAGCATGGTCGTATTTATCCATTCTATGAATATTTGAGCAAGAAAGTCTTCATTTAGATATTATAATCCGTCCTATGAATATTTGAGCTAGGTAGTATTTAATTAGATTTTATAAGCCACCATAATTTTATGAATATTTCAGCTAGGCTGTATTGATTTAGATTTCATAAGCCATCCTATGAATATTTCAGCTAGGCTGTATTGATTTAGATTTCATAAGCCATCCTGTGAATATTTCAGCTAGGCTGTATTGATTTAGATTTCATAAGCCATCCTATGAATATTTGAGCTAGAAAGAATTTATTTAGATGTCATAATCCACCTTGCGAATATTTAAGCTAGGTAGTATTTATTGATATTTCAATCCACCTTATGAATATTTGAGCAAGGTAGTAATTATTTATATTTCAATCCGCTCTATGAATATTTGAGCAATGTAGTAATTATTTATATTTCAATCCGCTCTTTGAATATTTGAACTGGATAGTATTTATTCAATCCGTACTTTTAATGTTTTATCGTGTTTATATGCAGAAACCATTACCCAATCATGAATGTTATATCTAGGTAACACACATGTGAAATCATTACATGTACCTGTATTGAGGTCGTTTATGTTTTGAAATGTTTATAAGGGAAAGTATCATCATTATTATTATCAATATTGTTTTTTTACATAAAATAAAATACAATTATACAATATATACAAACCAACAAGATGTACTTCCTATGTTATGTGTATTACTGAACTACTATGGCCTAATGTTGCCTAATGCCGATAACATTCTGACGTAAGAAATGTCAAGTCGTCCATATGACGATAATGCGGGTTGCGCGTTCTATGACGGTATTACCACCGACTAACTCCTGTTACGTCGATAACGTCCTACGTGAGACCTACGCCGCAAATAAGTCAATAAAACGGCTACAAATATAAACTCATATTTACTATTTACTCAATATGCAATAGTATAACGTTTATCACTTACCGTCTTACTATTTCAAAGTAGTTTCATTAATATATCATAACAGTACATTCATTCATTTCTTACCGTCTATCATATTTCATGGTAGTTTTGTCAGTATATAATAACAGTGCATTGATTTCTTAGCATCGTCTAAATCTCGTGGTACCATATACATCTCTTACTACATATTTCCACATTATACAATATAAATATTGACTGACTATTCTGTATCTATTTGCTTTGAAAAACATAGAATAAACTTAACACAATTTATTACATATGTAACACTTCAAAATGCCGATTTTCAATACTTCATAACAACACAATATCAACATCTCAAAATACGTTCCAAGATTTCTCGGCCTATATCCTAATAAATTGCTCTCAACGCTGCGGATATGAAATTAAATTGACCACATTCTAGTCTGAATATATATCAACAATTTATACAAATATTTACTTAGATCTGCTTATGACGAAATATAGCTATCGGACTCAAAACATAATATAAAAAGTACTCACTCAAATACAGCATATAGTGGATAGTTTGTATAAAAGTTGTGTACTCTGTCACAACGTTCCGCAATGTTGGAATTTGAAAACTGACAAAATATATAGGTTTGTACCTGTATATATATACAATACCATCAATTACCACAGGTGTATTTCAAGAAAATCATGGAATTAACTTGTCATATGATATCGAACGTTGCAATAATGTACAAGAGGCTATTGGTAAACTAAGATTAGTTTTACAATAATAAACCCTTTACTATTTCATAAAATGCTCAATATTCAATGGATTTTTATGAAATAAACGTCAATATTACTTGTTTTTTAACCTTAAAAACGAATATGTAAAAATATCTTTAAAATGTGTTATCCTTATCTATCTAGCGATAAGTTTAAGAAAACTACGCTACTTGACCGAAAAACGTCTATACAATGTACATTTGTTGTTACTAGGTGACACTTGGAATTCAGTCCACATAAACAAACATATTTTGTTACAGATTTAGATTTGATAATTTATAATAAAAGTAATCTGCAAACAGTTGTCAACGGTACTGTCATCTCCATACAGACATAAATTCAAACCTCATAATCAAGTCATTGATTTTTATCATGTGTGCCATTACATTAGACATAATATCCTTAAACAAACAAACAGGTTCAAGCTTGTTATTACTAGTACTTTATTCTCTCCTTAAATATCCAGCGGCGATATGTTTGTATTTAATACGAATATTTAATCGGTCGCCAACATATTTTTCTCGATTGGTTTTAAGCATGTACGCTATTTGATAATGTTAAACAATGAACCAAGAAGACATCCAGTACGTTGTCATATCAAACGCAATATGTATTATTGGGAATCGCTCAGCAAATAATATCAGTTCTGTGATGTCAATCACCTAGTAACGTGCATATCACTGACCGATGTCTCCCGCATAAAACACAAACACGTTTGCCATTGTGTGAACTGCTAACCAAATATATCGTTTAAGTTTCGGGCTAAAAGCTTATCATTTGAGGTGAATCTGCCAGTTACAATCCTTTGTTTTGTCATGTACGACAAACCATGCTTTTGTCAACAATTAATATAATTTCATAAGAACCACCGTATGTGCTGTGTGGAGACAGTTGAGTGAAATGTCGCTGTGTATGTAGAAACAATTTTGTTAGCTTTTTTCTGTTTCGATTGAATGAGCTCCTATTTGGTGTATAGTTTGAAAGTATAATATCGCTTCAGACGATACTAGTTTTGTGAGGCATGTTTGCAAATTTCGCAATCCTTCTTGACGAGACTCAATAAAACCGAGATAATCACTTTGTTCTATCGGTTGTGCTTTCGAAGCTCGTTTATCAGGTATTGTATCTGATTGACAGCTGTCTGTATCATATGAAATCATAAATTTTCGAAATAAAATATGTCTATGTATAGAAGTAACATGGAATGCAAATGTTTATCGATCCATCGCCACAGCTATGTGTGATGCCCTTGAGTTTGAAACTTTCCGCATATGATTAGTACTGGTCTCTAACCAGGAAGACTTCCAGCTTGATTCGCCTAAGTTGTAATAACTTGTTTCACAATTGAAGTAAAATAAATATGTTTAAACTAGGATAAGAATCAAAAACTGCTTTAATAAAAACATGAAAGAAACAAGGGCCTTTAAAATAATTCAGCTGGACACTATTCAGACCATATCGACATACAGTAGCCGGGTTTGCCTGGTTTGCTAAAAGAACAAGCCTCTTTCATGTAATTTATTTGTAATCAATGAGTACTTGGTGATACACTGTTATCATCAAATGTGGAGTAATTCTAGTATCCACCCATACGAAATTATTATTATCACGGATGCATTGGAGGCAATTAGTTATTAAATATGAACCGCAGCTCTGTAATAGTGAATGGAATCAATATAAAACAGGTTTTATAGTTTCTTTATATTCATTGCGTAGACATAATTATATATTTCCTGTGAAAATTTAACAATGATATGATTATTATTAGATAGATTTCAAACAGGTATACTCGTAAAACCAAGAAAAGTATAAAAACACATATCATAACATTTTTTCTTTTAATGTTACATAATCTAATTCAGTTAGATAAAAAAAAATGTTTTTCTTGTTAACATTTCTCATTGCATGAACGTAAAAGGCATAGTACTACCATTACAAACAAGACATACTTCCGTGGCATATTGGCGGTTATGAATAAACCCTAACAAAATTTATTTTTCTTTAAAGATGCATTTCCCTTTATTGATGCTCTTTTTTTTATTTGAACGGCATCATTGGTGTATTTTGAACATTTTGAAAGCATTGTCATGTTTGTATTGTGAATTTAAAATTGATGTTTGGAAATTGGAGCATGAATACATAACTTTCACTTTGTCAACAGAAAAAATATCTCTTGGATTACACATGACCCCACACTTTTTATATTTTAGTAATGCAAAAGTTTCATTCTTTTCGTTTGAGTCTCTATGAATGAATGCCTGCAAACATTTCTTTCTCCATAACAAGTCTAACAGAAGCACACTGCTTAAATAATTTACAAATAAGGAAAGAAGACAATCATTACAATTAAGCGTAAAAAAGAACATGACTAAATAACTACCAAATAGTATTATTTAACTTTTACCAATTAGTTGTGGTTCAGGATGCACGTTCCAGCAAAAATGTATTGGTTGAATAAACCCACTTTTTGATGGTGATCAAAGGAAACTCATGTATCGAAGACCTGAAGAGAGAGGGAATCAATACAAGTATGCTGTTATCTGGGCTTATTCAACATATTGCCCACATAATGTTTGTTGTCATTTTCACTTTTTTATTATTTAAACACTTTCAATTAAATCAACTTTTTATGATAATACTAGCAAGAAACTATTATAAAACTTACGTTTTTTAAAAAAAAAAAACATAAAAAAAACAATTAGCCAAACAAATTGAACTACTAGACACTGTTCAGTTTATATCGACACCGTTTACATCAATACAGTTGCCAGGTTTGATAAAAGAACCAATTTTCTTGTTGAGCTCTCAGACTGGCCTGGCTAATGTATTTTTTTAATCAAGGGGTAAATGGCGATACACATTTATTATCAGAAGTAGAATAGTCTATACTACCCAGTCATGCAGACTGGTAATTACCTAGCAAATTAGGTCTGGTAAGAACACAGCCATTCGGCATCAGCAATTTGTTATAATGTAGGATCAGCACTCCTGTAATATTAAGGCGAACATATAAGTAGGTTTTGCAATTTATTTGTTTTGCTTGCGTAGACGTTATACATTTCTTGTGAAATATACATCGGTGATACGAATAGATAGTTATCGCACACGCATCCTACCGATAAAGGAAGTCACAACTAAAGGCAAACTGTATCTTATCAGTTAAGAGCATCACCTGTGACTTTTTATATATTTACCCTGTCATTTTTATATATTTACATTGGTATTTGTATGTATTTACCTTGGCATTTTTATATGTTTACATTGGTATTTGTATGTATTTACCCTGGCATTTTTAAATGTTTACATTGGTATTTGTATATATTTACCCTGGTATTTTTATATGTTTACATTGGTTTTTGTATGTATTTACCCTGGCATTTTTATATGTTTACATTGTATTTGCATGTATTTACCCTGGAATTTTTATATATTTACATTGGTATTTGCATGTATTTACCCTGACATTTTTATATATTTACATTGGTATTTGCATGTGTTTACCCTGGCATTTTTATACATTTACATTGGTATTTGTATGTGTTTACCCTTGCATTTTTAAATGTTTAAATTGGTATTTGTATGTATTTACCCTGTCATTTTTATATGTTTACATTGATATTTGTATGTATTTACCCTTGCATTTTTATATGTTTACATTGGTTTTTGTATGTATTTACCCTGGCATTTTTATATGTTTACATTGGCATTTGTATGTATATACCCTGGCATCTTTATATGTTTACATTGGTATTTGTATGTATTTACTCTGGCATTTTTATATATCTACATTGGTATTTGTATGTATTTACTCTGGCATTTTTATATATCTACATTGGTATTTGTATGTATTTACCCTAGCATTTTTATATATTTACATTGGTATTTGTATGTATTTACCCTGGCATTTTTAAATATTTACATTGGTATTTGTATGTGTTTACCCTAGCATTTTTATATATTTACACTGGTATTTGTATGTATTTACCCTGGCATTTTTATATATTTACATTGGTTTTTTTATATAAATACCCTGGCATTTTTTTGATATTTTTATATATTTACCCTGGCTTCTTTTTATATATTTACATTGGTATTTGTATGTATTTACCCTGGCATTTTTAAATATTTACATTGGTATTTGTATGTGTTTACCCTAGCATTTTTATATGTTTACATTGGCATTTGTATGTATATACCCTGGCATCTTTATATGTTTACATTGGTATTTGTATGTATTTACTCTGGCATTTTTATATATCTACATTGGTATTTGTATGTATTTACCCTGGCATTTTTATATATTTACATTGGTATTTGTATGTATTTACCCTGGCATTTTTAAATATTTACATTGGTATTTGTATGTGTTTACCCTGGCATTTTTATATATTTACACTGGTATTTGTATGTATTTACCCTGGCATTTTTATATATTTACATTGGTATTTTTATATAAATACCCTGGCATTTTTTTGATATTTTTGTATATTTACCCTGGCTTTTTTTTATATATTTACATTGGTATTTGTAGTATTTACCCTGGCATTTTTATATATTTACATTGGTATTTATATGTGTTTACCCTGGCATTTTTATATATTTGCATTTGTATTTGTATGTATTTACCCTGGCATTTTTATATATTTACATTGGTATTTGTATGTGTTTACCCTGGCATTTATGTGTATTACAACATGCACATATGGATGATGCCTCACTTACTTAAGTTTACACTATCTCATATTATGATGTGACAAAAACGAAGGAGAGAGGTCCGATACAACCCTGAACCAGATATAAATCCCCCAATTTGTGGTATTTAGAATAAAAAGAACACGTATTGGAGTTTTCAAAACATTTAAAACTTATTATAACGGGATAAAAAATGTTCTTAGTTATATAACGTATTATAACAGGTTATAAAATGTTCCTAGTTATATAACGTATTATAACAGGTTATAAAATGTTGGTAGTTAGAGTAAGATCACAGTAACATTTTGTAGATAAAATGACAGATACGTAGAATATGCAACATACATGATTATTTGTGTTATTTTATTGCTCGGATATTATTAAATATAACAATTCGTAGAAAAGCTCATGGTCATGATTAAATCCGACACGATTTCTATAGCAAAACATAATACAATCTGCTATGATGTTTATGTATTATAATAAAATTGTATTGTTGCTAAACGATACATTCTGCTACGTTCTTTTCTGTATAGATCATAACACACTTGCATTGGTGCCAAACATTTCAAAATAACAAAATAAAGAGCTAAACATCGTTTTCAACAAAATTGGTGAGATGAAAGTGATCTTTGGCGCATGTGACCACTCGGGCATGTGCTATATCACATAAAGATAAAACCTACTACAATGACTAAATATGAAAAATATGCTATTTTTTGGGGGGTACAGATCATAATATCATTCTATAATTAAATATATCATAACATCTGCTACATTGCGTCTCATTATCATTCGTCCATCACCGCTGATTCAAGAGAGAAAGTTATCAGTTACTTGCGGAGATGGGGTCTACTTGATTACTTGATCCAAGGAATCAGTGGTTAGTTTAATTGATCGTCTGTTAGCTTTCAATGGCATAAAAATATCACTAAATATTCAATCAATCAAAATAATGCTATCACCACATGTTAATTAGTGCGCTATTTAAAACCTTTGACATTTGGCATTTAACATATTAAGAGACGTAATTGAAATTATAAAAAAATAGCGCAATTAAATTATCATCCTCTCTGGATTTTAATTCATTTTTGCATTCAGCATGAGTTAAAGATATCTAATACATGTTGGAATGGTTTGAAACTGAACTGTTATTAGAACTTAAGTAATGAAAAGAAATCATCAAATTACAATATGTCTATTTTCAGATTGTGCGAATGATTCGGAATATACTAGTTCGCTGTAAACATGCACGCCAAATGCAATAAATAAAATCAATTTAGATCGCGAGTACGACGTTGCTCAATTGCTCATATAGTAAACCCATTGACTGTTGCTTTTAATTTATGATTTTATTCAAAATGTATCAATTACGTAACCCCATTTACTGTTGCTTCTAATTTATGATTTTATTCAAAATGTATTAAATAAGTAAACCCATTTACTATTGCTTCTAATTATTCAAAATGTATCAATTAAGTTAACCCATTTACTGTTGCTTTTAATTATTCAAAATGTATCAATTAAATAAACCAATGTACTGTTGCTTCTTATCATTCAAAATTTATCAATTAAGTAAACCCATTTACTTTTGCTTTTGATTAATATTATAAATTCCAAAGATATTTTTTTTGTTCAAACAAATTTTCCATAATACTATTTGCAGGTATTAACATCGCCGATGCAGGAGTGGAACATGCGACGCTATGTATGGCCGAGTGAACCACTGTGAATCCGCTGATGGGGGTGCAGATACAAAGGTATTCTTGTTTAACACTACTTTTATCATAAAGTCTGCAGATGTCCAGACATATTATGAACACAATAATCAATGCATGTTTATACTTCATGCGCAGTAAAATATTAGAATAAAAAGGTGTATATTTATGATTCAGTGACAAATAGCTCAGCCTATATACTGGCCGAAAAATGGTATTTTTTAAAAGTGAAAAAAATTGACAAATTTTCCAAGTCGTCCTGTGTTTTATGCTTATATACAACATATCCAATCCTAAATACAATATACAAATGCATACAAACATACAAACACTTCTAGTAGATATCCACTAGAGAGTGGTTTTCTAACGAGTCAATGGCAAAACATACGCCTTTAACAGTCAATTCTATACCAGTAGGATAAGTCGATATTACTTACAGTTTGATGTATGTCCACTCATAACAATAAGTTTAATACATAAACATCTGACTGAAATTGCCATGATAATTCAAATAAATTAATAAGAATATTTAAAAACCTTCAAATATACAAAATAACCGATAAACCACCGTCCCCCGATGAGTTCATCAACACTAGATACCTGATATCCCATTTAATGAGAATTGAGGGAAGTCTCAATAGACAGACACTATGTGTATGTGTGCTTTCATTGTCACTAGTACAATTGCTCGGGAGTAACAATGGGAGTGCATAATTAATGTGATGATTATTGTAACAAGATTTATACTCTTTCCATGTGCAGCCGTTCTGTTTATAGCCCAACAAAGACGTGATGTACATAAGAATGGTAAACGTCATGGTACGGTAGGAGAATGTTTAAGCAATCAAGAGTTGACTCATTGTTATTATATCTGATTCCCTTTAGTCATAGTGTCCATTCAATGTTGCTGTAATGCTGTCAACTAGAATATCGCTTAAGCCCATTTATGAGGGCATGAGGAGTGTTGAATATTGCTTTACGCCCTTTACACATATTCATAATAATAGTAAAGGTAATACTGACAGCCACATATATATATAGGCTCTACACAACTTATAACATAATGTTGGTTGTTCATCTTTCAACATTTTTCAGTTATAGCAAGGTGACATCCAGTTAAGACAAAACAACATCGCTGCCAAACTAACTGGATTGTCATGATGCAGATCAAAGAACTAAACGTCACTTAGTCGCATAATATAAACAAGGTGTGACCAGTTTCACAACGATTCTCATAAGTATCAAAATGGTTGCCAAGTGTGATTGATGACATAGACATTGAACCTTCAGTCAAATATTAAGAAATTCTGCACCTTTTATAAAATAGACTTAGACCAGGTCATTCGCACCAATATAACTAGTTCATGTAAACATATGTTTATGAACATATAAATGTATATTTAACACGTAAAATCGATGTGTATAAATGTAAAGTACAAAACAAAGTAATGGCCATACCTACTACTGTACTACTGTGCACATAACAAATATACTTATTCTATCATTCATCAGATTTATAACAAAAAATAAAAGTATACATGTATATATATTTATATGTCTGACCGAATTGAAAACTTCCCTGGTATTGGGAATTTCTTTATCACGATTTCCGCTTGAAAAGGCCTTTGCATTGTAATTCGAACGTGCTGAGGACTAACAATACAGTTTTGACATATCTTATTCGTATATATATATATATATATATCGGAATAAAATAAGTTTACATAAACAGAAGACGTAGTAATCAAAACCACGAACGTGAACAGTATTAAGTGTTATTCGTTAATCCGTTCTGATTACTCACTGCCCAGATTCCATTAAAACAACCCAGCTTGAGAGAGCTTGGCAAATATTTGTTTGTCGTGCTTAACATTTCCAATCGAACTCACTTCCTTTGTCTTAGGATGGTGAGTACATTGCTAACATGAATGTTGACAACTATCCATGAGCAAATAGTCACATACTCTGACACCCAATATGGAAGTGCCACTATTTTTGAATTAAATATACAGGCTAATTTTGTATGGAACGTTATACATTTCACATAAAGGAAGACATTTTATAAAGCTACAACAGAACCATATCTGCTACCTTCATTTCTTGGTTATTTTTCTGTACTTCCAAAGCAACCAAATGTCAGAAATTACAAACCGAACTATTGATAATTATATTGAAGACTATCTATTCCAAGATGAACGTTTAAACATTGTACTTAATCGGGTATAATTCCTGCTGTTTCAGCTTGAATATTTGTACATGCATTTCGAGTTAGAACTATTCAGGAACTTATAGAATCTCAAATTCGATTATTTGACGCTACACTATACATCTTAAAGTTGTTAAATATTTGAAAGTATTGCAATTCCAGCAAAAATTGGAAAATAAATGATGCATTAACGATACTTTCTGCATGATCATTTACCAAAGGGCCAATAACATAGTGAAGTTTATTGATGTTTGTCTCATTTACCTATATTATTGATCCATAAAGATGGTAGGGAGAATGCTGTTTTATCCTTCCCTTACATAAGAGAGCGTCAGCGTTTCTTATCAATTGGATCCTATGTGAAACACAAACATACCATACATTACTTTACATAAGCAATGTTATAAAAGTATGCTAATACTGAAGACTGATGTTGATATTTCGTCGGTTGGTGAAGAGAAACACACAAGTATTATATAATGCTATTGAGACGCCCAAGGGGCATAACGCATATTAATATATTTTATTACCCGATAAAAGTCAAAACAATGCACGCCGGCGGGGTCCAATTCGTAAATATTGTGTTGATAATAAATGTTCCTGAACAAGGCATTTATCCGCATATCCGCTTAGTATAAATTCGCATCAGAATGACAATGAGCGTGATTTGTCGATGTAAAATAAATATATCCATTGCAAAGCATACAGCCAAGGAATAAATAACATCATTGAGTATTTGTTCAATTCTAAAGTATCATCTTATGACGGCATTTCTTATATCGTTCGGTGTTGTCCGTTTAACCCGACTCGCGTACGTAAACTGCCCAGCTACTTTCCGAATAGATCGACCGTAGAAATGACCTGAAAAATAATGAAATGCTCGGTAGACTCGCTTTACATTTGTCTACCTGTTAAATAGATAAATTAGTACTTTCCACTATTTAGGCTAACTAAATGTCAAACAATGTATACATATATTTGGATTAACCTCGTTTTTGTTGATTTGTTTAATCATTGAAGCTTAAATCTAATATATCATAATTACTGAACACTAATTTGACAACAATGAAGTTCATGTTTGATCAATTATGTTAGCTATATAAAGTTTTATAATGTATCTGGAGCTATTTGTTTTGACATTTCAGTGATGTTCAAAATAAATTCAGACACTTTAGACTCTAAATACCTAATATTTACATCTACATTGAAATATTAAAAAAGCAGCAGTGATAATTTTAACATTAGGGACGGCTGTATTCATTTTTTCTACATACACAATGTACAAGCAATCGATACAAGATACAATGGTCATACATCTATGGAATTGGCGCCATTATCGGATTCTGTTTGGATAAGTAATAAAAACAAATGTGCCGAGACAATGTTTTCCAAACGACGTCAATTTGTTTCAGGCTGTTTTCCAAAACATGTCAACAGAATTTTGATAAATCTGCAAATTAATATACTAAGACGATGCAGCCTTTGTGATGTGAATGAAAATATTTGAAAACAATTGTTAAACTATTTGCTTAACATTAGCAGCCTTCTGAATAACTTGAAAGACAAGAATCGTCGCATATTTAAAAAAACTTGGCATCATCGGCCGAATCTATTTAGACACAGTAATGAAAAGAAATGTGTCAGAGAATGTTTTTATGCAGATCATTTGTTTTGAGGTGTGTTCACATAAGTGATACACATCATAACGCACTTGAATTGATACTTTGGGACTTTGGGATAGAACTGGATATGCGCATTCAAAGAGAATATCTGCAGTTGTTAATTTAATTACATGCCAACGTTATATCAATCAGGTTGTGGTAAATGTACCAAATATGGCAAGCACGAGCTACTAACACACTTATAACAATCTCTGACATGTGTTCGACATCTAGTACACAGGTCGTAAATTGAAGTCAATAATGTACCTTGATACCCAGACAATCTAGTCATACAGCATCAGGTAGAAACTCCAAACTGTTGTTGTTTAAAATGTTTAGACTTTAGCTTATTGAAGATATAATCTACAGATCGCCCCATCAAATAGACGCCATTTCAGTAATTCAAACGAGAATGCATGTTTTAGGTTTAAAGCTGCACACTGTTCAAACAAATGAGGACTTTATTTCAGTATGTAAAACAAATATTTTATCATGACAACCTGTTTAATAAATTCTACTCTGTCCATTCAAATAAACACAATGACAAACTGTTGGTAAAGATCCGACCAACGACTTAACGCTGCCCGACAACGCTTCCAAGTTAGATAAACACCTTATCAAATTACTTAAAAATCCAACCGACAACGTAGCCGAACTAAATAAACATCTTATCAAATTACGTAAAAAACCAACCGACAACGGTGCCAAATTAAATAAACACCATAAAATTACTTATTTAAACGACAACGCTGCCAAACTGAATAAACACCTTATCAAACTACTTAAAAATCAAATCGACAACGCAGTAAAGTTAAATAAACACCTGATCAAGTTACGTCTAACCGATAACGCTGCAAAACAACATAAACAACTTATCAAATCACGTTAAAATAAAACGTGATTAAAATAAAGCATTTTTTTCCAACTTACAACTTTACGTCACCAACTTAAAGTATAACTCCTGATGAACAATCGTTGCAAAATGCAACCGAACGCAGCGCTGTTAGCACGGAAAAGCCTTGTCAAATGTGTAATAAAAGGAAGACAATGTCGCGACTTATAGAAGCTTAGCGTTCATTGTGGTTGATTTAAGATTAACAAATATACTACTTGGCGCCGCTTATGACAGGGGAGATATTCATCATGCAAGCGCCCGCGAGAAATCAAACGATATGTCTATAATTCCTCCAACTGATGTCTAGATGTCAATACTGTTTCAAGTGTTTGAACGATTTTCTTTCCAATTCATTTATTTGTTTCAATAGACGGATGGTAATCGATATGGTTGGTAGCGAAAAAGCTTGTTTTATAGGGATATCTGCTATTGATTTGCGGATTTTTTTTCGAATGGGGATTAACGCCATTTTCATCATATTTCAGGTTATATATGGCATATCCAGTTTTACTGGTGGAGGAAGACCCCATACTTTGTCAGACTGTATAGAACCATCATCTTTCCGAAAATAACTGAAAAGTTTCTCACATAAAGTTTTTGGAGCGAGCGGGACTCGAACAACTTTAGCGGTGAGAGGTGATCTTGAGACGGCGCCTTAGACCACTCGGCCACGGAGGACTTGATTTACAGAAGGAGTGAAACATTCTTATAACTAAAATATTGTTTTTATTTTCATTTTTGTGAAAATATTATATAAAATATCTTAACGTAGATAATTATCGATTTAAGAAATAGTCATGTTACGTACTTTTAAAGGATTATTTTAACATATTGTTTGTAGTTTAAGAAGCCGTGTCTGAAAATGACAATGGAATGAAACGTACTTGCTGTGCAGCTAAGTGCAAAGTTTGTGATTTACCTAAAGTTGGTTATTTGTTATCTGTAGATTCTTTAATCAACATTAGTTTTAATAAAACAAAACAGGCGGCAAATATATTTTTTTCTGTTTCCATGTCACTTTTCGAAAACTATTCCAATATCTCAAACTAAAGGTCTGGTCTCGCTTCACTAACCTACGTAAATGTTTTCGGATGACAATTTGTTACACCAAAGAATGTTTAATTTCAGCAGTAGTTTTACATATTTTTGTAATAATACTATTAACAAGGCTTACGGAAGTCAGTAATAAACAGTCGAATGAATTTCCGGATTTGTTCCATAACTTCAAATTTAACACTTATAAAGTTAGTATACTTACGAACATTAGTAACTCTTTGTAGCATTTATTAAACAATGATTTACAAGAGACGACGTTTTTATTGACAAAGTATCGCAGTTTGAAGAGCACGACTTTGCGATCACAAAAAGGTAATCAAAAGAATTATAAATAGCCGATTTAAATGATATCCATTAATTTTCTTAGTAATACATTTCACGACAAAAAAGAAATTGGCGCCGTTTTATATAAATGACGCATAGAGATTTACATTTAACTGAATCACCATACGGCAATTGAAATTTTTGTTTTTATAAATGTCAGTTACATCTCGAAATTGTAATTTTGGTATGAAATATTGCTCGAGCCAGACAATAAAAGTATGCTTACAAAAGCATTTTTGCTAGGAAAATAGTTTTCTGTATCTCAGCACTGTTCAATTAAGCCAACGTCTCGTACAAATTTGTTAAACAAACACTTTCTAGGACCGTGATGTCATCGATCCAAGATGAATAAGCATACCACTTGGCGCCGTTTATGACAAGAGAGATATTAAACATCGTTGTATCGAGTACCTCTCCATTTTCCCGAGAATCTTACTATGCTACGTCTAATCTATTGCTTCCTGAGATAAATGTTTAACGGCGAGAGTAACTTCCCAGCAGCGTCTGTTATAATACAGGCTATGTCAAAGACGAAGCTACGATTATATCTATTTTGTGGTACATTATTTTATCTTTTGGATATGCAAAACGAGTTTTTTGCTCGTTGGAATACTTTGTTTTTAAAATTACATTTAATTTTGTATAAATTTTTCGCTTTTTGTCATAAGATGTGTGTACTTTATTCGCAAAAACGAATAGCCCAATGCATGTATTAATAAAATAAAACTAAAGTTCATATACATTAAATATAAACAAAACATTTTCACCACAAACAATCAACGCCTCAACCATATTTGCTAGATTACTTATATTCCAAGCAAGTTGTCACTGGAAACTAAAATGTAGGTGACTTAACATCATGTCTTAAACCAACATAAAGATACGAAAACATATTTATGTTTCATGAAGGGCAGTTCAAAGGGTAATAATAATTAAAACAATGAAGATAAATTATGTAGCATGCAAAGAACACGTCTATCACATTATCACTAACACAGCCATTTTATTGTAAGATAGAGTGTGTAACAACAGGGGTTGAACACGTCAACCACAATACCACTAACACAACCAATGCATTGTAAGATTTTAATTATGAGAAAACTACAAACATACAGAGGATGTAACAACAGGGGTTTCTGCCTTTGTTAGGGATATCAGATATTGTTTACGGGTGACCTTAATCTCCCTCTATTTCTCGTTGTTGTTCCACTTTACAATGAGACAGATACCCACCATACTATCCTCTCTCACGATTCATACTACAAGCACCATGTATATATTGCGTTTTGGTTTAAACTTATTCATTTTACTTCGGTTGTGAAACCTGTTATTAAAACTTAGAGAAATCACGCTCAAAGTCTTCCTGGGTTGAACCAGTAATAGGCAGATGCAGAACAAGGTGGCATTCTCGGTGGCACCACACATGCCGTGACTGACGATCGTACCCACGACCCTCCGATTCTGGGACCGATGCTCTACCCCTAAACCGCTCGCGCTCCACACGTTATATTCACCGTTACACTACTTGTGGTGACCCTGTTGTCTACACATTCAACCAACCAATTCATTAAATATTCAAAGCTTCATTTAAGTTATATATCATGATATTTATCGGCGAGCTTATCAAATAAAAAAGCAGCCATCCTGGTAGCATATATAATCTAATACCTCCCTTGGTAGTTGAATATATATTTCATCGTTTGTACCGTGCTATATGCAAACATATTGTAGAGTGGAATGGTGATAAACAGTGCGAATCTAGCAAGATATTGTCCCTTTAACACTGGCTCAAAATACCGTTTCAGCGTATGGGAAGTAGCCTAATGAATAAACTGCTATTTTACATGGTTTAAATAAAATAATCAACTTTATAATACCGACTCGTTTCCTGATGGAATACTACATGTAGTATATTACCACGACATAACGTAAAATGTTTCAATTCCGAGATGGTTCTGTGGTTCTTACTTCGTTTGGTGTGTCGGCTGAAGGGTTCGGTATAGAAACTATATGTCAATTGTTTGTTTTATAAGAAGTGTACATAGACATTTGTACATGCAAAACTCAGTATATACTATATCCATTTATGTGACTTACATTATCTACTATTTCTCATCTTTATGATTGATACTAAGATATGTTTAACAATTCAAAACGTACTATATACTAAAAACCAAAAGATTAGTCAGTAAATCCCATATGGTACATTTAAAGCCGGATATGTGTCTGAATAAGACAATGGTTTTTTAAAGAGGCATTCTTAAATTGAATTTAGGTTTATTGCAAACAGAATCGATGGTTAAATAAAGTATACCAACTGCCATTCACATGATGTCCGTCGTCCTAAATCATTGTTATTTTAAAGTAAAGGGAGGTAATTTACCGATTTCTTAACTTTATAGAGAGAATACATGTACAGAGATGACATGCTGTGAATTTTTATAAAAAAATAACATTTTGTGGTGTACTCTCTCATCATTTAGACAGTTTCAATTGTTTAACTTGACAAACTGTGCTTTTATTTAACAACAGTATGTTTTTACATTTAGGGGCAATAACTGTAAGTCAGATTATAGAATAAATCCATAAATGTGTTTAAGTTACTCTACATACTTCGACAAATATAGATGAATTTATTTTGTATTACAGTTCAACTTGCATGAAAGTACCGACTAAACTTTTGGATATCTGTATAGTATTGTAATTGCCATTTGATTTAAAAGTTGTAAATGACCAAAGGCATGATTTTGTCTGCTGATAGTTTGCTAATAAAAGTGATTTGAATTTTAATTAATTTAAAAGCATTTGTTAGAATCGCTTAACAAAACTTCGAGTACGCATGGGTTTCAGTGTATAAAATTTGCAATGTATTTTGTTTTATTAATACTTTATATATTTTTCTCTATTTAAGGTAGCCGATTTTTGACATCTCGCGAAAATTATCAATTAATTGTACACGTGTACTATAAAGTCTCAGCTTTTGTTTAACATCCTTTTTTTTTAAAAAAAATGTACCACAGTTTCTCGTTAACAGCGCCTCCTAGCGGTACGTATTTTTCGGACGATTTTCGCCACTTTCACTTATAAAATAGTCAACATTAACGCAAAATTGTTTTTGCATTACTAATTTTATTACCTGTGGAAAGAATATAATTTTTACACAGATAAAATACAAATTATGTTACTTTCACGTCTAATAATTACGACGGGGTTAGTTTAAATGCGGGTTTTAAAACAACACATTTTGAACGTTCAAACCTGATTGCACAAAAACGCTCTGGTACAAGTTCTTGAAATTTACATATATTAAATTTCATTCATTTTACTATAATAAAATATTTAAAGTATTTACTTTTAATTTAAATTCAAATTTATGAAAAAAACTAGCGTGAACGCCCCCCCTTTTTTTTGACCATATTTTAGTGAAATTAATAAAGTTTATCATGTGTGAAATTAAAGAACATGTACCAGAGCTTGTTCGCGTGATCTGCTGTGAATGTGCAAAATTCGTTGTTTTTGAACCCGCGTTTATATCAACCCCGGCGTAATGTTTAGATGTAAAAATAACACAAATAATATTTTATCTGTATGAAAGTTATAAACTTATCACAGGAAATAAAATAAGTAATTTAATACTGTTAAAAACAATTTTGAATAAATATTGATTATTTTACAAGGGACAAACAGCGAAAATCGTCCGAAAAATACCTACAACGACGGACGCTGTTAACGAGAAATTAAATAAAACAGAATTTAAACGAAAGCTGAGACTTCAGAGATCAATTGTACAGATTTTTTTTATAAATTACGCCAGACGTCAAAAAATCCGATAGGAATGCCGCGAACTTAAGAAGCAATATTCGTAAATTTCCGAACTACGGTATTTATCCGTTAGCTTTCAAATAAGACATTAGTCAACATGATAATGTGCTGAGTATTATAACTCCCAAATCTGTGCTACATATAAATTAATTATGACTGATCTAGTTATGCATACCAGATTGGTATGTACATTTTGGTTTGGCAATTAAAAACATAACAAAAGTATGGTTTAAGGAGGAATATACCTTTTAAATTATTTTCGAAATCAAGGGAATATTTGGTATGTAATGAAACTAGAAGTAATTTCCAGTTTGAATATGCTTTTTTTTCTGCGGTAAATATAACACTTCTTTACCTATGACGTCGTAAACATGGCCATGTTTGGTCTTTTTGACGTCCCGATTTATAGCAGCAAAATCGCGTATTTGTCGACCTCAGTCAAGTTATACCGAATGTACAGAATCGAAACACATATCACCACGAACACATTAAACGGATATATGAAATTACAGATGCAAAAATTACGACGAATGCCACATTTTGAAAATATTAGCGAAAAACGGAAATTATTATTTTCTCGATTTTTTCGAAAAAAATGTTTCAAATCAAATTTACCAAAAAACAAACCGAGCGATTTTGGAATAATTTTTATTTGATTTCTAACAATATGCTTCACAGTGATTGTGAGATTTTTATAACAATTGACAAACTAGATTTTTTTTATTTTTAATTATTTAACCCCACCCTACGTCAAAAAAGACGTCAACATATTGCATAATTCTACACGTTTTCCATAAGAGTTTCGGCGGTTGATTAAGGTTTAATTATTTTCTAAATCAGTGGTTCAATTAGTATATTATGAAACTAGAAGAATTTCCCAATGTGAATATGTATTTTTTGCAGCAGTCAATAGAATATATTTTTATATGTGACGTCGTAATCATGGCCATATTCAGCCTTTTTGACGTCCCAATGTATAGCAGTAAATCGCGTATTTTTTCGACCTCAGTTGAGTTATTCCTAATACACAGAATAGAAACATATATCACCATGTACACATTTGACGGATGTATGCATTTACAGATGCAAAAATTATGACGAACGCCACATTTTGAAAATACTAGCGAAAAACGGAAACTATTTTTTCTCTCGATTTTTTCGTAAAAACGGCTTCAAATCAAAATTACCAAAAATCAAATCAAGCGAATTTTGCATAATTTTTATATGTTTTCATACTATATATTGTACAATAATTGTGAGATTTTTAGAAAAATTGACAAACTAGATTTTTTATGATATTCAATTATTTAACCCTACCCTACGTCAAAAAACGCTTTAATACAAACGTCAACGTCGGTATAGCGCATGAGGTATACGTTTTATGATAATTAAACAAGTTTGTTCTTACCATTATATTAGTATTTTGTGTACACTAGTTATATATACTTCTGCTGTTTAGTGGCAACTAATTTGTATATAGCATTTATGATAGTGTGTCTGTTTGGTGTACGTACAAAACCGTCATTTTTTTTCACTTACAGGGAACTGGATTCGAAAACAATATTCTCATTTCTGACTAGCTCCACGACTGCTAGTGAAATGTGGACATCACGGTTGTTAATTATTAGAACAACAGGTCTGGCCTTTCTAAAATTCGGAGCAAACTGTTACACATACATAAAATGGGCTTGAAACAATACCGTCTATGATGAGCAGTTAAAAGCCACGATCCAGGTATATTGTCATTGAACGTAAGTAGGAGCATTGGGCTGGGTGGAAGGGTGGCTTTTCATTGCTATAGTGGGTATTGTTTCAAGCTCATTTTATGAATCTGTACTGAACAGTTTGCTCCGAACTTTAGAAAGGCCAGACCTGTTGTTCTAATAATTGACAACCGTGATGTCCACATTTCACTAGCAGTCTTGGAGCTAGTCAGAAATGAGAATATTGTTTTCGAATCCAGTTCCCTGTAAGTGAAAAAAAATGACAGTTTTGTACGTGCACCAAACAGACACACTATCATAAATACTATATACAAATTAGTTGCCACTAAACAGCAGAAGTATATATAACTTGTGTGTACAAAATACTAATGTCATGGTAAGAACACACTTGTTTAATTATCACAAAACGTATACCTCATGCGCTATACCGACGTTGACGTTTGCTTTATAGCGTTTTTTGACGTAGGGTAGGGTTAAATAATTGAATATCATAAAAAATCTAGTTTGTCAATTTTTCTAAAAATCTCACAATAAATGTACAATATATAGTATAAAATCATATAAAAATTATGCAAAATTCGCTTGATTTGTTTTGTGGAAATTTTGATTTGAAGCCGTTTATCGGAAAAAATCGAGAAAAAATTAGTTTCCGTTTTTCGCTAGTATTTTCAAAATGTGGGGTTCGTCGTAATATTTGCATTTGTAAATCCATTCATCCGTCAAATGTGTACATGGTGATATATGTTTCTATTCTGTGTATTAGGAATAACTCAACTGAGGTCGAAAAATATGCGATTTGGCTGCTATACATTGGGACGTCAAAAAGGCTGAACATGGCCATGATTACGACGTCACATATAAATATATATTCTATTGACCGCTGCAAAAAATACATATTCACATTGGAAATAACTTCTAGTTTCATAATATACTAATTGAACCACTGATTTAGAAAATATTTTAACCTTAATCAACCGCCAAAAATCTTATGGAAAACGTGTAGAATTATGCAATATGTTGACG
The DNA here is from genome assembly GCA_029582155.1 of Panopea generosa. Lineage (NCBI taxonomy): Eukaryota > Metazoa > Mollusca > Bivalvia > Adapedonta > Hiatellidae > Panopea > Panopea generosa. The sequence continues at coordinate 49,002,370 of CM055897.1, forward strand.
TCTTTTTTAACGTAGGGTGGGGTTAAATAATTAAAAATAAAAAAAAATCTAGTTTGTCAATTGTTATAAAAATCTCACAATCACTGTGAAGCATATTGTTAGAAATCAAATAAAAATTATTTCAAAATCGCTCGGTTTGTTTTTTGGTAAATTTGATTTGAAGCATTTTTTTCGAAAAAATCGAGAAAATAATAATTTCCGTTTTTCGCTAATATTTTCAAAATGTGGCATTCGTCGTAATTTTTGCATCTGTAATTTCATATATCCGTTTAATGTGTTCGTGGTGATATGTGTTTCGATTCTGTACATTCGGTATAACTTGACTGAGGTCGACAAATACGCGATTTTGCTGCTATAAATCGGGACGTCAAAAAGACCAAACATGGCCATGTTTACGACGTCATAGGTAAAGAAGTGTTATATTTACCGCAGAAAAAAAGCATATTCAAACTGGAAATTACTTCTAGTTTCATTACATACCAAATATTCCCTTGATTTCGAAAATAATTTAAAAGGTATATTCCTCCTTAAGTCAGAATTGTATAATAAAAAAAACTTTCCGTTCGGATCAAAGGTAATTTTCATTCAATTCATCAACTTAGTTTCGGTTATTATTCAATCTATTTGTATAAATGACGTCACAACATATATATGTTTAAAGCCACAATACAGAAGTTTACCATTCGTTTTATTGTATCGTAATTTGAACCAGCATGGCTCCAATGCCAGTTACAGCGAAACTGTTTTAGTTCTCATAAATTCCAAAAATATCAAAACCCACAATACCGGTTCCTTCCTGAGAAAAATCGTTTATCTTAATAGTGTTCAATTGAACGAACATCTTGTCCAAATTTCTTGAACAAAATTATCGTCTCGAGTCTTGTTGTCATCGGTTTTAATGGAGAAGCATGCTATTTGGCGCTGTTTATGACAAGAGAGATATATCTTACGCCGTTGAATCGAGTACCTCTCCAATTTCTTGAGACTCTTATGATATAAAGGCTTCCGGAGATAGCCGTTTAGCGTTGACTATTTGTTGTGTCTGCTTTAATACAATAAAATAGAAACACCACTTGTCAAAACTATTTTTTATCTTAGTAGTTTCATATGTTGGTCGACTGCTTTATGGACAACAATTGGGTCAAGCTATATGTTTTATATACATATTGTATTTTGGTGGCTCGTTTTCATGCGCGCTGCAGCAGTCTGGGACACAATCATTTACACAATCTTATTTTTTATGATGTGACATTAAAGGGAAAAGCGAGGATAGGCTATTTGTAAGCAAGAATAACCCTGGTTTTCTATTGTCCGTTTATAAAGCGTATAAGGGCATGTTGTCACATGTTCTGTGTTTTACCATGTATTATATTATGTGTTTACTGTGTTTGTATTGTGTAAGATGTGACATTTGAGGGCAAGTTGTCACTTGTTCTGTGTTTTACAATGTATTGTATTATGTGTTTACTGTGTTTGTATTGTGTAAGATGTGCCATTTGAGGGCAAGTTGTCACTTGTTCTGTGTTTTACAATGTATAATATTATGTGTTTACTGTGTTTGTATTGTGTAAGGATGTGCCATTTGAGGGCATGTTGTCACTTGTTCTGTGTATTACAATATATTGTATTATGTGTTTATTGTGTTTGTATTGTGTAAGATGTGCCATCTGAGTGTCATTTCTCCTGTTGGTCATGCACTTTGTGATATTTTGTGATCATTTTTATGTAGTCTGTAGTACGGACCCAGCTCTCCTGATTGGGTCCGTTAAATAGCAATGTTAGGAAAGCCGCATTTGAGTACGTTGATTGGTCAGTTGCTTCAGTTTCAAGTTTAAATGACGTCACAGTTTAGTAAACGTTTTATTGGTATGAATTGTGGGACAGGCCAATAATTTCCTGCCTTTTCATTGATGGTTAACAGACCTGATTCGAGAGATACCAGGTTCTAGGATAGACTAATTTTATGGCATTAATTGTCTCATATGACTGTCTGGCTCGTTAAGACTATGTTTATAAGTGACTGCAATAAGCAACGATATATTCATGTATTTGTCTTAATATTGCTTTGTTGTAAGCTCTTCATTACACAAAAATGTTAACTAGACATCCAAAATGATGAATATATAATCAGATATATATAACTGTAACTTTCAATGTCAAAACTGCTTTCATCTACATTTTCAAATATTATTCAAAAGTATTCCAAAATTAATTAGTTTCGTGATAGATACCATTTAACTCACAAATATGTTTTTTTCAGTACTGTGACATTATGTCGTTTTCTTTTATATTGTTTTTTAATTTCTGTTTTGTTAAGACATTTGTACAACTAAATTGCATGGTGTATCTGAATCTAGTCTTGATTTTATATTAAATAAAATGTCCATAAACAAAATGTATTTTGGAACATATAGGTTTTCAACAAAGTGTAATGTTTTACAGAATAAATGCGAGAAGATTGAAACAAATTTAAAAATAATTTAAAAAATAAAACACACGATACAAACCAGACTTTTAGTTGTCAATAAAAGCTTTCAATAAAAGTTCTTTGAAAATGCAGAATTCAGCATAGTTGTAAAACAGACGCGTTGCACTAGCGTTACTTTGCAAAGTTTGCGATGTTCTTAGTTTCTATTCGTTTTAGAGGTTTTGGGGGAAAGGTGAAATTCACGTTATTACACTTAATATGTTTCCAGAGAACTATTTTTAGATTATAAATAGAAGACAAAGATCTTTGTAGAACAAAATATTGCTTTTTTTACTCCGAAAACAAATTATAATTTAAAACTTTCATTAATTACTTTTCCCTAACTTTGTTTCAGCATTGTCTTGGTTTTTGCTTTGTTTTAGATAACTGCAGATATACTGAACGCAACAGTTAGCCCGCCACCTGACATTCTATGTACCTGGCGTTCTATGTACCTGGCGTTCTATGTACCTGGCGTTCTATGTACCTGACGTTCTATGTACCTGGCGTTCTATGTACCTGGCGTTCTATGTACCTGACGTTCTATGTACCTGACGTTCTATGTACCTGGCGTTCTATGTACCTGACATTCTATGTACCTGGCATTCTATGTACCTGGCATACTATGCACCTGACGTTCTATGTACCTGGCGTTCTATGTACCTGGCGTTCTATGTACCTGACATTCTATGTACCTGACGTTCTATGTACCTGGCGTTCTATGTACCTGACATTCTATGTAACTGGCGTTCTATGTACCTGACATTCTATGTACCTGACGTTCTATGTACCTGGCGTTATATGTACCTGACATTCTATGTACCTGGCGTTCTATGTACCTGGCGTTCTATGTACCTGGCGTTTTATGTACCTGACATTCTATGTACCTGGCGTTCTATGTACCTGACAGTCTATGTACCTGGCATTCTATGTACCTGGCATTCTATGTACCTGACGTTCTATGTACCTAGCGTTCTATGTACCTGACATTCTATGTACCTGACGTTCTATGTACCTGGCGTTCTATGTACCTGACATTCTATGTACCTGGCGTTCTATGTACCTGACATTCTATGTACCTGACGTTCTATGTACCTGGCGTTCTATGTACCTGACATTCTATGTACCTGGCGTTCTATGTACCTGGCGTTCTATGTACCTGGCGTTCTATGTACCTGGCGTTTTATGTACCTGGCGTTCTATGTACCTGGCGTTTTATGTTAACGTTGTATTGAAATTTTGATAACGCTACTCAATATTATGACGAAAATATTAAAAATACAAAAGTAGCGGGTTAGCTGCTCCGTTCAGAATATACTTTATTTTTTTTATTTTATTTATTTACGATTCGTCGTTAGTAATATGTACCATACTCATTGATATTTTGAGATTCCACTAGTTACAATAAACATGTTTATAAGGAACGTACTAATGACACCGCTTATTTAACCATCGAAGCATCTTTATCCGTATTTCTTATCTCCATTTACCATTCTTATAATACGACATTTTGGCAGAGCAGTTTTACTACAATTTATATCATTTATTTTGTCACTGTGTTGTTCTTCGTAAAGTCACAATACTATTCTCATATCTAAAACTATAAAACTGTTTATTCACATATCGCTGTATCGGGCATGTTTGGTGCCGATATTGACATATCGCTGTATCGGGCATGCTTTGGTGCCATTATTGACATATCGCTTGTTTATGTTAGCCTGTGGGATAAAAAAATGATAATATTCCACAGGCTGAGATGTTTGTGCTCTCAATGCGACGTCGCTGTCAAGCAGTCATCATCGCACGCGGCGACCACACACGCTACTGATAACCCGATTTTGAAATCCATCCCTTCCTGTTTAAATTCAAATCAAACAAAATAATTAATAATATCTGTTCAATTAAGCTATCTCAGTAGATTGATAAGACATACTTATACAACCAACACAAGATTTTAGTTAAACTTAGTTAAATGTTAACAAAATATTCACATTCAAATTTAGCGAAAGTTTCTTTTTGGTTCAGTATATTTATCAAGGAAACCGGGTCCAGCCAGCTAAACCTATAATGCGTCTGACTATCAATCCAGAGGTTGTGATCGGCCACAGGCTTTGTAATGATTGACTTTAGGCTTTCTTCTACGGCTACAAACAAACACACATAACGTAAGTATAAAACAGGTGGACTTAAGTCCAATGATGCCACAATTTCGTGTTATCACGCCTGTATGTGTATTAGTTATGATTAAAACACCGATGCATATATATGCAATAATACATCAACTAAGGATTAGAAGTGATTCAAATTGAATTTTCTCTCTATATCAATCATTGTTTAGCACTCTTTGTAATGAACAGTGTAAATGTACACGGAGTTGATGTGTATCAAATGTGTTATGGTATTGAATCGGTTGTGTTGATAAATTGTATTGTGCGTTTAGGTAAACCATTTCATATTATCAAGAGGGTTCAATGCTTATGTGGCAAAAGCAAATATTATCTGCTTAAAATCAACATGTATATCCCTGTGTAATACAAAGCAAATACGTTACAGCTTAGCTATGTTGACATTTTACTAATAACTTAAATACACTACAAAGTGCAAAACGAAACCAAGAAGAAAAGAAACAGAATCTGTTTTTAAGCTTCTGCTAAAATGGGTAATAATAATACAATACACCTCATGCTCCTTACTCAAGCAGAATTCTATTCTCAGTAGCAAGGAATGAACTACATGATTCCAAGGAACCTGGAGTTATAAAAAAACAATACCCCTCATGCTCCTTACTCAAGCAAAATTCTATTCTCAGTAGCAAGGAATGAACTACATGATTCCAAGGAACCTAGAGTTATAATAATACAATACCCCTCATGCTCCTTACTCTAGCAGAATTCTATTCTCAGTAGCAAGGAATGAACTACATGATTCCAAGGAACCTAGAGTTATAATAATACAATACCCCTCATGCTCCTTACTCAAGCAGAATTCTATTCTCAGTAGCAAGGAATGAACTACATGATTCTAAGGAACCTAGAGTTATAATAATACAATACCCCTCATGCTCCTTACTTAAGCAGAATTCTATTCTCAGTAGCAAGGAATGAACTACATGATTCCAAGGAACCTGGAGTTATAATAATACAATACCCCTCATGCTCCTTACTCAAGCAGAACAATTTTATTCTCAGTAGCAAGGAATGAACTACATGATTCCAAGGAACCTGGAGTTATAATAATACAATACCCATCATGCTCCTTACTTAAGCAAAATTCTATTCTCAGTAGCAAGGAATGAACTACATGATTCCAAGGAACCTAGAGTTATAAAAATACAATACCCCTCATGCTCCTTACTCAAGCAGAATTCTATTCTCAGTAACAAGGAATGAACTACATGATTCCAAGGAACCTGGAGTTATAATAATAAAATACCCCTCATGCTCCTTACTCTAGCAGAATTCTATTCTCAGTAGCAAGGAATGAACTACATGATTCCAAGGAACCTAGAGTTATAATTATAATACAATACCTCTCATGCTTCTTACTCTAGAAGAATTCTATTCTCAGAAGCAAGGAATGAACTTCATGATTCAACGAAACCTGCAGTTATAATAATACAATACACCTCATGCTCCTTACTCAAGCAGAATTCTATTCTCAGTAGCAAGGAATGAACTACATGATTCCAAGGAACCTGCAGTTATAATAATACAATACCCCTCATGCTCCTTACTCTAGCAGAATTCTATTCGCAGCTGCAAGGAATGAACTACATGATTCCAAGGCATCTAAAGTAATAATAATACGTATTCAAAGTATGGTTTAATATTTTGTTTATCAAAATGCAAATTTGATATAGCGTTGATAACTTTATTACATTTCTTTATAAAGTCCTATTTCATGTTTTGCCGAATCATTTACAGTAGACATCGTGTTTCTCATTACTTTCAGAGACAAAAAGCATAACACTAAATGCTTAGCAGCCGTTTTAATTGTTTGTCATTTAAACCCATTAAAAAAGGTTCATTCCCGTGTATCGATATCAACAGCGCAGTTGAAAGTCTCGTGCAGCATTGCGGTCCATGTTAACATATCAAGATAGTATCTCTATTATCAATTGATTTTATATCAGCAATCTTTTACGACCAGTTGCAACGAATATGAATTAGTTTATAGCTTCAATATGACCTGGTCGCTATTAAATAAATCAGAGCGTTGATGGTTTTAATTTACTGCTTAATTAAGCAGCAGACTATCACTCGTATCACGTCAATATCACGCAACCCTGATTGAATTAAATACACAGGCAAATAGTCGTCTAAATATAGCGGCTCTTGATGTATCAGGTGTCATCGGGTTGAATCATCAGTGCGGCCATTGTTCTTGCTATAGGCAGTGCTGTGTAGTTTGTACTACCTTGGTTTATAACTGTTTTAATCTAATTTAATCTTAGTCGTAATTTTAGTTTAGTTTACTTTATGTACTGAACGACAAAACATAACAAAATATGTCTAAGGGTCATAAAACCATTCCAAGTCCATAGAGGGAAATAATATCAACAGATTATTTACTGTAGGACGGTATACAAATAAAGAGCAAGTGTTTCTATTTCTTAACGGTTACCCAAAAGCCTGTACCCTGACAGGTATTACATGAAGTGTACGTGCACTGATCAGGCTGAAAAATAATCCGTGCAAAAAGTTTCACAAAGACACGTTGTTATAGCCCGACACAAGCACAAAGTTAAATTTAGTCTTTACCTTTCAGAGTGAGTCAGGTTTTTTTACTATGTGAAATATTTTGCACGATTTTTCATAATGATTGCTTCAAAGCTACACTAGTATTCTTTCATTTGTTAGGTTGCTTTTTGGTTTAACGTCATGTCCAAGTGTCAATGTTTTAATGATGGTAGAATACGCCACTGTCGGCATTTGTTAAGGTATCGACGAGAACCTGAGGTTAACCATTTATCCACCGCATACAATTTACAAATGTCAAGATCTCACAATTGACCACAAGGCGGGTGACTCATACAGGACTATTATGTTAGGACCATTTGTAAGACAAATGTTAAAATGCGACGGCGACCATTATCCAACTCCACGAGCCTTCTGGACAACTGGTTACAGTGTGATTATGCTTAGATTGGTCTTTATGCATGATCTGGCAAATATCCGCATGTCTCTTGTGGTATAATAGCTTATAATGGCAATCACAGCTTGTTTTTTTAATAGGAAACGGTTCCAATGTCGTAACATTTTTGTGATATATATTTAAAACAGAGTGACAACCGAAAAGACGTTTGGTTATATGAAAATTTGTTAATAAATTTTACCGATCCTCAAACCTTCTGTATCTTGCGAACAGCTCCATCGCTTTCCCCAGCGTGACACTGAGTTTGCACCATTTCCTCGTTACTAATTCATTTTTAATTGAAAAGTAGACTGGTTAGTGTTAATACATAACTTTGCGGAGGGTGTCGTAAAAAAACATTGCGACGTTGACATGCCATAGGGACGTGAATAAATTTCTCTTTGCCAAAATATATTTGTTTATATGGATTTGTTTACTAATGTTTATTTGATACAATTATAGTGTTAACTAAATACATTAATCCACATTTGTGCTGATTAACAGAATTATTACTTTGACATAATGTCGTTAATATGATAACATAATAGTTACGTTATTATCTGCAAATCATAAGTCATAATTTCCTATATCTACTATATCGCTAGTGATACCTTTTGCAAATAGGTATTTTATGGGAAAACTCGTGGATTTCTTTCTTTAATTTTAATCTACGTTTCCTCGTTCTGCATGTTATCCTTATAAGAACGAAATAAACAAATTGCCTATAATATCAAAAGAGATTAAGTTTACAAAACAAAACATACATGCATACGGTAATTGAGTCAATAATACAATCTTTCTGTCGAAACAATTGTTTTATTACTTTACACTTCTTCATTTCTCCCACTGAAATAGATCTATACAAAAAGGTAGTAAATCTTCACACTCAAGATTTGTTCACAATTACATGGCGTGAGATATTAGTAGAAGCGAAAATAGAATGCATATCATTATTGCTTAAATTTACAATGAACATACACTAAATACTGTAACAATTCTTTATGAATAAATGAATAACCGACCGCGGAATAACTGCGCAACATTATAGACCCACCAGTTAGTGTACGTACTTTTCACTCCCTTCGTCTCCCTACATCTAACGTAACGTCTAATCGTCATCTGACCTACTAAGTGTCATTGCTTTGAAGTGATACATGACATGCTATTTCATTGGTCATTAACGGTCACATGTGTTCCCTAGTTGGTGTACGTACTTTTTTCTCCCTTCATCTCCCTTCACTGGCTTTTAATCGCCCATCTGACCTACTAAGTGACACTGCTTTGAAGTGATACGATACATGACACAATATTTCATTGGTCAATAACGGTCATATGTGCTATATAGGCTCCTTAGTTGGTGTACGTACTATTTCATCTCTTCATCTCCTTTTATGTACGATAAATTGCCCTCTGACCTACTGAGTGTCATTGCTTTGGAGTGATACATGACACGCTATTTCATTGGTCAATAACGGTCACATGTGTTATATAGGCGTTCTAGTAGGTGGTCTCACTGTTACCTCACATCATCTCCCTTCACTTACATTTAATCGCCCTCTGACCTTCTGAGTGGCATTGCTTGCAAAACATACATGACACGCTTTTTCTTTGATATTTAACAGTTACATGTGCTATTTGTTTCTAAAAACACTTATGTAATACCAAATCTTTTTTTTGCCTATTGATATGACAGGCTAAGACATTTATATCTTTGTAAGCAGTTATGTTGAATCACTAATCGATAGCATGACGTGGGAACTGACGTATTCATAAAAGGTAAGAATATAGCACATTAATTTATGATCGATATAAAGAAAACTACTAAACACATGTACATGTATAGTAAGGAGGATGCACGAAGACACACCATATTACGTTTACCATCAATTACAGCCTCGTTTGTTTTTAGCTATTATGACAAATACACTCAGTAAATCTCGTAAGAAAATTCTGTAAAATCCTACATACATAATGATTCTGATGTAATTTGGCTACTCAAGGTTTTAAGTTTTTGATTTCATTTTCATTCATGTTTGGTTGTTGCTATTTATTACTTCACGTTTTTTTTAGTTAAATTTATGATATACATATTGGAGTAGGTATTTTTTGGCGTAATTTCTCTTAAGAGCAAACAACCGAAGATCCACGGTGAATTTCTGAAAATAAGAGCGGCTTTAAAAGGTCTCACAACAATTTTGATACATCTTGTTTTAATCGGTTTCAACATATATCAAGGAAAATTAATTTGAATTTTTAAAGGCTCATATTGTCAAAATATTAGTTTCACAACTAGTTTTGTCAAACGAAAATATTAGTACTTCTTAATTTATATATGTTTCGAATCTCTAAAAATGTGAGATTCATTTGATGCATGTACATAAAATGTAAAATCAATGTTCACTTCGTCTTGTGTCCCTTTAATATAATGGTTTTATTTGTTCGGTTATAAAGCCACGCTCGAATCCTTCTTAGTTGTGGGTGGGAATCCAATTCTTGGTCCGATTCCTTCCAGAAGACTATGCGTTCCCCGCTTACAAGATATTCCCATAATGCAATCTGTGTGTACTAACACTTGAGGTCAGAGACTTTACAGATATTGACATTGATATAAATGTTCCGAAGTATTTCTAGAATATTAGAAATTAGACGGCCTTTTTCTATTATAGAAATGTTTTATTTTTAAAATATGGGTATGTCTTTATTGTTTAAATTATCACTTCATTCGGCAAATTGGCATTTTAACAGGTTCCTTTTCTGTCGGTAATTGAAAATATATTCTGGGAGAATTTGCATCGAAAGGGCAAAGACACGTAAAATGTATGAAACATGTCATTATGCAAAATAGTATCATACACCCAAAACATATTCCTACTAGCAACTAAATGATATATGACTATTGATTTATGGCTAGATGCTATCCGTTAACTCGTTTCTTGTTTATAAAATACTGAACTACATTTTTACTTTTATGACGCTCACTGTTAATGGCGTTATTTATGAGACATTGACGTCATACCATGACTGCTGAAAATTTATCTACGCGTAGTGTTATTTATAGTATCTTTACGTTCCTAACCGAGGATGATATAAAATAATGAATTGTAAATATATAATTTGTTTGGGTTATATGATAAATAAATCTCAATTTTGTGTTTATATTTGTTTAAATTCATTAAGATGTTGGTAAAAATGATATGAAAGGTCATCAGAGTCTCTCATAGTATATGTTTGGCAACTATTAATACGATAAAAAATGAGTACTCATTTAAGATCCTCGATATAGATTTAATATGCTAAATGTTCGCAGGGTTGTTGTTACGCTTTTGATGAATCAATAGCGTACTGCGTGTTTATGCTGTGTTGTTGATTGCGTCCGTATAATGTTACATCTTTTGTTTTCATATGTCCAAAAATGTCTATTATATTCTTATTAATTTTAAGGTCACAGGGCAATTTTGATAAATTTCTCCTTGAGCTATGTCTGAAAATTGTATATCTATATTGTACGCAAATGATATTTAAAAGGTCCCCCCCCCCCCCCCCCCCCCCCCATTTTATTGGTATGCTATAACAGTTTCACAGGATATAAAATATAATCGAAAACTTATAGATAGTTTAACTCAATTGTTCTAACCACTAATGATAGAAAATGTATACTTTCTTAGATACGAAGTTTCAAAGTGTAATACATGTACTTGGAAATTAAGTTATTTTTGTTTTATAAGTTCTCAGGAGTATATGTTAAGTTGATGCATACACATTTGAAATACTGATTTCAACATTGCCTTTGACCATTTACAGTTTGCTTTGGATAAAGGATAAAGTGCATTTCAGTTTTTATTTTATTATGTGTATGTTTCAGCAACATCCTATCAAGCATTCATTCTGTGTCTCTCTACGGCGTGATGTCCACTGGAAAAGCCTTATACTGTCGTTACTCATCTACGGATGCCTTGTTGCTATCGCGTGGTGTCGTCTGGCCACCATCACGACAGTTGTTGTCTACTACAACAGGTATGCGTCGCAGAAGGTCAACGCGAGCAGTCCTTGCGCAGATGGTTATATTTATATCCCGGTAGCCTTTGTGATACTGTTATATCTTGTGTATCTTGTCGAATGTTGGCACTGTCACACTAGGCTGGAACTAAAACATAAAGTAGACGTGCAGACAGTGTATCACAAGATGCGTCAAATGAGAGAAGCGTTGCCGATAGTGTGGTGGAAAGCTGTGTGCTACCATTACGTCAGACGGACTCGACAGGTGACGCGTTACCGAAATGGCGATGCGTTCACTTCTACTCAGGTATATTACGAAAGGATAAACTCTCACACGTCAGGGTGTGCTTTTAACTTTACTAACTGTGGACTTAAAGACATGACCAAATTCACTACTGGTCTGGAAGATTACCCGGCAACGAAGATTAGATTTTCTAAGAGTTACTCGTTCGTTCATCCCGATGCCAAATACGAATTTGATGATCAAAGAAATCACTTCTTTACTGACAACGAGCGCCGGGATGATTATATGGAAACAAGGGAAGGAATGGATTTGCTAAATGTTAATTTTAAAGAATACATGATCGCATTTAAAGATCCGGACAATCTACCGTGGTATGTGTCCCATGTCGTATTTTGGCTCGCATCGTGCCTGTTATTGACATGGCCACTTCGTGTTATTATCGAATTCAAGACGGCCTATATTCATTACCATGTACATAAAGTGTTCGGCACAAATTATGCAAATTCAGAACAACAGTCAAGTACGCAGATGACTCGAGTGAATACCATAGCTAGTGCAGAATTAGACATGATTGTTCGCAATAATTTCACCGTAGTGCCCAGCTATTCCGAAGCGCTCTTAATTGACGCAAATGCGACAAGCTCTTACACTTTACATGACGCTAATGCTAACGTCACTTCGCCAGTTTTAGGACCAACTAGGAGCATTACGTGGAATAATATTTCAGCCAGTACAAGCAGCGGATATATAAGTGGATTTTTTTCTAGTGGTAATATACCACAATATAGTAGCTGTACATTAGTTAATGAAGGGGTAATCGTTCAAAGTGAAGTGGACCGAGATAATACCACTACTAACACAATCAGGAATTTATTTAGGTCTCCATGGAATAGAAAGCGCAAACATATTCCAGTGACAGGAAATAATCAAAATACAATGTTCATGTTATCGAGTCCAGAATCGCCGGATGATTATACATTGGCGGCAAATCAGCAATTGCCGTCTGCTGCTCAGTCACCGCATAATCATTCATCTATCTGTGAAATGATGCCAAAAGCCAATCGAAGAACGTCTCATTCTCTGGATAACCATAAAACACAATCATCGCATTCGTTATCCTTTGGTCAAAGTAACGGTGGTCAATCATTGTCTTTAATAGCGCCCTCTTGTTCGGAAACTGATTCAAATATGCAAACTATTGTCGAGGTTTGTACGCCGAAACGAAAATTTAATGCAAGTGAAATCAATAAGAACTTTACAATTTCGAAACCTGTAAGACCGATTTCTATACCAAACTCAGATAAATTGCTTAAACAAAATAAAGGTTCTGCAGGAAACACGCGATCACAAAACCAGGCCTTTATTAAAAGCAACCTTCCAATTGTTCCAATTAGTAATATTTTAGCAGAAAAATCTCCGACCATTGACTTGCCATCGGCTACACCTAATTCACCACCAGGTTATGAAGAAGCTTTGCATATGCAAAAACCAAACGCTTCACTAACAAGAGAAGCCAACATGTCCGAAAGACAACCATTGTTTAACAGTGAAGACCGTTCACGCAGAAGCTATAATGCCATGATGGAAACTTCTTTGTAGTATAGTTATACGCTTATATTTTTGTATACATTTTGTATTGTAGGCACAATGTAATAATTTTGGGAATAAAGTAAACTTTACATGAAATATGAATATTGGTATATTTCATTATTTACTTTAAGTACTTATTCATTAAAACTACGAAATGTAATAAGTTGTGTATTACAGAAGAATAATCATATGGAATTTGATTCACAAATGCAAGTCTGACATATATTGCTCTGATATGATTTTGTTGAAAATAACAGTTGATAATAATACTATAATTTAATTCATTTTTGTAAGCCACGTCATCAATTAAAATGCTCTCCTTATATCGCGTTAAGTGGGCTAATATGTACCAAAATGGCCCAAAACGAATGCAAACAAGGTAAGTACGAACCGGAACTAGGCCATTAAAGCAATTTCCGGTTGGATTATTGATAACATTGTCATTTATTTAGAGGTTAATACACGACATGTCGTGTTTTAATGTCTTTAATACACATGTTCGGTTTCGCCACTCAAAGGGAGTAATTACGTTTTCACTTACCACTACAAAGCAATGCTCCATTAATCAACCTCTTTATTACACGTGCTTCTAAATTATGTGTACACATACTTTATTTATATTTTAACCGAATATAATATGAAAGAAAAGTAAAAATAAAAAATATATAATTTAAAACAAAAAGTAACCGTCATTTACGCGTCTCGAACACACGACGTTCTGATAGATAAAATGTAATAGGGCGTGCACGAAACTACGATGGTGAAAGTCGAAACTACGCTTCTGAAAGTCGAAAGTCGAAACTATGATGGTGGAAGTCGGAAGCACGATGATGCAAGTCGAAACTACGATGGTGAAATTCGAAATTCGAAACTACGATGGTGAAAGTCGAAACCACGATGGTGAAAGTCGTATCTACGATGATGAAAATCGAAAGTACGATGGTGAAAGTCGAAACCACGATGGTGAAAGTCGTAACTGCGATGATGAAAGTTGATAGTCGAAACTACGATGGTGTAAGTCGAAACCACGATGGTGTAAACGCGAAATAAAATCGCGTTTTCACCATCATAGTTTCGTGATTTCGTGTTTTCACCATCATAGTTTCGTATTTTCACCATCGTGATTTCGACTTTCACCATCGTAGTTTCGACTTTCGACTTTTGTGGTATTGGGTTCAGAATTAAAAAAACGTGATGGTCCAAATGGAACACCGTACTATTATAATTATGAGTTTTCGACCCGGGCCGATAAGGGTTAATCAGCGCGTGAAGGCAATAACCGGCTTAAAACACGCCAATTTTTGTTACGATATATAGTAACATGTGCCATTAAAATGTGATTCCATATTGGCCCAGTTATGAGTCATTTGACTACATTGGTGTTTGGCCCCGGTATTGAACCAGTAAATTCAACAATTCTTAGACCAAAACATAGGCCAAAATGAAATTATTTAATTAACAATATTAATATTTAAACTGCGATAGTGAAACATTGTTATTAAAACTTTGGCAAATCACGCTAGAAGTCTTCCTGGGTAGAAACAATACTAAAGTGTCTTCCTCAATGAGATCACACATAGCCGTAGCGTCGGATCGAACCCACGACCCACCGATCCTGGATCCGATGGTCCACCATTTGATCACACGCTTTACACTTTTTTTTATAGGGCGTTACTCTTGAAAATGTATTAAAGACATCATATTTTGGATATTGGTGGTCATATATTAAAAGAACAAAAAAACGCCGGGTGAAATTCAGAACCACTCTTCTTAACTATTGTAAGCGGTATTTATAGATTTAGAATATACATGTAAAATTGTTTTATTAAAGGTTTTGTTATTAATAATGATCTTATTGATAAAACAATTTTAATGTAATGAAATATCTTATCAGTATATATAGTAAAATGTACAAAAATAGTTTATTTTCATATTTTTTTATTCAAAACAAACATGTATTTGCTATGTTAGCAGCATCTACAATCTGAATAGTTTTAGATAAAACTACTTATAGGATGATAGCTTTATATGGTAATGCACACATAGTGTAAAATATTGATGAAAATGTCATTCAATTTCAATGTTGATGTGTCTCCTTTTAAGCAACTCAAGAAATTCCTAAAAGTCATATTTTGGAATAAAACCTGATTAACGAAACTTTCATTTTAAACAAAACAGCATTTACCATTCAAAGCAAATCAAGGCCGCGATTGTTTGTCAGAAAGAATTCCAGTTTAATATTTCTTTCTTCTTCGTTTTCGGCACTCCCGCATCACAATTTAGAAAAGAAACGCGACAAATATTTGACAACACTTCAATTACCGATGCATTCCCGTTTAACGAAGAAAAATGTGGTGGTTAAACATCGTAAATTATTGAAAAGAAGGAGGTCATAGAGCTCTAGTGAAAATACATTTATTTTCTAATTTACGTAAGAACAAATTGCGGCTTAATATAACGAAGGAAAGTACGTTTAAAAAAAGTAGAAGAAATAATAAAGAGAAATACGAAAAAGTTCAATGTTGGAAAAAAATAATTATAAAAAAGCAGTTTGTAAAACATGAAACTAAACTCTGATAATTTGCTCATATTTTGTTCATATAAGTTTTATGTACAATTTTGTATTGATGTTGAAATATTATAGAAGCATGTAACGTATTAACATACAGTGTCGTTGGAAGACGATATGCTTGTGGAAATCTAAACCCACCACTGATACTGATAGTGATCGGGTCTTACATGTAGTATCTATACACAGGAGTATCTATACATCTATACACCGGAGTATCTATACATCTATACACCGGAGTATCTATACATATATACACCGGAGTATGTATACACCGGAGTATCTATACACCGGAACGTGCATATACAATAAAGAGTTCAACTAGATCTTTTTTACCCATTGCTTCTGAAGATTGTATGAAAGTTATTTATATTTGAAAAATAAACCTAATGCAATACTTTTTAAAACTCATATTGTTTTGACAAAACTGTTATGAATGATTTTAGAAATGCATCATTGTATTTTTGTAAAAACTTATTTTAAAAAAAAGAATATTTGACATGAAGAGAAAGTGACGCAGCATTGAAAGAACACGGCAATCCCAACAAATACAGAGAAAGCTCGTTCAGTATAACAGTCAGAAGAAAGGACACGGCCATCCCGACATATACTGAGAAAGCTCGCTCGAGTATAACGGTCAGAAAAAATGACACGGTCATCTCAACATATACAGAGAAAGCTCGCTCCAGTATAACAGTCAGAAAAAAGGACACGGTCATCTCGACAAATACAGAGAAAGCTCGCTTCAGTATAACAGTCAGAAAAAAGGACAATGCCATCTCAACAAATACAGAGAAAGCTCGCTCCAGTATAACAGTCAGAAGACAGGACAAGGCCATCCCAATAAATACAGAGAAATCTTGCTCCAATATAAGTCAGAAGACTGGACACGGCCATCCCAGTAAATACAGAGAAAGCTCGCTCCAATATAACAGTCAGAAAAAAGGACACGGCCATCTCAATAAATACAGAGAAAGCTTGCTCCAGTATAACAGTCAGCAAAAAAGGACACGGCCATCTCGAAAAATACAGAGAAAGCTCACTCCAGTATAACAGTCAGAAAAAAGGACACGGCCATCTCAACATATACAGAGAAAGCTCGCTCCAATATAACAGTCAGAAGACAGGACACAGCCATCCCAATAAATACAGAGAAAGTTCGCTCCAATATAACAGTCAGAAAAAAGGACACGGCCATCTCAATAAATACAGAGAAAGCTTGCTCCAGTATAACAGTCAGAAAAAAGGACACGGCCATCTCGACAAATACAGAGAAAGCTCGCTCCAGTATTACAATCAGTAAAAAGGACACGGCCATCTCAACAACTACAGAGAAATCTCGGTCCAATATAAGTCAGAAGACAGGACACGGCCATCCCAATAAATACAGAGAAATCTCGCTCCAATATAAGTCAGAAAAAAGGACACGGCCATCTCAATAAATACAGAGAAAGCTTGCTCCAATATAACAGTCAGAAAAAAGGACACGGCCATCTCAACAAATACAGAGAAAGCTCGCTCCAATATAACAGTCAGAAGAAAGGACACGGCCATCCTAACAAATACAGAAAAAGCTCGCTCCAGTATAACAGTCAGAAGAAAGGACACGGCCATCCCAACAAATACAGAGAAAGCTCGCTCTAATATAACAGTCAGAAGAAAGGACACGGGAATCCCAATAAATACAGAGAAATCTCGCTCCAATATAACAGTTAGAAAAAAGACACGGCCATCTCAATAAATACAGAGAAAGCTTGCTCCAATATAACAGTCAGAAAAAAGGACACGGCCATCTCAACAAATACAGAGAAAGCTGGCTCCAATATAACAGTCAGAAGAAAGGACAGGGCCATCCCAACAAATACAGAGAAAGATCGCTCCATTATAACAGTCAGAATAAAAGAAACGGCCATCACGACAAAAACAGAGAAAGCTCGCTCTAGTTTAACAGTCAGAAGAAAGGACACGGCCATCTCAACAAATACAAAGAAAGCTTGCTCCAGTATAACAGTCAGAAGAAAGGACACGGCGATCCCGACAAATACAGAGAAAGATCGCTCCAGTATGACAGTCAGAAGAAAGGGCTCGGCCATCCCGACAAATACAGAGAAAGCTCGCTCTAGTTTAACAGTCAGAAGAACCGACACGGCCATCCCGACAAATACAGAGAAAGCTAGCTCCATTATCACAATCAGAAGAAAGGACATGGCCATCCCGACAAATACAGAGAAAGATCGCTCCAGTATAACAATCAGAAGAAAGGACACGGCGATCCCGACAAATACAGAGAAAGATCGCTCCAGTATGACAGTCAGAAGAAAGGGCCCGGCCATCCCGACAAATACAGAGAAAGCTTGCTCTAGTTTAACAGTCAGAAGAAAGGACACGGCCATCCCGACAAATACAGAGAAAGCTCGCTCCATTATAACAGTCAGAAGAAAGGACACGGCCATCCCACAAAGTATAGAGAAATCTCGCTCCAGTATAACAGTCAAAAGAAAGGACAAGGCCATCCTAAAAAATACAGAAAAAGCTCGCTCTAGTATAACAGTCAGAAGAAAGGACACGGCCATCCCAACAAATACAGACAAAGCTGGCTCCAGTATAACAGTCAAAAGAAAGGACAAGGCCATCCCAACAAATACACAGCAGGCTCGCTCCAGTATAATAGTCAGAAGAAAGGACACGGCCATCCCGATAAATACAGAGAAAGCTCGTTCCAGTATAACGGTCAGAAGAAAGGACACGGCCATCCCAATAAATACAGAGAAAGTTCACTCCAGTATAACAGTCAGAAAAAAGGACAAGGCCATCCCAACATATACAGAGAAATCTCGCTCCAGTATAACAGTCAGAAGAAATGACACGGCCATTCCAACAAATACAGAGAAAGCTCGCTCCAGTATAACAGTCAGAAGAAAGGACACGGCGATCCCGACAAATACAGAGAAAGATCGCTCCAGTATGACAGTCAGAAAAAAGGGCACGGCCATCCCGACAAATACAGAGAAAGCTCACTCTAGTTTAACAGTCAGAAAAAAGGACACGGCCATCCCGACAAATACAGAGAAAGCTCGCTCCATTATAACAGTCAGAAGAAAGGACACGGCTATCCCTATAAATACAGAGAATGATCGCTCCAGTATAACAGTCAGAAGAAAGGACACGGCCATCCGGACAAAAACAGAGAAAGCTCGCTTAAGTTTAACAGTCAGAAGAAAGGACATGGCCATCCCAACAAATACAGAGAAATCTCGCTCCAGTATAACAGTCAAAAGAAAGGACAAGGCCATCCAAAAAATACAGAGAAAGCTCGCTCCAGTATAACAGTCAGAAGAAAGGAAACGGCCATCCCAACAAATACAGAGAAAGCTCGCTCCAGTATAACAGTCAGAAGAAAGGACACGGCCATCCTAACAAATACAGACAAAGCTCGCTCCAGTATAACAGTCAAAAGAAAGGACAAGGCCATCCCAACAAATACACAGAAAGCTCGCTCTATTATAAGTCAGAAGAAAGGACTAGGCCATCCTAAAAAATACAGAGAAAGCTCGCTCCAGTATAATAGTCAGAAGAAAGGACACGGCCATCGCGATAAATATAGAGAAATCTCGCTCCAGTATAACGGTCAGAAGAAAGGTCAAGGCCATCCCAATAAATACATAGAAAGTTCACTCCAGTATAACAGTCAGAAAAAATTACAAGGCCATCCCAACATATACAGAGAAATCTCGCTCCAGTATAACAGTCAGAAGAAATGACACGGCCATTCCAACAAATACAGAGAAAGCTCGCTCCAGTATAACAGTCAGAAGAAAGGACACGGCGATCCCGACAAATACAGAGAAAGATCGCTCCAGTATGACAGTCAGAAGAAAGGGCACGGCCATCCCGACAAATACAGAGAAAACTCACTCTAGTTTAACAGTCAGAAAAAAGGACACGGCCATCCCGACAAATACAGAGAAAGCTCGCTCCATTATAACAGTCAGAAGAAAGGACACGGCTATCCCTATAAATACAGAGAATGATCGCTCCAGTATAACAGTCAGAAGAAAGGACACGGCCATCCCGACAAAAACAGAGAAAGCTCGCTTAAGTTTAACAGTCAGAAGAAAGGACACGGCCATCCCAACAAATACAGAGAAAGCTCGCTCCAGCATAACAGTCAAAAGAAAGGACAAGGCCATCCCAACAAATACAGAGAAAGTTCGCTCCAGTATAACAGTCAGAAGAAAGGACAAGGCCATCCCAACAAATACAGAGAAAGCTCGCTCCAGTATAACAGTCAGAAAAAAGGACACGGCCATCCCAACAAATACAGATAAACCTCGCTCCAGTAAAACAGTCAGAAGAAAGGACACGGCCATCCCGACAAATACAGAGAAAGCTCGCTCCAGTATAACGGTCAGAAGAAAGGACACGGCCATCCCAATCAATAGATAGAAAGTTCACTCCAGTATAGTAGTCAGAAAAAACGACAAGGCCATCCCAACATATACACAGAAAGCTCACTCCAATATAACATTCAGAAGAAAGGACACGGCCATCCTGACAAATACAGAGAACGCTCACTTCAGTATAACAGTCAGAAGAAAAGACACGGCCATCCAAATTATAACATTGAAAGTTCGCTCCAGTATAACAGTCAGAAGAAAGGACACGGTCATCCCAACAAATGCAGAGAAAGCTCGCTCCAGTATAACGGTCAGAAGAAAGGACACGGTCATCCTAACAAATACAGAGAAAGCTCGTTCCAGTATAACAGTCAGAAGAAAGGGCACGGCCATCCCGACAAATACAGTGAAAGCTCGCTCTAGTTTAACAGTCAGAAGAAAGGACACGGCTATCCCGACAAAAACTGAGAAAGCTCACTCCAGTATAACATTCAGAAGAAAGGACACGGCCATCCAAATTATAACATTGAAAGTTCGCTCCAGTATAACAGTCAGAAGAAAGGACACGGTCATCCCAACAAATGCAGAGAAAGCTCGCTCCAGTATAACGGTCAGAAGAAAGGACACGGTCATCCTAACAAATACAGAGAAAGCTCGTTCCAGTATAACAGTCAGAAGAAAGGGCACGGCCATCCCGACAAATACAGTGAAAGCTCGCTCTAGTTTAACAGTCAGAAGAAAGGACACGGCCATTCCGACAAATACAGAGAAAGCTCGCTCCATTATCACAGTCAGAAGAAAGGACACGGCCATCTAGACGAATTCTGAGAACGCTCGCTCCAGTACAACGGTCAGAAGAAAGGACACGGTCATCTTAACAAATACAGAGAAAGCTCGTTCCAGTATAACAGTCAGAAGAATGGACACGGCGATCCCAACAAATACAGAGAAAGCTCGCTCCACGCTCCAGTATAACAGACAGAAGAAAGGACACGGCCATCCTGACAAATACAGAGAAAGCTAACTCCTGTATAACAGACGGAAGAAAAGACACGGCCATCCCAACAAATACAGAGAAAGCTCGCTCGGGTATAACGGTCAGAAGAAAGGACACGGACATCCCAACAAATACACAGAAAGCTCGCTCCAGTATAACGGTCAGAAGAAAGGACACGGCCATCCCAATAAATACAGTGAAAGCTCGCTCCAGTATAATAGTCAGAAGAAACGACAATGCATTCCCGACAAATACAGAGAAAGCTTGCTCAAGTATAACAGTCAGAAGAAAGGACACAGACATCCCAACAAATACAGAGAAAGCTCGCTCCAGTTTAACATTCAGAAGAAAGGACACGGCCACCCATATTATTACATTGAAAGTTCGCTCCAGTATAACAGTCAGAAGAAAGGACACAGACATCCAAACAAATACAGAGAGAGCTCGCTCCAGTATAACGGTCAGAAGAAAGTACACGGTCATCCTAACAAATACAAAGAAAGCTCGCTCCAGTATAAGAGTCAGAAGAAAGGACACGGCCATCCCGACAAATACAGATAAAGCTCGCTCTAGTTTAACAGTCAGAAGAAAGGACACGGCCATTCCATCAAATACAGAGAAATCTCGCTCCAGTATAACAGTCAGAAGAAAAGACCCGGTCATCCTAACAAATACAGAAATAGCTCGCTCCACTATAACGGTCAGAAGAAACGACAATGCAATCCCGACAAATACAGAGAAAGCTTGCTCCAGTATAACAGTCAGAAGAAAGGACACGGACATCCCAACAAATACAGAGAAAGCTCGCTCGGGTATAACGGTCAGAAGAAAGGAAACGGACATCCCAACAAAGACAAAGAAAGCTCGCTCCAGTGTAACGGTCAGAAGAAAGAACACGGCCATCCCAATAAATACAGTGAAAGCTCGCTCCAGTATAACAGTCAAAAGAAAGGACAAGGCCATCCCAACATATACAGAGAAATCTCGCTCCAGTATAACAGACAGAAGAAAGGACACGGCCATCTAGACGAATTCTGAGAATGCTCGCTCCAGTATAGCAGTCAGAAGAAGGGACACGGCCATCTCAATAAATACAGTGAAAGCTCGCTCCAGTATAGCAGTCAGAAGAAAGGACACGGTCATCCTAACAAATACAGAGAAAGCTCACTCAAGTATAACGGTCAGAAGAAAGGTCACGGCTATTCCAACATATACACAGAAAGCTCGCTACAGTATAACGGTAAGAAGAAAGGACATGGCCATCCCGACAAATACAGAGAAAGCTCGCTCCAGTATAACAGTCAGAAGAAAGGAGACGGCCATCCCAACTAATACAGAAAAAGCTAGCTCTAGTTTAACAGTCAGAAGAAAGGACACGGCCATTCCAACATATACACAGAAAGCTCGCTCCAGTATAACAGTCAGAAGAAAGGACACGGCCATCCCGACAAATACAGAGAAAGCTCGCTCCAGTATAATGGTCACAAGAATAAACACGGCCATCCAAATAAATACAGAGAAAGTTCACTCCAGTATAACAGTCAGAAAAAAGGACAAGGCCATCCCAACATATACAGAGAAAGCTCACTCCAATAAAACAGTCAGAAGAATGGACACGGCCATGCTGACAAATACAGAGAAAGCTCGCTCAAGTATAACAGTCAGAAGAAAGGACACGGACATCCCAACTAATACCTAGACAGCTCGCTCCAATATAACAGTCAGAATAAAGTGCACGGCAATTCTAACAAATATAGAGAAGCTCGCTCCAGTATAACGGTCAGAAGAAAGGACACGGACATCCCAATAAATACAAAGAAAGCTGGCTCAAGTATAACAGCCAGAAAAAAGGTAAACGGCCATCCCAACTAATACAAAAAAAAGCTCGCTCCAGCATAAGTCAGAAGAAAGGACACGGCCATCCCAACAAATTCAGAGAAAGTTCACTTCAGTATAACGGTCAGAAGAAAAGACACGGACTTCCCGACAAATACAGAAAAAGTTCGATCCAGTATAACAGTCAGAAGAAAGGATATGGCCATCCCAACAAATACAGAGAAAGCTCGCTCCAGTATAGCAGTCAGAAGAAAGGACAAGGCCATCCCAACAAATACTGAGAAATCTCGCTCCAGTATAACAGACAGAAGAAAGGACATGGCCATCCCAACAAATACTTAGAAATCTCGCTCCGCTATAACAGTCAGAAGAAAGGACAAGGCCATCCCAACATATACAGAGAAATCTCGCTCCAGTATAGCAGTCAGAAGAAAGGACATGGCCATCCCAACAAATACAGAGAAATCTCGCTCCAGTATAACAGACAGAAGAAAGGACATGGCCATCCCAACAAATACTGAGAAATCTCGCTCCGCTATAACAGTCAGAAGAAAGGACAAGGCCATCCCAACATATACAGAGAAATCTCGCTCCAGTATAACAGACAGAAGAAAGGACATGGCCATCCCAACAAATACAGAGAAAGCTCGCTCCAGTATAGCAGTCAGAAGAAAGGACATGGCCATCCCAACAAATACAGAGAAATCTCGCTCCAGTATAACAGACAGAAGAAAGGACATGGCCATCCCAACAAATACTGAGAAATCTCGCTCCGCTATAACAGTCAGAAGAAAGGACAAGGCCATCCCAACATATACAGAGAAATCTCGCTCCAGTATAACAGACAGAAGAAAGGACATGGCCATCCCAACAAATACAGAGAAAGCTCGCTCCAGTATAGCAGTCAGAAGAAAGGACAAGGCCATCCCAACATATACAGAGAAATCTCGCTCCAGTATAACAGACAGAAGAAAGGACATGGCCATCCCAACAAATACTGAGAATCTCGCTCCGCTATAACAGTCAGAAGAAAGAACACGGCCATCCTAACAAAAACTGAAAAAATTCGCTCTAGTATAATAGTTAGAAGACCGTTATTATTTTATCACACCGACTATTTTTATACATATACATGTATGAAATGCTTTTTACATTTTAATGTATGATAATGCATAAAAATAAATAAGAAGGAAAATACGAATTGCAAGAACAAAAAACTGTATCCCCATTCAATAATGGTTTCTTGTAATATATAAAAAAACATTTGTTATTTCTATATACGTTATGGGCGAAAATAGTGACTGAGCCGTTAATTTAAGCCGAATATTGACACGTTAAATAACGTTACATCGTGTTACGTACCGTACGCCAACGTCGGACGCATCGTCATGCATGAACTGATACAATTTGGCATCAAACAAAAGAAGATACCTCACACGCCTATTTACTTCATTCGCAAGAACACTTTTTGAATTATCCAACAATGGACCCCCTTATTTCAAAACATCTGGTGACATAGTGACGAGAGATTGTTATCCTTAAAGGAGCATATGCTCATTTACAATTTCTTGCAAATTGTATATCCACATGGCAAAGGTTAACTCCCAGTATATCAAAATTTCGTTTCTATTTTGAAAAGGGACATATATGTTTTCAATGCTTGAAAGCCATCCTTTACCATAGATTTGTGGTCATTTGTGACTCAAAACACTACTTACCCAATTAATACTTTTATATATATATTTAGGAGATTAATATTTCCATATGGACAGACACAGGAATATGTTTAAAAGGCTTATATATAAGTGGCACAAACGTTTTTTTTTCAACCGGATTGATAGCAGAAAGTTACAGCACTTAAGGAAGACCAGCAAAATCGACGACGCTATAATCCAGTGAGTATCTAACGTCATCAAGGCAGAGCATCATCAAACTGCTCGAGAAATTGCAAACATTTTTGATATAAGTAAATCACCAATTATGCAAAAAATTCTTTCTGAGAATTTATTCATGTCTCTTGTATGTGCGAGATGGGTATCTTGATTGCTCACAGGGGGAACAAAAGGAGCGAGCGAACACATTTAGGAGTACAAATGAGCGACGATTTTGTAGTATATAATTAAGACCTTACACGACCTAGCACGTAACGCGGTACCCCATGTAGTGGTTTGTCTGTAAAATGCACATATTTATGTATACATCATTGAAATGTTCATATCTTGCTGATAAATGCTAAAACTTTTGAAATATTAACCTCATTAAACTTCCAAAATGCACATATTTTGATAATAACAAAAAATGATTGTAATTAAATGTGTTTAAAGTATTGCTAAAACAATTCCTGTAGACCTCTTAGTGACTGTTTTTAAGAAAACGCGAAAATAAAAAACTTTGAGCGAAATGTGTATTTCTAAGACGAGCGGACCGAACTTTAAACTTTTATTTACATTTTTGAAATTCCGTCATGGCTCGGTTGCTTTCCGCTGTACCTCCGCCAGAGTTCGGAAGCACACACATGAATACTGCAGTGATAGCGTGCGGTTTAAGACCGTTAGAAAAGGGGTTCATTAACAAGTTATGGTATCACTAATATTATGTAATCGTTATGGGGTTTTCTTTTTTTAAACAAATATATTCATGTCTGCAATAAAACTGTATCGAGCGTAGTACGCATTATATCATTTATACGCATTGAAAACAACGAGTACGGAATACTATTTTGGTCAGAACTCTTGCATAAACGAGTGATACTATCGCACGCGCTATTACGTCACAAATCACTTTATCGCAGTCAATATTGAGAGGCTACCGAGGATGGTTTGTTTAGTACTGTCATTAAAAAAGTAATTTTATTTTTGATTTGATATGAACATTTCGTCGCTTACCTGCAATAAATTAGATAGTGCGTTCATTAATACGCTTAGGGGAATAAAAGGAATGTTCTTATAAACTATCTAACTGCAAGCAGTTTCCCGTACTATGTTTCTCTCTGAAGTGAATTGATCATATTACCGACCGACGCGTTTCCAAACAAGCTTCGCAACTCCCCGTTTTCTGCCGAAGGTGTTTATCGGAAAGAGACGAACATTGATTTGTAAATAAAATCCGTTCTTAACTATGTACTGATAATGTGTTTTATATCTATTTTTTTCGTTTGCAAAGTCTTTCAGTGATTAAATAAACATGTATTCTATCATCTGGAAGAATAAAACTGACTAAATTTTTTTCTAAAAACGATCATTTCTGAAGTTTAATGACCTTTTAAGTGTTAAAGCTCCCGCCATTTACAGTCGGGGACATATAGTATCACCGCTGTCCGTACGTATGTACGTCCCGTACGAACGTACGTACATACGTACGAAAATGGTTTCCGACTTATATATTTAGTTTTTATGAACAGATTTAAACCAAATTTGGTGTGTGACTTTACATCCAAATAATACAGGTCAAGTTAGTATTTCGTTCCGGTCTGATGATTTTCAATGGAGTTATTGAAATTGATCTCGGCTCGATATCTCTTGAAGGATTAGATGGATTTGATTCATATTTGGTAGAAAGATGTATGGTGATTAACTACAGCTCAAGCTTTATTTCCGTCAAAATCCCTGCATACTAATTAAGTGTTCTCGGCTCTGATTGGCTGATAGTTTCCGACCTCTAAAGTCTTTATTTATGGACCGATTTTGACGAAAAATTTTATTTGGCTTAATATCAACAAGACCCAGGTGAATTTCGACAATGGATGGAATTTGCGCATACTAATAAGGTGATCTGGATTCTGATTGGCTGGCGGTTTCCGACCTTTAAAATCTTTATTGATGGACCGATTTTGATGAAACTTGATATTTGGATTTATTGATATTTTCAACGTAGTTACAAAGCGGGGGCATCTGTGTCCCATGGATGCATTTCTAGTTGGATTCCAGTGTCGTTAAATAGGCCCAGTGTAAACATTTTATACGCTATTTCTGGATAACCCTCGTACGTGTATAGGTGATTTCATCTATTTAGGTAATGAATACAATGAACATTTTCAACATTGCCGTTCGTCTAGGTCTACTGTTTATCAGGTAGAAACTCGTCTATTTCTTGTATACAACGCATATAGGTATATTTGGACGCATTCATATGCAGTTATGCTGTCATGTCCGTATTAATCTATCTCGTGAGTGAAGCAATATGTTGATTGATTTGTGATTTGTTTATCTCATCGTCCTTATGCGTATAATGCAGACACATCCATAAAGAATGTGGTGCGGTTAGCAAGGGCACAGGATGCCAAGTTGGCCTGATTAAAAGAAACTACAATAATTTATAATTTTAATAAGCTATATTTAATTGATTGTTCAACTGTAAACAGAACTTTACATTCCACGTCAGAAATATCAAGTAGCTTTATCAGCGGGAATGATCCCGATTATTATGGGTTATTCTAACGGCACATCCTGATTGGTTATATTTCACACTCGAGATATACAAACTAGCGAAAGGTCATTTATCCTAAGGTTTGGATGAGAGTGAGACGCATAATTGTTTTAGAAAGGAGATTTTTTTAGTTTGAACTGAAAATTCCAAAGATGTTTCTACATATACATATATTATAGCTTTTGCTGCAGCTTCTGCTACTGTTGCTGACGCTGCTGTTGCATTATGTTTATAAAAAAAAAACAATGCATACTGACTTAATATTTCAAAGGTGAATATTTACATTAATACCTTAACTGTCTGTGAGTCTCGGAACAATATGTCTGAAACCTACATAATACCATTTTCATAACCGCGTCGTTTATCCTTCTAGTTCAATTCAATATTGAAATGTTCACAGGTTTAATGGAGAATGAACCTAAATCTATAATGCTCAACAAGTGAGACACACATATATATATATATATATATATTTTATTTATTAAAGTGACAGGTACAATACATTTTAAAATTACAACATTTGCAAGAACGTTAGTACATACAAAGAAATACCCAGCCTAGTAAGGCTTATCAGTCACTATGTTATCAAGATTTCAATAACTTTAACACATAAATAATGATGAAAAATTTCATGGCATTGTTAACCATATAATATACAATATATATAGACATAGTACTGTCCCGCAATTAACATTGAACGTCAATACGACACGTATATTTGAGAAATTCCATGCATTAGTGATATCATTACGTTGACAATTTCACAATAAATCAAAGCACTGCATTGCTGATGGGGACGGAGCATATAAGATGTAAAATGTCGCTATTGGTTTACACAAATATGTCAATTTGCATACGTTGAAGTAGATTAATCCCAATTAATGAATGAATGAATGAATGAATGGTGTTTTACGGCACGTCGACACATAAATAGGTCATTTTGTGCGCGCAAAGATTAATGGACGTGATGATGACAAAAATATATTAAATAAATACGGTTAAAAATTTATTAAAACTAATTACAAATAAATAAATGAAAAAAAAACAACAACAAATAGGTGAACATGGTCAATAAAATAATAATTGTACTAAACATGATTAAAAAGCTTAACCTCTTTAAGGAAACTAAATATATGTGAAACATCAATTTTATCAAATAATTCATTCATACTGTCGACTCTGTAGTTCTTTTCTCGCATTGGAGAAAAGTCCACACAGTCGATCAGTATGTGCTTCACAGAAAGCGGTGCAAAACAGGGCACACACTCTGGAACAGGTTCACGTTTTAAAAGATATGAATGTGTACAGCGCGTATGCCCAATTCTACACCGAGCTAATACAACTTCTTCTCGACGAATACACCTATTGCTAGGATGCCATTCGCCAAGTTTTGGTTTTATAACATGTAATTTGTTATTTATAGCAAAATCCCAAGAAGACTGCCATGAACTAAAAATATATTTATTAATATGAGATTTAAAATCTGTAAAAGGCAGTTTAAAAGTAATAATATTCAAGCTTAAGGCCGCTTTCGCAGCCTTATCAGCTTTATCGTTTCCTCTAATTCCTGTATGGCTAGGAAGCCAGCAGAAAACAATTGTATTACCTTTACAAAGTACATCGTATTTAATTAAAAGTTGAAGAATTTAATTGAAAGTTATCATCTTTCATGCCATCTATGGCTTGAAGAGATGAAAGTGAATCAGAAAATAAAATAAACTGTTTTTTCTCAGAATCATTTATGTAGTCCAATGCCAAATCAATGGCTTTGAGTTCAGCTGAAAAGACGAAGGCTCCGTTTGGCAATCGGCTCTTTGAAGTGCGTTGTCCTGTAACAGCAGCTGCAGCCACGTTTTCTCCGTCTTTAGAACCATCTGTATATATGTGACAAAAATGATTGTAAGACGATTTGATTTCATTAAATTTAATTTGGAAGATAGTGGAGTCTGTTTCAGATTTTTTTGTCTTTACAAAGTTCAAAAATGATTTTTGTCTTTTCCAAAGTCCATGGTGGTATTTCTGAGACTTTGTACTTAACAATTAAATTAAGATCAATATTGGCTTCGGTTAGTTTTGGTTTGATCCGGAGACTAAAAGTTCGAATAGCTTTAGGTTTTTTATCAAATAGATTTTCATAATAGGGGTCAAAAGTAAGATTAAAAGCAGGATTAGATGGATTCGAATAAAGTTTAAATGCATATTGAAGAGCCAGTTTTTCACGTCTTAAATACAACGATGGTTCATTTGCCTCTACATAAAGACTGTCGGCTGGGGATGTGCGAAAGGCACCAATGGCGAGTCGTAGTCCTTGGTTGTGTATATAGGATCAAGCATCGCTAAGTAAGACTTGCGAGCAGATCCATATACAATAGAGCCGTAGTCTAATTTAGATCTGATTAGTGATATGTAAAGTCTAAGTAAAACTTTACGACCTGCACCCTAATTTGTATTATCAACAACTTTCAATAAATTAAGTGCTTTATTACACTTTGTCTTGAGATATTTAAGATGAGGAATAAAAGTAAGTTTACGGTCAAAAATAAGACCTAAAAATTTTGTTTCCTCAACAACAGGTATAGGTGTCCCATCTAACGTTAGATCTGGATCATCGTGATGTTTACGAAAAATGCAAACAATTTGTTTTAGACTTAGAAAATTTAAAACCGTTTTCATCAGACCATGTCTGAAGTTTATTAAGGCATTGCTGTAGTTGCCTTTCAATAGTTTTCATAATTTTTGAACGGTAACAAATTACAAAATCGTCAACATATAAAGAGCAATCCACACCAGGATTTATACTCTTAACAAAATTATTAATTTTAATATTAAAAAGTGTGACAGACAGAATACTGCCTTGTGGGACGCCCATCTCCTGTTTGTGAACATCGGAGAGGGTTGTTCCCATTCGGACTTGAAACTGTCTATCGTCTAAAAAGTTTAAAATAAATGTAGCTAAACGGCCACAAAGGCCCATATTATGAAGATCTTTCATAATGCCATACTTCCACGTGGTGTCATAGGCTTTCTCCAAGTAAAAAAATACAGCGACTAAATGTTCTTTCTTTATGAAAGCCACCCTAACAAACGACTCAAATCTAACTAAATGGTCTGTAGTGCCCCTTTGACGTCGGAATCCACTTTGATACTTAGTAATTAAGTTGTTGGATTCCAAGAACCAAACGAGGCGACCATTAATCATACGTTCCGTGGTTTTAAAATCATAACTTGTCAAAGCAATTTGACGGTAATTAACTGGATCCGTGTTATCTTTCCAAGGTTTGGGTACCGGAATAACGATAGCTTCCCTCCAAGACTCGGGGAAGTTTCCAGTCACCCAGAGTTAAATATATCAAGTAGAATTAATAAGGACGACTCGGGTAAATGTTTTAAAAGTTAATAATGGATATCGTCAGGACCGGCTGATGTATCATGTGCCTTCTTTAAGGATTTTTTTCAATTCACTCAAAGAGTCTGATGTTTATGTTTTAAAAATGTTGGATTGCAATTAATGGTAGATGAATTTTTTGAAAAAGTATCTGCCAAAGTATTAACGATGTGTTTGGCAGATGTGGCAGTATGATTATCAGTTTTTAAATGGTTAACGCAACCTGGAGTACACTTACCGTTGATTTTTCGGACCATGTCCCACGCCCTCTTAAGGGAAGTACGAGAATTAAGCCTAGAGACGTACTCTCTCCAGGACTTTCTCTTACTTTCCTTAAGAGTACGTCTTGCTTTTGCACGAAACACTTTAAAATTGTCTAAATTATGTTGTGTAGGTCGTAAATTAAATTGACTTAAAGCTTTTTTACCATCCTTGACTACATTCATGTAGTCATCATCATACCATGGTTTTTGAGGGCGTTTTGGATTTGTCGAGGTTTTTAGGATAGTATTTTCTGATATACTGTATAATATTGATGAAAACTGACCAGCAGGATCATCCGTATCGTTAAATAAATCAGGCTTTAACTGTTCTTCGCAAAGAGATTGGAACATATGCCAATCTGCTTTGCGAAGTTTCCATCGTTGATTTCTATCGAGAAGTGGAGGTCCAATATTTTCAAGAAATATTGGATAATGGTCACTCCCGCAGAGGTCATCACCAACACTCCGTGAAAAGTCTAACAAAAGTGATGGCTTACAAACTGATAAATCGATGGAAGTTTTCGATCCTGAAGCAGGATGTAAATATGTATGAGATTTATTATCATTATAAAGACATAGGTTATTTTGATTTAAAAAAGATTCAACTTTATTACCTTTATCATTAATATCTTTACAACCCCATATGTTATTGTGGGCATTAAAAGCATAAAAGGTGATGGCAATTGTGCAATGAGTTTATCGAGATCCTTCGGATCAAGGGTTGCACTTGGTGGTAAATGTAAAGAGCAAATTGTAATAAGTCTATGCATTGTAACACTAACTGCAACTGCTTGCAGATTAGTGTCTAATGCAATTGTACTGTGTGGACGTTTCTATTGACAAGAACAGACACACCACCAGTTGCTTTTTCACCTGTATCACAAATTGTGTTATATAAAGAATACTGTTTAAAAGTAGTTTTATCATTTGTCTTCAAAAACGTTTCTTGAAGACAAAATGCAATAGGGTTATGTTTATTTAAAAGTAAATTTGGTTTTAAACCTCGACAATTCCATTGTATTATTTTATTTGAATTTGAATCGTTCATTGAGGTGAAAGAATAGGATCTATTGGGGCCTTCGTTTTCACGACCTTAATGGAATCCGATGCTGCTTCATCGATCTCCATATCTAGGTGTGACAATTTATTGTGCAACCGTATAGCGTCATCAGACTCTTCCGGTTGCCTCCCTGGAGCACACAATTTAGCAGCGGCCAGATTTATTTTTCCAGTCTTGCGTGGTGAAGATGAACTCTTGGCATTACCAGAGCTCGCAGATGACGTGCTCTTAGCAACATCAGAAGTCGCTGAAGATGAGCTCTTGGTAACACCAGAGCTAGCTGAAGACGAGCTATTGGAACCACCAGAGCTCGACGCTTTTGGTGAACTCGGGACATTCCCCGAGTTCACCGACTTTGACGTTTTCTGATCAGTTTCAGAAACCGTCGTTTTTTTATTATTTACAATGACTGGCTTAGGTTTTATAAATGGTTTAACAGTAGAAGATGTCTGAGTCTCAGATGTGACACGAGATGTACCAGGAATAATAAAATACATGGTTTGGGGTTTTCATTTAGCCAGGTGATGTCCGTCTGAACTTCCATACATCTTGTTGATTTTTTCTCAACAATTCTACTCACATCAGCATATGCTTTGCCTGATGGAGTTGATGGAGACTGACTTTCAACAAGATGTCTGGCTTCAGGAAATGAAATTTTTTTGTCCAACTTGATCTTTTGTATTTCCCTCTCAAATTTCCATTTTGGACAATCTCGCGAGAAAGCCCCGTGGTTCCCACTGCAATTTATGCAACGGGCGGGTTTAGTGCATGACGCGAAGTCGGTGTGCCCCGTTTCACCATATCGAGCACACACGGCATCTCGTCTACATCTTTCTCGGTGATGTCCAAACTGTTGGCAATTAAAGCACCGAAGTGGATTTGGAATAAATTGATCAACAGGTAAAGACAAATATCCGATTTTTACTGTTTTTGGAAGATTGGGGTTATTGAACGTCAAGATAAAGGTGTTCGTAAATTTAACAATGCCATTCTTCTTGGTACTAATACGTGTCACTTCTGACACCCCCTGTGATTTCAGGTTAACACTCATTTCCTCAATAGTACATTGTTCTAGTTCCCTAGAACGAATGACTCCTTTGGAGGAATTAAGTGTGTTGTGTGGACGAACCTATACCGGTATTTCAACAAAGTTTTTGACAGAAAGTAAATTGTCTGAATGATTCTTTTTTAAACATTCAATCAGAATTTTTCCGGATTTCAATTTGTTTACCTCTCGTGGTTCACCAGCAAAATCAAGTATTGCCTTGTGAATCGCAAAAGGTGAAAGCTTTGTTACGGATTTTAATTCATCTGTTGAAGTTATTGTCAAAAATCGTGGCCAGTTTAATTCATTGAATTCGGCATCTGATTCAGTCTCTGTCGAATCGTGTCTAGCACGCTTGTGCAAAGACTGAGTAGGTATAGGTCTGTTTGGAGTATTATTTTGGTTTCTTTTTTTGGAAGCCATTATGTGTTTGTGTCTGTTTCGCTTTCCACGTTTCTCACCCGCCGCGGAGTCCAACAAGGGGATACACGCTGTGGATATCCGACAGACATGATGCCAAGAATACGTGAACAATATACTCAAGCAAAGCAATACATCAGATCCCGCATACCACCCGATGGATGTAAATTCAAGTCCCGACAAGACAAGAACCGCACCAACATCCATCTAAAAATGGCATACGTATAACCATATAGTATTTCACTTTACAAGATTAGCCCATAAGCCATGACAGTTTTTAAGGATTTGGAAATTAGATTACTGGAAGAATATTCATTGAAAATTAATATAGACAAGTATATGAAACTTGAAAACATCAATGGGGATGGAATAATGGGGAAAGGATGATACATGACAAAATATAATCCAAGAAAATTATCATAACAGACCGATTGATCAAGACCGGGCCCATCCGACCTCCCGTCTTGACTTGAAATCCGGACCAAAGTGGTGTGTTGCGTCGCAGACTCCTGCGGCGCTCAACCACCAGGACTCCTTCATCCAACCGCACGGGTCGCCACTCATGGTCAACAGGTGGGTTCTTTTTCGGGGAGGATCTTACTGCTCTGCTTGGAACGAGCAGTTAATCCCGATTACCTTTGATTCTAATACAGGGTACAAAATCTACATGTTCTATGCCTAACGTTGACCCTTTTCTCGAAAAAGTTAGAGAATGTAACTGAATGGTTTGCCTTTGAAAGCTATATTAGGAATATCAACTCTTAAATTTGGCAAATGTCCAATTTCAAAATTATAGTTCAACTCAACTCGTGATATATTTCAGAAATGACAA
Source organism: Panopea generosa (assembly GCA_029582155.1). Classification (NCBI taxonomy): domain Eukaryota; kingdom Metazoa; phylum Mollusca; class Bivalvia; order Adapedonta; family Hiatellidae; genus Panopea; species Panopea generosa. Next base: position 49,037,029 of record CM055897.1, read on the forward strand.
GCTTTCTATCATATATAAAATATCAAAGTGCTCTGAATCTAGCACGATGAATTCCACTTTGAGTTTATATTCATTTACTATTTTCTTTATTGATTTCTCTAACGCAACAGTGAAACAATTCATTTAAAAGACAAAAAGTAGAAATGTGTATGTCAGCATAAATAGTTGATTCTTTCATTTATATTTTCCGGGGCCCTATATCACCCCAAAAACGGAACTGCACTAGCCAAAATGTTATGGTATGTTTATAGGTATAAATCGCCGCTGTATATTATATCATTAATGTTTTCGTTGAAATAGGCGTATCCATGTTTAAAGTGAGTTCGAGCTCTTATCAGGGGGTGGAACTATTTGATTGGTGGTTGTCAGATTTGCAATAACACGATACACGGTTGTATATTTGCGGTATAGGAAAAAATCATGTTAGCTTTGAGAGCGGCTGCTAAAGCACCGCCCACAGAAATGGTAAATAAAAATAGTCTATGGAAGCTAATCCACGTGTCTATGTATTTTAATTTGTTTTCTTTATATCATGAGAAAACACTATTTACTGTTCAGCTTTCCTTCATTTATTCATCAGTACTGTCATTTTTAATTAGTGTAGTGATTCGCTTAAAGTATAAAACTATTTTCAAGCAACTTTTTGTACTGATCTCTACATGGTTTATCAATTAATTTAGTACTTTGAATTCACTTCAAAGAAATTTGTTCGTTATTGTAAAACGTTTCTTCCGGTATTAGAAACCTTATTAAAATATATAATTCAGCTAAAACATGGGCGAAAATAACATCATAACATGAAGTCTTTATGTTACGTTGTTATTGGCGTAACGAAATATAACCACAATGCTATTAAATTTGCAATAGCTTTGAGAAGTTTGAGAAAGATAACAAATAAACGATAATTGATTGACAGTATAAGCATGTTTCAGAATCAATGAAAACTATATTTTACAGTAGATTGGTTGATTCATTCATGAAGTTCATAGATTGTATCCTAATATGATTTTTGTTGCATTCTTTGCAACAGACTTGTGTCCCCTTTAATGGCGGTCGTGTTTTATCATTGAGGATTTTGTGCGTAAAAAAATTAAGAAATTGGAGTGGATATTATGCTTTATATGATACGTATTGGGACGTTTAGCATACCTTGCAAAGAACAAGATGCCGGTTCTCTGTGAATTCAAGAAAACCGTAAGCGTGTGTTTGAGACTTGTAATTGCCTTATCATTGTTGGTGATTCCATGTAAGAATGTGGCTACAAAGACGCGAACTCGTCAAACGATTGGTTGAGGCACGGGCGAATGGACACTACGCATCAACGAGATACGATAAACTTATAGTAAACGATGACATATTTAAATACGATGAAGGGAACCAAACCATATTTGGTATTGGATCAGCCAGGGAAAAGCCGAGCACTCGATTCCACGCTATGAACAATATTTGACACGTGGTACACAGGAAAGGCGCGAAACCGTTCGTGTGGGACAGCAACTGGACAACACAGTGCTCGGAGGTGGAGTCAATAACTGGATAAACAATGCTATCGACTAGGACAACGGTCAAGGGCCATTGGTCACACATTGTGTACCTAGTTATGAACAAAATATGAACATTTTAACGTGGTATATCGGTGGACTTGTTCGTATGAAGGATATTTAATTATACATTGCTTATGTCTCACCAGAAGGATCACCCACTTATAATGCAAATGAAAGAAATATATATAATGTTGTTAGAAAATAACATTTCGATGTTAAAAAAGTATATATCCAGAATGCTATTTATATATTTCTGGGGACATGAACGCCCGAAATTTGCTCAATTTCATTCCTGATGACACTTTAGATCATATGTATACATTTTCGGTTGACTATAACACAGACACGTTCGACTTGTCGCAAAATAATAAAGATGCAGATAGGTACAATCTATTCGGTTAATCACGTGTAGAGCTTTGTTGAACGCAAAGCGTGCATATTTTAAATGGCTGGCAACATAGGGATACATCTGGGAACCTTACGTGTATTGCAAATGATAGCCATAGTGTTGTCGACAACCATATAGCGTCCTCAGAATTATTCCCGATTATTTCAGATTTTGATATTGAAGAACGTGATTATTCCGATAATTTCCCAGTATCTGCCTAGCTTACGTTCAAGTACAACCAAGCAGAACAGGTCGAACGCGACAGAGAAAATCGCTCGCAAAAATTCGAATACTTTGAGCAAAATAAATGAAGAGATAGACTACGGGAACATTTTATTCGGTCCTTTAGAATAAATTTGGAATTAAAGTATAATGAAATTACTGCTTTAATCGGTGTGGATATAAACGATGCGGTATTATTCATACTTGTCCTCTATAAACAGTCTGCCAAAAGTATGCGTTCGTTACCGAAAGCATCGTCTGCTATAAATATATAACCTTTATGATGGGATATTGAGTGCAACGATGCAAAACATTATAAATATTCATTGTTATGACGATTTTGCTGGACAAATGATGCAACGGATTTTAACAACTTTAAAGCTCCTCATAATACATTTAAGTATATTTGTACGACGAAAAAGTTAAAGCTACAATTTGGTCTTCGGCAAAGCTTCATTAATGCACGAAACGACCCGAAAAGCTTTTGGAAATGAAATAAATTATAAAACTTGAATATTACGGCAATAACGGGAGCTGGGCAAATACATGTAGACGACTGGTTAACGTACTTTAAAACTTTTTTAGTTTAAATAATATTTTATTCACATAAGTACATATATTTAGCATACATTTAACAATAAAGTCATACGTTTATCGAAATATGTGGAAAGGATACAGAAAAAAGCTTTAGAAGCTTGTGTAAATCTGCTTCCATAACAGTTATTTTACATTTCTTATAGACTTTATCATATTGTTCCGAAATAATTTCAATTTGGCCAAATGTGCAAAATTTGATTAAAGAAATAATGGTTTATTCAGAATATTTAAAAAAATAAAAAAGAGAGTATTGGTTGAAGAGAAAGAAATAAAGAAAGAGACTCCACTGACTTTATTTTCTTTATCGGTTCATTCCGATACAGGGGATAGGTATTTTGCAAGTTAATGTTTATCAATCCAATCCATTCATTAGCCATTGTTTCTTACTACCCAAGCTCAAATAGAGGCGTGTTGTTATAATTAAGTAAGTAAAAAACATGATAAGTCATTATCTATTTAACTGTGTGCGATACTCAAAACGTTTGGTCTTTATAATATAATTTTGAACTGTCATGAAAATCGAGTTGTCAGTTAGTGTAAGATTTTCATTACCATACAGAAGATCATTCAAGGAAGGATCATGTGGATAAGCTAATTTTATTTCAGTCATCATTCTTTGTCTATATTGGTGAAATCGTCTGCACCTGAATGAATTATGATATGTGTCCTCAATTTCACCATAAAGACAATTTGGACTTGCAACTATGTTTTTATTGAATAAATGTTGATTCAAGTTATTGCAATTTGTACGAAGTCGTGTATGATATATTTGGGCAGTTCGGTTTCCTGTATAATGATGATTTGGAACCTTTTGTTTATTAGCGTTAATATTTGATTTGAATATATTAAGGGAAGGCGACTCTCTTGTGAGGTGAGGAAGATTATTCCATTCACGCACAGAAGAAGGTATGAATGAATTAAAATATAATTGAGTATAACATGAAAACGTCCTAAGGTTTTGTGCATTTCGAATGTTATAGCCAACAAGATTCCCAACATTTTCAGGTTATAGTGAACAAAGGTACGAAGGAGATAATCCATTATGCATTTTGTAATAAAGGATAAGTTTTTGTCTTCTTATTTTTAAGGATTCCCAACAGGTCTCTTTGTACAGAGCTGATATAGAAACAAGTTTTGTTGCTCCCATTACTATTCTTGCTGCTTCCAACTGAATATTTTCTATTTCGTTTACTTCATACAAAGTGCAATTATCCCTGACAATGTTAGCATATTCTAGAATTGGATGTATAAAAGTAGTATATATAATCTAAAGTGATTTTCTATCTAATTGAAATTTTAAAAGTCGCATAATGTTTATTCTTTTCCATGCCTTTTCTTTTAGATATTGAATGTGTTCATGCCATGATCCATTATTAGAAAAGTTAGGCCCAGATGTTTATGAGTAATAACGTCTTGTATAACAGTTTGATTCATAGAAATATTTGGATGTAACTGTTTGTTGATTTTACGAGTAATAACCATCGATTCTGTTTTATTTGGATTAAAATTAACAAGCCATTTATCAGCCCAGTCGTGATTTTTTCTGAAATCAGAATTTAACATAGAAGCGGCAAGATCTGGTGATTCTACTATGATAAAAAGACTAGTATCATCAGCAAATAATTTTATGGATGAGCTTATATTTTCTACAATATCATTTATATAGACAAGGAACAACAGAGGCCCTAGGATAGATCCCTTGGGTACCCCGGCTTTCAAACTAGACATATCGAATGTACAGCCGGATACGACAACACATTGATTACGATTTTCTAGGTAATTAGTTAACAATGATAGGAGAGTTCCTGTTATTTCAACAGCATTTTGTTTAATAAGGAGTCCCTTGTGCCAAACCCTATCAAAAGCTTTAGATATATCACAAAAGACAGTACGTATTTCTTTACCTTCATCCAGGGCCTTAAAGAAGGTATTGTATATATCAACTAACTGGTTAACAGTTGAATCGTTCGGGACAAAGCCAGACTTAAGTGCTGTTATAATATTATGTCTAGTGAAAAAGTTAAATATATGTTTATGAATTTTTTTTCCATAACCTTTTCAATGCAACAAAGAAGAGAAATAGGACGATAATTTGATACATAGGAAGGGTCGTTTTTTTTTTAAAAAATTGCACTAATTTTTGCAGTTTTCCATAATTTTAGAACAGTACATGTTTGAATGGATCTGTTAAAAAGATTACAAAGTGGAACAGATAATTCATGTGAAAGCTCTTTGAGTATATAATTATTTATAGAGTCTGGGCCAGATGCCTTTCCCAGTTTTAGCGTTTGAAGAGTAGATTTAACCTCTAATGGTGTAATTTTAATAGTATTTAATTGAGGTTTTGTTTGACAAATAGGAATATCAGGTAAGGCTTTATGTTCATCGTTAAGAAAATTTTGGGATGTGAAGAAATCGTTTAAAATGTTAGCCTTTTCGTAGTCGTCAGTGTATAATATGCCGTTTCTTTTAATGTTGGGATTGAATTTGATTGTTTTTTTTGCTTGATAAAAGGTTTTAGTGTTTTCCACCAGTCCGAGCTTGAGATATTTTGAGTTTTGAGTTTGTGTGCAAGTTTGTTAAAATATTCGTTTTTACTATTTCGTACTTATAATGTGACTTCGTTGCGTATTTTTCTGTTAATTAGCCAATTATTTTCTATGTTTGTCTTTTTTAAAAAAAAATTTATTTAAAGAAGGTCAGCCGCCTGCTTGAGATATAAACTTGCATGATTTTCAAGTTTATGATAATAAAGATATTTTATTGAATGCACCCATTTCAAACGAGGAAATTTATAGAATCATAGCTTAACTTAAAACAGGGACATCCTTCAGAAATGATGGGATAGGAACACAGTTTTACAAACACACTTGCGATTTGATAGTGCCCATACAGAACATATTATTGAATAAAATATTAGGTGAATTTCCAGCCATATGGTGCGATAGCATTATAGTTCCTATTTTCAAATCGGGTTCGAGGGACGATCCATCAAATTACAGGGGGATATCTTTGACTAATATGATATATTAGATCTTCTTGAGCATAATTTATGACAGAATTAGTTAATGGTCTGAGCAGTTCGAAATTACCGATGAAGCCCAGGTAGGCTTAAGGGCGGGTTGCTCGGTTATAGATAACATGTTCAATTTGCAAAGTATTGTCCAGAAATATATTTCGAAACCATGTGGTAGATTCTATGTACTTTATGTAGGTTTTCAGAAAGCATTTGATTCTTTAGTTTACTTTAAACTATTTTCAAGCCTTCTGAATAAAGGCATCAACAGTAAGCTAATGCATGTGTTAATACCTATGTATTCGAACATCCAGTCATATGTTAGGGTTTAAATGCAAAATTGGAGCGAGACAAAAGGTTTTAAATTTGCCGATAATTTTTAGTCTTTACATAAATGACCTTTGTACCCACCTCAGAGAGAAATGTCATAATGGAATATTTATTACTAATGACATCCCAGATATTCTTTGTTTACATTTTGCAGACAACGTAGCTAACTGTGCGTACACCGCAAAAGGAACTTATAAATACAGCTCAACGCAATTTTTAAATTCTGTGATAACTCGGGCATGCAGGTTAACATCAAGAAAACTGAAACAATAGTATTTAGAAATGACGGTCCACTGCGAAATTATTAAAATTGGTCCTTTAATGGTAATAATGTAAGCACGACATATTGGATTACTTTTAACTCCTAAACTCTCGTGGATACCTGCTATGTGTAAATTAGCTGCACACGCTAGGAAGACAATATTTTCGATGAAAGGATATCAGAGGACAATTTGAAGTTTTATGCATAAAGATATATTTAAATTATTTGATTCGATGTTGGTACCAATACTCACATTTGGTTAGAGAATCTGGGGATATGAAAACGCCGACAAGATAGAACAAATACAAGTGCAATTTTATAAATGCTTTCTAGGTATAAATTCTACTGTTAATAATTCTATAGCTCTTAGAGACTGCGGGAGACTTCCACTATGTGTAATATATTATACCAAGTGCATAAAATGATGGTGTAAATTGCTTCAAATGTCCAACAATCGCTATCCTAAAATCTGTTATAAAATGTTGAAATTTCTAGACGATATTGATAGAAAAACTTTAACCCATTTGTTTTAACATTTAAACGGAGGATCTCAGATTGTATGACTCAAACTTGGCATGATAATATTATCAACTCATCCAGATGCGATACATATAAACATATTAAATCCTGAAAGATATTTAAACTTTGATCTTTCGTTCAATCTCAAACAATCATTGGCACGTTTTAGATGCTCTTCTCACGGACTAAATATTTAAATTGGTCGACATTTAAACATTGATAGAAAAAATAGGGTATGTTTATTTTGTTTCTTAAACTCCGATATAATGGTGATAGAAAACGAAAAACATGTATTTTTCAATTGTTTTAAGAAAAGTCATGTTAGATAGATAAGCACATCTGTATAATTGGTAAATAGGACACCCAAAACATACAACTTTTTATCGATTGTTTCAAAACGAGAACCCAGAGACTATTAGAAGAAATGCACTTTTTATAACAAAACTGTTTGAAACTATAGATTAAACATAGTTCTACATTATTAACTGTACCGTTTTTCAGACACTTCAAATGTATATTTAATATATTGTAACACAACTTTGTAAAAAACATCAATGATCAACAATTGTTGTTGCATTTTTGGCCGAAGGCCTTTATTTACTCAATAAAACATCTTGTATCTTCAGATGGGCTCCCTCCCTCCCTCTCCCTCCCTCCCTCCCTCTCTCTCTCTCTCTCTCTCTCTCTCTCTCTCTCTCTCTCTCTCTCTCTCTATATATATATATATATATATATGTCATTGTCTTTTATCAGCAATTGCATGTGCTGTGTCGTAGCCGTTGAATGTCTTCTCATACTTTGACTGAGTGATATTGCTATTTTGGTCCTCTAGAAGTATGTAAATCATATGGTGATTTGTTTGTTTATAGGGCTTCTCTCTTTGCATCCTCTACCACTTTGGTTTTCCCTCTTCAAATCCGTCCTTTGTTTTCCTTTCTAGATGTCACTCTAATATCTCTACTTTAGAATCCACAACTGCCCATCTTCTTTCTCTCAGCCTGTTGCATAAGTTGCTGTATATTCAACTTTCTCGTCTTTGGCCATATCAGCTTTCTCATGATATCTCATACATATCAAAAAAGGGCATCTACTGTGCTATTTCTAAGCCTTAGATTAGTGTTCTCAAGTCATTGAGTTCGGGAGCTGGTGAATTTCTTAGTACAGCATACCATACATCATCGAATTACAGTCTAATCACGGAAAAGATGCAACTGCGAAATTGATTTTGAGTCAGAAAATGATTGGGACTAGTAAATGACAAATGATACATGCAGGTGTATGATGACTCTGATGCAAATCGAGGGACTTACCGCTGTAACAGCTGAACATCGACAAAATTGAAAAATGAAGTTATTTCCTTTTTAGGTATAGAACTTATTACATATGCAACAATTGTCATGTGTTCAGCAAGACTATGTAGATCTTTGTAGGATTTGAAACATTTTAAACCAGTTTGACTCGGTATAATTTTACCTATGGTTAACGCCTAGATGTAATGATGACATGTAGAGACCGGCACCCGGCTCATTCAGTATTGTTACACAAATCGAAGGCCGGCGAAATTCTCGTGTGTTTTATATCTTATTTCGCATTACGAGTAAAACGGCATGTCTGTTTAGTATCAGTCTTGGGTACGTTATGTATTTACAAGTTATCCCTTTATCATACATTATACCATTATCAGCTTACATATTGTTGTGTTATTGTAAAAAGAAGTATTTTTATAGACAATTTTGGCATATTTTTATTATAGTTAATTTTCAAAGCAGTGTGTTGATACATCAAAGCAAAAAACTATATCAAAGAACTGTGTATTCAAGATAAATATAGTGATATCAAACCAGAACTAAGAAACACATTGTTAAATCTTCTAAAATGAAAAAGCAATATCTCCCACATATTGACGTAAATACATACAATCTACGCATTGTCGTGGCTTGTTTTATGTTTTGAATTGGGATACAAACTCTTTCGAAACTGGAATTGTCTCAATATATCCAATTAGCTGTTTGTTTCGTGAAAAATTACATGTTTGGAATCATTTGACGCTCACACAGATGAAACAGCATCTGTTATAACGCGAACCACATAATAAAAGAGTGTTAAAATTGATATTAATAAATACTACATGTATGATGCCTTGTTATAAACTAAGGATGTATTTTTTTTTGTTATTGGTACTAGTAAGTAGAACGTATATCACGGGACTTCTTTTAACTTCAAAATTGAAAATGTCAGATTCGTTTTACTAGACATTGGGTCAACGCCATTATTACTTAAGATAAAAACAAGATTTATGTTCCATAGTTTTATTTTCCTCAATGACTCGGAATCTCATCAAAGATATTAGTACGTGGAATGTGTGGAAAACACGTACACATAGATATATATAGGACATATGTAAAGTTGTATATTGGATTGTTTTGTTCTTACAGTATTCTGTATAGTTCAAGTTAATGGTATAGGACAGTCAGTGTTTTGCTCAATTTATGGAACATGCAAGTATGTTATATATAGTGTGGTGAAGCAGACAGAAGAATAGGAAATATCAAGTAACTTGACTGACTTCGTAATGTAAATAAAAAGCATGTGTACATTAATAAGTTCTTGCAAGCTGTATAAGAAATATCAATCCTGCAATCAGCGTATTTTCGCCTGCTGACCAGCAATAGTATTTGGATATGTTTTATGAAAAAATTACAAAATATCGATGGTTTTCTACATAATTTCGACTTATTCCTCATTGTCTTCGATGCATTTGTATCAATCTTAAACCTGAATAAATCGTGTTTTAAATCTAATCTTTCTGATCAGTAATTTAAATATGCAAATAAGCTGCTTCGCTGACGGGTGTTATCGATTTTCAGTTTGTTTGATCATAAGGTTGTTCATATAAGAAGCCGTTTATGCAGCAATAAAAGAAAAAAAGTGTTGCTAGAGAAATGAAGAAAAAAAATGTTACGGAAATCGACTGAGCGACAATCAGCAGACAAAAACCGTCATTAACAGTCGGTTTCAGCCTAGAATCATATTAACTCATTTTTAAAATGTAAATCTTACGTAAGCCTAAACGAAGAACTAAAGTTCAAAATAAACTAACATCTTAAATTCGGAAGAATATGAACATGTACGTATATAAATGGGCAGTTGTAGCTTATAAGTTCACAAACCCATTGACATTTGTATCTGCGCACAACTACGTGACCTTTTCGTCCCTAAGACGCAATCGCACAAATACAGGGATAATGTAATAGCCTGCATTAGCGCCTTTATTCATCGTTGATTGGAAGGGGAGAAATGCGTGAGCATGATTCAATCCAATAATATAAAAGTGGTAAATAACCCAGCTACTCAATTTATCGGTTAAGCCGACACTGAAATTATGTCAAATTTACACAGACCAGACCTAAGTGTTCATTCACACATCTGGTGACAATTTGACGCTCAGTTGTATAGCTGATTCATATGTGTGTTGCGTTATAAACATATCCAGCAAATATTTACCGGCTTCCAAGTCAATTTATCTAGTTAAAGTGTATAGATATGAAATTGCTACAAGTTAATGGTCCATTAATTTGATTTTGTTTCTCAGCGATATGTATTTATTTAATTTGATTGACAGTACGGTTTTAAAGTGGATACATTTCTAATGAATTAAATCATGTAAGAATAAGTTTATGCTATAGTTGCAAATTGCAAGAATTTGTGATAACAGCTACATGATAATGAAGAGAGGAGAGATGGTCTGTTAATTACTGTAGACTTTCATTATACCATAACGTTCTCACTATCTACCGTCACGCTCTAAATGCTGCCAGTTATATATATATACATTACCTTTCACCTGGAAGCCTCAGTTGTTACATGGCACTTACAAGAAAAGCCATCAATCTCATTTAAAAAGATTCGTTTCTCTTTTTGTTATGAAATAATAAACACTTCTTTTACTTACAATGGATACTACTAATTGAAACAGAAAGTGAAACCGAACAGTAATTGGTGTATGGTGAAACTTTCAGGAAACCTGTATATTAATAAGCGTTTGTTGTCAAACTAAAGTCAAACTTTGCTTGGACAACAACTGATATTTTTACGCAACCATGAGATGTATCTGCTTATAAATAAAACCCAGGAAAAAGATCAAGATGGGTTTCACTAACATAATTTTACCTCAACAAAGCACAAACTGAACTGTATACGTATAAGTAAAAGTACTAGTAAATGCATATATATACATTTACTCAAGTAATAATAACAGTATAAATCATACTTTTACGAACTAGAAGATGCTCTATGTACGCAGACGATGTAAACTCTAACCCCAAAATCATTATATTAAATTGTCAATATCAAACAAGCAAGATGTATAAAAATGCAAATGCATTAACGCTGCAATGCAACTAAGAGTCATTTATGTTGTATTTAATCTGTCATACAATGAAACGAGTCGTCGTGACCGCATTACGTCAGCGTCCAATTAAATTCTGAATTGAGAATAAATCCTTTTCTAGAATATTTCATTGAAATCTCATAATAAACGCCATTTTACATCTGAATTCTGTCTGAAGTACGATAATTTGAATAAGGTCAATTGATGATTGGCATTACATGCATTACACCGGAAGAGAAATAAAACATTGTATTGACGGTGTTACGTTTGAGCATTTCATCAGGCGCGTAATCAGTCTGAAGCATATTTTGCTGAAATGCCGTAAAAAGTTAACGTTAGGGGAATAGGGAGCAAATAGATATAATTATAGAAAAATAAGCCTTTAAAATATGTTGGTTACAGACGGCCCAAATGAAACACGCCGCTTCGATGTCTATATCTATTTGATGTTCGGCATACAAAGCTATATTGATTGATTGTAATACATGCCTGCATCAACACTTCTCTTTTATGTTGCCTAAACTATATAATGTATCGTATTTATTGTGTAAACTTTGTCATATATGTTATTTCAGAGTTGCACATTGCCTTATGGACAAAGGGTGACAGGGTGGCTTGACATACTGTGTGCCTGTTCATAAACATTCCATTGACATCACTACAGCTAGGAGCTCTGCCATTGCCAGCTTCATATCGCGACATTCCCGTTCAAATCAAATGATAAATATTATAAAAAAAAATGACATTAAAAATGACTCGGTTGAAAATCGTTATCATCACTCAGTCGTATTTTTTTTGTATCACGAGATTCACAAAATGCTATTATAAACAGTTTGATTAAATAATGTTTTATTTCATTTGAGTTTCAAACAAATGATTAAACATAACAATGCTGGAAGAGTTGCCTTGGTTAGCGAAGACCCCATGAAGTAAATCGAAATTAGTTTTTTCATAAGTATAGAGCGGGGAAGGAAATAAACATTGCTTTACATGTTTCCTTTTTAATGACTTATCTAGCTTTATTCGTGGACTTCGGATGAACCTGAATAGAACCACAGTCATTCCACAAGTACCGGACATACTTTCTCGGATATTTTAAAGCTGAACTCAAGACCTTAACGTTGAGAGGAAAGTGATAGTCAGACGGCTCCTTGGATAACTCGGCCAAGAAGAACCCTGCTTTTACACTTAATAAAGACTATAATATATAATATAAGTAATGTGTTCTCATGCTATGAACAAATCCTTCCCTTACAATGTGTCCCTGCATAGATGGTATCAGCAAATAGCCTAGCGTTCAGATGGCATTTGTCACTTAAGTGAATAGAATCAGTTCAATTTAATTTCGTTCGGACAAAACAATCCTTAATAGTATATAAAATATATAGAATATATTGGCCTTATCTTAATAGCCGAACAATGACATATATATAACAAGCAATTATGATCTCTAATGCAAATTGTCCATCAATGTTTTGTTGCTGTTAAAATAGATTTTATTGTAATCTAAATCTTCACCGGTTTCTCTAAGTAACGCTTATGATGTAACTGTTTAATCTGTGACATATTATAAACTGTCACGCACCCTTTCGTGGAAATATATAATTTAAAATAAAAGTTTCAAATATATATATATATTGAAACTTTCGATATCACTGTTGCTAATTTAGCTATTTTTACATTGCTGAGTAGGTTTAAATGTATGGCAATAGAAACATGACCCACAAAAAACTGTACTTTTTATACTTACTTTTCATCTCTCACTGTTTGCTTCAAAACTATTTCCGTTGCAACATTTGTGGTCATCAATACAATATCACAAGCAGCACACTCGCTGATTGGCAAGTATGTGATATATGCTGCAGAAAACTGACGGGCATTCAGATAAGAGATATTATGGCGATCAATCTTAAGCATTGCAATCAGAATGTTAAGCATGACATAACCTATCTCAATTTGTGTGGATTACTCCTTCGGGAGAGTAGATAGCATTGATGTATGGACTATAAAGTCATGCCATATATCAAACTAAAAAAAACACAGAACCTTTAAGTAGTTCATCTATACATCTTAAAAATGGTTCAATATAATTGTTCTGCAGTTCACTCAATGTAATCATGAGAAATATTGTTTTAAACTAACCAATAAATAGTTGGTATGATACATAAGATGTTGTTTCTAGAAAACAAGAACTGAGCTATATCAAATTATGTGCACCTACATTAATTACAAAAATACATTGCAGAGAAAATAAAATAAAACATATTTCAATATCACGATCACTTAATTTTTTTTCTATAATAGAATAAAGATAACAGAGATAACGTTAAGCTTGAGACAAAATAATGTATAGTATCAAAAATGAACAGAAATCACAGGTATGTGAATGATTTTCAGTCAATTTGTTGACAAATACCAGAGGTGTAAGATAGAAGCGGCTGGTTATTGTAATCGTCATTTAACAAACTGTTTTCGATATCTGACCATGCCAAGCAGGAATTTGTCAAATTCTTCCAAAGCAAAACCGTTCATTGAGGGTCTGATAAGCTAAGCTATTGAAAATATTAACTACCAGTGTAATGAATATGAGCAAATACGAATAAATTAACTATTCATTAACAGCTGTATGAGCAAAAGGATGTTCTGTGCTTCAGAGCACATGCTGTCTTCAATCTAATTATTCATCAACTACAAAGGTAATACAATACATATATTATTTTAATGGGATTTAATGCCATTATCAACACATTTCGTGTTATATATGGCATATCCAGTTTTATTGATGGAGGAAGAACTTAGAATGAATCTGAGAAGAGCCACAGTCCTTCCGCAAGTAACTTGCGACATAGGGGGCGAGAGGTAAGTGTGATCTTGAGACGGCGCCTTAAATCACTCGGCCAATGAGGATCCTATAATTACATATGTTAAACTTAACTGGTCAAACCATATTAGGCAAAGCAACTTGAGAATCAAAACAATGCTCATTAAAGTTTGGATAATAACGCCATTGTGGATATTTAAACTTACGACAAATAATCGTAATAAAAGATGTTGAACATAACAACAAAACGTTAGTTTTAAAGTTGTGGCAATAGAACTGTCGATAATAAAAAAAATAAATCTATTAAAACGCTGTGGCAAAGTTTAATTACAACATTAGAAGCTATTTCAGATGAAATATCGAATTTAATCACTATCTTAATGGATCAGTGTAAATGTTTACGCTGAATTGGTTACCATTATCAGTGGTAATCAAAACCACACGAGCGTCATAAAAAGGAAAATCAACGAAAAGTGTTCAAACATTATGACTCCAAAACACGGTTAATGATTGATCAAGTGATAACATTCGTTTAAAGGTGCATCGCTTCATTACTGACAAGATAAAAATTTCTTGATAACTCAATGGAATTGTAATTTTCAAATTTTATCTTCTTGTGTTTAAGCCCTTTGATTAAGCACGAGTAAAACAGTGTTTATACATGTATATGAGGGTTGGTCATCAAATTTGGATAACTTGCACAATATTTATACCAAGACGAAAAACGTGTTATGCATTTGTATGATGGTTCATCAATTCAGTTCATATATGCACAAGTAACTTTCTTCTTTTAAAGCAACTAGAACCGACCATTTGTACATGGCCTATTTACTATACAAATATGGGTTTTAAGCTGATTAACATGTAATATGTACCAGAAAAAAAATATTGACCGAGGTAAATATAATATTCAATAGTTGAAAATTCCGTACTTTTTATTTATGTTATTACATAATCAAACATTAATAATTACAGTGAACAAAATATTTTAATAAACTTTAAGGTTAATGAAAATCAAAAGTCAATATAAAAGAAAATATTATAACAAAGGTAAATTTCTAAAAGAAGGTGCATATATATATAAAACGTTAATATTATCAATAAAAAGGTGTTTTCACTCAAGGGGCAATTGAGCCTTAGCAATTTTGTTTATTTCAGATTATATAATAATTGCTTATAACGGCTTCGAAACATATTTAGAGATGATTGACATTATATGGCCCATGGAACATGCATTCTTAGGTAGCACGTTTTCGCCATGGTAAAGTAAAACCAAAAACAGATCAACACCATGCTGAAAGAGCGGCGAGTCACCTAGGAAGACATTGCATTCGTTTTGAGAATTTGAAGATGAATAATGTAAGTAGACGGTGGATGCAAAATCAATTGTCAATAAAACAAAAATAATCTCTATTTGAGGTCTGCTCCTTAAATATTATCTAGTTATTTATAATAAAGAATGTGAAACTCTTTTAATCGTATCCTAACTGATGATGAAAAGATGACTCATCACTCTGATCCTGAATCATCGATTCATACAAACAGTGGAAACGACATGGATCTTCACCTCCAAAGTCATTTAGACAGTCACCTTCTTCTTCGAAAGGTTATGCCAATCCTATTATTTGCCGTAAAGATGGGGTGAAGTTATCTTAACATATATTGTTCCAAATAATCACATTTTAACTTTTCTGCATGACAATAAACCAGCACGTCAAGGCATATTCATTATTTTTTGTTGCCGTAACTGTAGAAATACTGTTCCAAGAAATATTGATAAAGGTCTCCATTACATGACGGCAGCACGATTCTTACGCGCAAGAATTGGAGCTGTGTAAAGAGTTGGGCATTGTTTTTTATTGAAAATGCATACAATTGTGATATTTCTTTGTGCATATGAGAATATTGGAACCTCTTCATGATTTCTGACAAGTTTGGATGACATTTGGTTCTGTTTGATGAAGTTAGTACATTTTGAAGATGCATAGTGATACACTGCAACAAATGGGCAGACTTATCAAAAATGAAGGGGTGTCATCATACCATCAAAATTGTGGAAAAGCAACCTGGTCAATCCCGTGTATTTTGTCTGAATAATTGGACCAACAGAGGACTATTTATGGGAACAAGGTATTTTTGGTAACATTAGTAAGGTATCCAATGTTCCAAAAGTGAATTTCTCTATATGTAGAACAGTGTAAAATTAATTGTTGTGTGAGACGTAAATTGTGTAGAGCAACGACCTCCATATTGGCACATCGAAGGTACTAGAATGTTCCATTGACGTTATATATACAAAGAAGAAGAGTATTAAGAGACGGAATGAGTTCTGAATAAGTACATTTTTAACAAAATTCATGCTCGTATATATACACATGTTTCACAGATAGCCTGCTCCAAACATTTCCTCAAAACGATGTAAATTACTTTCTTATTGTATTTACTTTTCATGTACAAATTAAATTTGAAAAGCAATGACATTACACTCTAATCATTTTAGGAGGACGATGGATATTATTTTAATTGGTTAGTTAATATCAAGAACAACTGGAAACAACGTTATCAATTCCAATTCTATAACTGTGCTTTGGTTGATTATAACAGTATTGCATCAAATATAAAAATGTACATTGCAGTTCCGTTTCAACCGTTTACCTTGAAGATGTAATTGGATGAAAATTGTATTGTACAACGGTTACCAATAGACGATGTTAAACAGTTGGGTTCTGGTATCACTTTCTATTGTTTTGCTGGAATTATACAGAACATCTATTCATTGGTAAGTACTTCTACAAACTATTTCGTTTAAATTCTGAGTTGCAGACGCAGTAATTATAAATGTAAAATCGATAGCAAAGTTTAAAAATCTATGTTCGTTACTACATTCAAATCCTTTGGTGGCTACGATAACTGCTAAAATAACGTATCGATAAGTATTACCAAGACCAATGTCAAACATATGAGTAATATTTATTCATTCATTTCATTCCGTTGCGTCACAAAACGGTTTCTAAAAAGAACAATGTTAAACGTCCGAGTTGTACTATAATTATGTTTCATTCTTTTTCTTGGGAATGGCAGGTTCGTTGAGATGTGCTGTTGTATATTTGCTGCTGACGATAAGTTGAAATGACAGAATTTGGAAAGAACACCTTAATAAAATTTTAAAAGGTAGGTTACCCCGTACTTTGAAGAAGTGTCGTTATTTTTTACATTGATTCAGCCCAGTCTGTGTTGTTGGAATAAGAACACAGAATCCGATCCTGTTGGGCATGATGGGTGTGTCTATTGGATTAATCTACTAGAATACAGATCTTAATCATACCAATTATTCTATCTTATTTTTCTTAGTTGGGACCTGTGCTTGAATAAAATCTATCAGATATTGTTTGACTTCCACAAAGATCACCCGCACGTTGACTCAGTGTTATCATTATTTCTGATTCTATGTAACTTCTCATTTGCGAAGATGTTGATATTTTTTTCTCGCTCTTTGTGCGATTCCATTGGTTGAAAAAGTAGGTCAACATCTACTTACTGTCATGACATTTTACATAAAATGGAATGTTCTATTTCGAAATTCTGAACGCTTTTATTGGCTGAGAAAGTAGGACAACATTTAAGGAATTATAGTGGCTATTCAGTATTGCTTGAAAACAGAATCTGCGTCAGTGGATTGTAGCTTTTGTGATGGATGTGAATATCTATTATCTTTGCAAACAAATCAATAAAAAAAATAGCATAAACTTATAACTTGACAAAAACGAACAGTACCTGGCATTACGAACCAAACCGTGCTATACGCTCGTTCTAATGATGTAATGAAATCAAGTAAATTCAGAAAAATATAATTTATTTTAGTGAAATTGATAAATCACGTTTTACCACAATTAGATGGCATGTTGTGATAAATAAATACTTGTTTTAAAGTGGAAAGTGTTACAGTCGTAGAGTTTCCGACTCAAGTTCTGAAAATGATACATTACATTTTATGCCCTCTCAGGTTCAAGCATTTTGTCCTTGCACATTTCAGTTTATCCACAAAGGTTTATGCTTTGTACTACTTCTACACATGGTAACATCGATCTACATTTGTTTAAGTTGTGAGAACTTTCGCAACATTAATATGAAATTAAAAAACAAAAAACAATTATAATTTGCAAAGCAAGTACGAGTTCTCACTTCAACCATCAAATACTTCGAATCCCAGGTTGATCGCATTTTCATTTAAATAATTTGCTTGATGTCATAAATACAATATGATTATGTTAACATTTGCTTTATGTGTCTCAAGAGCCCATTTTGTGTTCTTTGAAGCATAAACTGGAATAATTAAACGGTAAAAACGTGTCATGTTTCTGTATCAGCCACAAACCAGGTCGTACTTTTTACAACTGAAACATAACATCAATGACAAACTTAAACGAACCTATTTGCGTAGTATTGCTCCTCATGGAATTTATTACAGTGCAAGTAAGACGAAGAATGGGATTATATATTAAGTCAATAATTCTATTGTTTGAAGTAGGATAATAAAGAACTAAAATTAAAAAAACTACTGAATGTACACGCAATAATCTGTTTATATAGAACATGCTATAATTAAATGAAAATCTACAGCATAATTAACGGCCGTTTTGGTGTAATGGCTCATATGGTAAATATCAAAGAAAAAGAAATAAGTTATTACAATAGTCTGTACGATAGACCCATCTCTCCCAATTTGGGCAATTAAATAGCAAAGATATGAGCACGCTGGCTGGTCAGTTGCTTCAGTGAAAATATGACGTAATAGTTTAGTAAGCGTGCAATAGCTATGACTTGTGGGGCAGGCATATAATTCCCTGCTTTTTCTTTGCTCTGTGCAATGTCTCATCCCGTTTCATTTGTTTAGAAATTCAAGCATGCATATTTGAAAATATTTCGTCTTTTATTCTTTGTAGCTCCGGAATCATGATAAAAATTACATCGGTCTTTGGAGACGGACGAAATGGTAAATAACAGTTAAAATTAACGTCATTGATATAATATATACCTGGGTAAAGTGAAAGTTTCGAAATAGATACATAATAAAAATAGATAACATACCTATCGAAAATGACTAAAACAATAATATGACTCATGATATTTGTTTCTTGGTGGCACATGTACTTGATGTCGACTCATGTCTCGCACAAAATTACATGTCATAATTGATATTGAATTATAACAAACGAAAAAGTATTAAAACATAAAACCTTTACACTATGCAAGTATATGTTTTGAATTGATTGAATGTTATTTCCTATGTCACTTTTTCAATATATACTGAGAACCAAAAGTTTTGTCATTAAAAATACATGGGAAATCCAATAAGGTATATTTAAAGCCGGATGTGTGCCTGGACATGGTAATGATATTTTGAAGACGGAGTCTGAAATTGAATTTGGGCCTGTAACAAACAGAATCGGTGATTGTCAATGAATAAAAAATGCCAACTTTCATTCTGGTGATATCCGCCATCCTAAATCGTTCTTGTTTCAATGTAAAGAGAGGTAACCGACTTCATAACTTTCAAGAGGGAATGCATGTACAGTGATGCCATGTTATGCATTTTTTACAAGTTTTTCATTTTGTGGTGTTTTATCTCGTCATTTACATAGTTTCAGTTGTTTAACTAGACAAATAGTGCTTTTATTTAAAAAACATAATGCTGTTTTACACAAAGCGGCAATAACTTTCAACCAACTATAAAATGAAACCAAAATTCTGTTGATGTGGCTCTTAATCCTTTGACAAATACAGTTGAATTAAAAAAAATATCGAAATCTTTTTTGTATTATAGTTTAACTTGCATGAAAATACCGACAAAACTTTTGGAATTTAATATAGTTTACTGTTTTCTGATATACTCTCATTCTGTCAACTATAGGTCACTAATGTCTTGTGATAGACCCAGTGGTACAGACTAAACTGAATCACGGTATAGTTTACTTTAATTTTAAAAGGGATGAATCTGAATTCTTCAAGGCACTTCATCCGCCATATTAACTCATCTTTATAGCGTGGTTGTAATGTCAGTCAAATATATACGTATTTGCTTATTATTATGGGCTAACTTTTTTTAATAATAAACATGTCATGTTCATAGCATAGTGCTCGCGATTTGATTCAAATTCTAGTGGTATGGCAGATTATCGAAACCAGAAGTTATGCATCGTGAGTCCGACCCCCTCCCGATACAATGTATGAACTATATAAGTTTCGTCAATGGACCTCTGAATACATGTAACTGTTTTTTTGCGGTAACGAGACTCTTAAACCGAACACACAATGAAGGATACCGTAGTATTTATGAATGAATACGTCATAGCGCGGGAAATTTGTCATAGCACGAGGATTTTATAAACGGCATAGCGCAATTGCGCGAGGATATTATGAATGGCGTTAGGTCATGGCAATAGACTAGGTTATGCGCGTGGAGGAGTTGTTGGATGAAAAGCCTGTACCCAGTTAAAGTACGCGGATATCCTTACTTGTCCGGTTTGCATTTATATATAAATAAAGCACGTTATTCCCATATATATTTTGTTTTCTTCTATTCGTCGATTGTAATTTGTACTTGCAGCTGTAGGAAGTTTTGTAATATAAAAACATTACCTATAAACTATATTCTAACTTACTGAATAATGTGAACAGAACGGCGATTGCTGCCAATATTGTGTTATTAATTTTCATGTTATTTTACTCTTAAAATTTGATACTTTATCATAGGGTATCAGACTTTAATGGTATTGTCGATAAACCATATATCTCATTTGGCTCCACGACGTTGTTTGTTATATTCATAAATACTAACAACAGAATTAAACAGGGAACAAATTATGAAAGTGTCTCATTCTGACATTATAATTTTCTGAAAATATTCAATCATTACTTAAGTTACATCATTATCATTTTCTAAATAGATCGGGTATCACTTGCTGCCGATAAGGTCAGTTATATTCAAGGCAGTCTCGATTTATCGTGGGTGCAATAAAGTAATAAGTCTGCTGTCTTTATCTTTTTTGTTATTGTAGAAGAACTGCGGTGTTATTTGGGTACCAGCCAAGTTAGTTGGAAACAGTTATATATGCTACACACATATATGTGCATGCATATTACTGTTACACAAGAATAATCGAATATACTGTAACATATTCATTGTCGATGCATGTCTTGATAGTTGTTTTTGATACATAACACAAGTGTTGTAAACGTTGTATTGATACTTTTGACGCTTACTGTAAGCTCAATAACGCGCCAATCAATTAAAAATGTTTGTAATATATAGGGTTTAACATTATGTCACTTAATACGAGCGAAAGTTGAGTATACAAAACCTTCAGTTCATTTTACTCAAGAGATGCTGATCACTTCCCTTAATTGTGATTGGATAGTAAAACTAAGTATTGGATTTCGTATGCAATTATCATTAATCTGCATTTATTTTGTAGCATAACAATTGTCATAATGTTTATGTCAATCATGTGGCGGAACATCGTACATACGACAAGATGAAATCAATTGTACTCAATTTCATTAAAATGTTCATCTATGAACGTACATATATAAAAATATAGATATATAAATGGCCACGTATTACCTTTTGAAGTATTTAACTCCATATTGCACCATCATAGTAATATAGTTATGTAATTTTCAGGAAAAAAATGTCTATCTAATTTGCTTTGTTTTCTTTAAATACAAAGAAGACATAGATATCTCACTCTTTGTATGTGAATAATCCATATTTCAAACCAACGTCTCGTTGATTATTTCCCATCGTTCTGTATTTACATGTACTGATTTGAGTCTCAGCCCGTCAATAGTACATATGACTTAACGCAGGTTTAATTCATTGTGTATTGCATTTATCGGGCTATAGTAAAGCAAGAGGTGGTACAAGCATATGTATTTAAGCTATGTACTTCAGTTATAATCATCTTGAGTAACCAATCATCTAATTTACGGAAATTCGAAAGTTTTTGGGGTTTTTTCTGTTAAGTTTTAATACGATGTAAATTGTTGTTCAGAATTAAAATATTGTGTTTTATCTTATAGAAAGTATGACAATAAATGTTCACTCTTTTGCATAAACTGTGTAAATGATTTCATACGTCAGTTTTAAAAGCGGCGTGTGGAATTAATTTTAGCTGCACAATGTTATTATTATGGATATTATGAAATAGGATAATTTATGAGTTATTTATTATTTAGATGTGAGATATTGAAATGCTTTGTATTTCATTCATTTCTTAATAGTCATGTAATAGTTTACATGTTAATGACTATAAGTGTAATATGTACTTTGTTAAATTCTGCAGTTCTTAACAAGAGATATTGTGAAGGCTTGGTGAAGAGATTGCATTACAATAATGTCATATTTTATAAAGTAAATGTTGAAGGAGATATTTGAAATATGTCTATATTTATATTGTTTCATATTTCTCAGTATCAGATTTCTTAAATATGTTCAATAATTTCAAGAACGTATTACTATTAAAAAATAATATTTACTGTATCTAGTTCTGATTAGTTGTTTTTTTTTCAAGGAGACATATACATATACGTGTTTTTTCTTCAAACATTTTTCCAATATTGTATGTGTATTTATACTCACTGATCATGTATTACCATAAGGATATATGAACATGCGAAAATATTATATCTTTTTTATGATTTATTTTAGCAAGATTGCGAAGAAAGCTCACAGCTTATATGAACCGCTCTCGAGTCCGCTTCCTGGTTAGAACCAGTACTGAGTATTGTTTTTTAGATGCATCGGGTGAAGCCGGGGATCGAAATCGTAACCTGTGGCGTAAGCGGGTCAACACAATGTCAACTGCACTACTTCCCCGCTATTTCTATACTATAATGATATATCAAAAAGTTAAACTAGATTTTCCGTTTAAAATTAAAAGGATTCTGTGGCGTATATAATGAGTCGCGTGATTCCAGTTTGATTTTAAATAGATCTGTTATATTGGTTACATGTTGTAGAATTTGTTTTATTACTAGGAACACGGATCATGCTGGTCCGTGCATGATCGAGGAAATCGACGTAAACGTTTTCTTTTTGGTGTAATGTGTATTCAGTTACAATTGGCTTTATTTGACACATAATCGTTCGCCCGAACGTATGTAGGGCATTTGACATGTTGATTTCTTTTATATCAGTAAAAAGATATGTATAGAAATCGGAAGTTAATGCATCAAAAATCTTGAAAATTCCATAATGATTACTACACGTAAGACAACGATAAATTAGTTTGCAAAAATTATCCCTTAAAACAACCATTTATAATTAATCCTTCATCACAGTTTGTAAACACAGTGTAATTACTAAAGTCAATAATACATAACAATCAAAACTGTCTCTTTCTTCAGACACAAGAATTATCAAATGAACATATTATTAAGTTTAGAAAACAGATCCAATGATATATATAAACGGTGATTTATTTTCAAACGGTTATCTTTAAAAGCATTTCTTCAATTACTTAATGAAATGATCAATGGCATATTCTGTTAATGTATCATTCATTAAATTATTGTCAATAGCAATATTTGAATTTAGATATATCGAACAGTTGCGTCAGTTGTCAAATGTATAGGCAACAAAAATGACGTGTCTTATGAATATATAATTATCTCCTAAAGTGCTTTAAGGTTTTTATAATAAATAAACATTAAAGAGGCAATTCATAATATAATATAACTACACCAAGAACCTACGTATAATTATACACTGGCTTGTCAGTTTTAATTGAAAGCATTAACCTTTCAATATTATATAATATACAAGAGCTGTCGGAGGGACAGCGCGATTGACAATTCGAATATTTTTCACAGAAGTAAACATTTGATTAAGACTAAGGACAAATCAAGGTAAACAAGAGTTATTTAACTTACAAAATTGAGTTGGTCTTATAACTGTTATAGCTTGTATGAAGTTTCAATCAAGTACATGCAGTGACTTCAGAGTTATAAAATTTCTAAGAAATACAAAGGCAATAATGGCAAGAGTTATTCAACTTTATTATTTTTGTTGATTTCATGACTACAAAGCCATATGTAAAGTTTCAATCAAATACATTGAGTAGTTGGTGTAATATGGACTTGATGGTACCTGTATGCGAAACTTTAATCACATTTCTAAGACAAAGAAAGGCAATACTTTGTATTATATTCATGTAAGAGTTATCTAATTTAGGTATTGTAGTAGTGTTGATGACTGGGAAAGCTTGCGTAAAGTTTCAATCAAATACATTGAGTGGTTGGTGTACTATTGACTTGACGGTACTTGCATGCAAATCTTTAACTAAAAATTGTAAGTGAAACAAGGGCAATAATTTGCATTTTATTCATGCAAGAGTTATCAAACTTAGTTATTGTAGTAGAGTTGATGACTTGGAAGGCTTGTGTAAAGTTTCAATCAAATACATTGAGTAGTTGGTGAGATATGGTTCTTGCACGCAAAACTATAACCAGAATTTCTTAGTCAAACAAGGGCAATAATTTACATTATATTCATGCAAGAGTTATCTAACTTAGTAATTGTAGTAAGGTTGATGTCTGGGAAGACTTGTGAAAGTTTCAAGTCAATACATGGAATGGTTACTGAGATATGAACTTGATGGTACAATGTACTTGCATGCAAAACTTCAACCAGAATTCCTAAGTCAAACAAAGGCAATAATTTGCATTATATTCATGTAAGAGTTATCTAACTTAGTTTTTGTAGTGGTGTTGGTGACAAGGAAGGCTTATGTAAAGTTTCAAGTCAATACATGGAATGGTTACTGAGATAGGGACTTGATTGTATTTGCAAGCAGAACTATAACTAGAATGTCTAAGTCAAAAAAGGGCAGTAATTTACATTATATTCCTGCAATAGTTATCTGACTTAGTTATTGTAGTAGGGTTGATGACTAGGAAGACGTGTGTAAAGCTTCAGTCAAATACATGCAGTGGTTACTGAGATATGAACTTTATGGTACTTGCATGCAGAACTTTAACCAGATTTTCTAAGTTAAACGGGGCAATAATTTGCATTATATTCATGAAAGATTTATCTTACTTAGTTATTGTAGTAGGATTGACAACTGGGAAGACTTGTGTAAAGTTTCAATCAAATACATTGAGTGGTTGGTGAGATATGGACTTGATGGTACTTGCACGCAAAACTTTAACTAGAATTTCTAAGTGAAACAAGGGCAATAATTTGCATTATTTTCATGCAAGAGCTATGGAACTTAGTTATTATAGTAGGGCTGATGACTGGAAAGAATCATGAAAAGTTTCAATCAAATACATTGAGTGGTTGGTGAGAGGTGGACTTGATGGTACTTGCACGCAAAATTTTAACCAGAATTTTAAATCAAACAAGGGCAATTATTAACATGATATTCATGCAAGAGTTATCTAACTTAGTTATTGTAGTAGGGCTGATGACTAGGAAGACCTGTGTAAAGTTTCAATCAAATACATGCAATGGTTACTAAGATATGAACTTGATGGTAATGCAAAACTTTAACCAGATTTTCTAAGTCGAACAAGGGCAATAATTTGCATGATATTCACGCAAGAGTTATCTAACTTTGTTATTGTAGTAGAGTTGACGACTGGGAAGACTTATGTAAAGTTTCAATCAAATACATAGAGTGGTTGGTGACATATGGACTTGATGGTACTTGCACGCAAAACGTTAAGCAGAATTTCTAAGTCAAACAATGGCAATATTTTCCATTATATTCATGCAAGAGTTATCTAAGTTAATTTTTGTAGTAGGATTGATGACAAGGAAGGCTTTTGTAAAGTGTCAAGTCAATACATGGAGTGGTTACTGAGATATGGACTTGCATAGAAAACTTTACCCAAGGTGCAACGCCGACGCTTAGGTGTGTACAATAGCCCTCTTTATTCTCCGAATAGTCAAGCTAATAATATTGTTGGTTTCAAGGAACTATTATTTTTATTTTATCGAGGTAAACAACGCGTGACCATGTAAGCAATCACGAGTGAAATTTAATTGATACTTCACTGAACTTAACAACTAATGTTGTAATTATTTTAACAATGAAATTATCAAATGTACAAAAAAATTATAGGTTTCACTACATAGTTGCGTATTTATCTGTCACAGAAGCACGATTCTTGTACTTGAAAACATTCTATGTTATTTGGTTTGAAATATATATTTAGTGATTGTGATTTCTTGTTGCAGATGAGTAAAGCAAAAGCTGGCATAGCATATACTGCCATAAGACGTAGCTGGTCTTAAACAAGTGACTTTAATAGAATTTTAATAGATACATATATTCGTGAGCATTTTAGGACTTCTTTTTTTTAAAAATATCTTAGGTTGTCACTGCATTGTCTTAAAAAATAAGCTGGTCAACTTACCAGTTGTCATATATTTTATGTGCGGACACAAGTTGAAAGAAGTTGTTTCAACTTGCATGAACGTAAAATAAATATTCCCATCCCAATATTCCCAACAATTCCCCCTTATGTGTATTTAATATATTATATTCTATAATATCCATGTTGTCCCCAACTTCTTTCCTAATATATCTTTACATTTGATATGTAATATAAAAATAATATTGTTATCTTGTATACTTAACTAGAACTCGGCATTGGTTATCATGTTTTGTTTAATTGTATTGTATTTAACAGAGGAATTCTATAAGATTGTCTTTCATTCCAATCTTTGTGGCAAAATTATTTGTAAATATGAAATATTGTAAGATTTTTGAAATAAAATATGTTTAAACAAAAACAACGTACTTTAAAAATGATTATATGTAGAAATTGCTTTTACTCGTCGAAGTTTTAGACCTTATTACCTATAAAACAAACTGTGTAGTGAAAAATCATTTCATATCAATACACCAACTACTTATATATAGTTTGTGGTAATAAACAACCTCAGAATGTATATATGGTAAACAGTGGTTGTCTAAGGATATCACAAGGGATGTGCTCATTTGTCTTGCTGCGGTTATATTAATGGTTTATATTGATTATTATATCCAAGATTGTTTGATCTTCGTCTTCTGAATGATAGATGGATGGTCACTTGTTCAGTTATGATTATCTTTTTTAATGTAATTTCAGCTTTTCTTAACATATATTGTCAGTATAATACAGGACAGTTTATTTGAACATATATTGTCAAATTAATATTAGACGATGTTTTAAATCTATGTACGAGATGAGATTGTAGATTTTAATTGAATTTCTTTACCAAGTATTTTATAATAATGATTTTAGAAATGTTTTTTTCGAATATTTCAAAAAAATTGTAGTATTTACGATATGAAAACTTTGTTAAGGCATTGAGAGCATGGTAACATAGTATTGTTTTCTGATCTATGTTTCTGCATGTATTTGTGCCATAGATCAAGCAATAAAATTGTATAAGATTAGTTGTTCTTTTATTATTACATAGTCTAAAATCTGCCTCTCCTGTAATTCAGACGATTTTCAATTTAGTTCAATAAGATGAAGAGTATTTTAAAAGACGCAGTATTTATCGCCATTTAACATAGACTATTTTCAATATTATTTTGTTATTGAAATTTGGCAGTATGTCCAATAGGAGACATACAATACAGCAAAACTTCGCAAACACGCACCATTCAAGACATAACATAATCTTGAAAAGTGCGATTCAAACATACAAACGTGACAAAAAGGTCAGCTGACTGAAACGGCAAGCAGCAAAAGCATCAGCCGGTTTACGGGTGAAACCAAATTTAAAAGCTGCATCAAGATAAAACATCGTATTATCAAATAATATAGCAAAGCTACATAGTGGAGCGTTAACACTATGTAAATATATGTAATATATCATAATTATATATTAAAATTCAGACAAAATATTAATAAGCTCTGTTAAGTGTAGTAATAATGGTTTATACAACAGGTAGATATGACCATAATGATACATATCAGTATCGTTGACAACAATAACAATAGGGATTTCACCTAGTAGCCAGATAATATAAAGAAACTATAAGAAGAAGTGTATAGCATGCAAATATATATCAACTATCAGTCGATTGATCAATTGCCTTTTCAAAATGAAGCAAAATATATGAAAGCATAACAAGTACGTCCTGGAGAAGATCTAGCATTCACAGAATACCACTATTACAACAGCACATATACAAACTAACATTAAATTATTATAACATGGACGCTTCAAACACGCAATAAGAAATGTGTTCAATTGTTTAAGTTCACTATTTGTTCTTGTCAAAGTCAGCTTAACCTTTTGATGGGAATATTCATACGAAAGACATATGAGAGTATATGGATGCTATGATACATCTGAATTGCTCTAAAATACAACAGAGATTGCATTACCATCACCAGGCAATGTGATGACGCAGTTAAAATAAATTATTGAATTAGAATATTAGAATAGTATAGCTTGATTGGCGTTATTTTCGTTACATAGTTAAAATCTGGGGGGAAATGTCAGAAATGTACATGTACTCTGACCGTCAAACCCAACCAACCAAAACTCGTACGATTTTATTCATGTACCTGCTTATGATTTCCTCGTGCAGCCCGTGCGTGTCAACCATGTGGTTTTATCGAGTGAATTTTAGACAGGTACATGTGTTAGTCGACATACAACCATATTTTCAGAGATTTTCTGACAATTATCCAGTTTTTTGATAATGACGAGGCTAAATTTTGAAGAGAGGTCCCAAGTTTTGGTCATGTTAAAATGTGGGCGAACGTAAGAACAAGTCGCTAGACGTTTTAACGTCTCTACTTTGACAATATTGCGTCCCGTTCGCCGTGTCAGAGACACGGGAATATTTGTCGATAAGCCACGTTCATGTAGACTGAGTGTAACGTCAGTACGGCAGGACAATTACATACGTCAACGCCATCTGCGTGACAGATTTCTGACGGCTGAATCCACGTCACGTTAAGTGGTAGATAACGTGGACGCCCTGTATGTAGACATACAGTCAGAAATCGGCCTAGGGAACGGGGAATTAGCTGCCGCAGGCCCTACCGCGGTCTAGTTCTTACGCGACGTCACCGTCACCAATGTCTTATTTAGGCCCGCAACCATCGCAGTCAGCGTTGGCAGAGCGTAGTGTTTAGTGACGAGTTACGTTTCAACTTGCCGAACGCCGACGGACGTATCCGTGTCTACAGACGATGTAATGAACGCTGCACTAACAATTGCGTTCTGCAGCATAACCGTTACGTAGGGGGCGAAGTTATGATCTTAGCAGCCATTAACCATAGGTTTAAGTCCAAACTCGTCGTATGCCATGGTAATCTCACAGCCAGGCGTTACATCAACCAGATTACGTCCTGTGGTTGTCCCTATGTTCCGCCAACGCCAAGACCAGGTCTTTCAGTATGACAACACGCCACCTCACGTTGCACGTGTCGCCAGGAACTTTTTACAGACCCGCAACATTGACGTTAGCCTTGGCCGGCGTGTTCACATGAGTGCAATCCATTTGAACACGCTTGGGATTACTTTGGACGGCGGTTAAGTCAACGTCAACCGCAGCCTGCCAATGTCCAGGAACTGACAGCAGCGCTCCACCAGAAGTGGGCCAGAATCCCACGGTATCTGCTACGTAACTGATGCGGTTCCATTGGGCGACGTGTTGCTTCTGTGGTTGCCAGTGGAGGCGGCCACGCGCGTTACTGATTGTGTCAGTAAAATTGCTCTTAACAGTATATTGAAATTCAAACTATGAAGCATAATGCGACCATGAAATGCTGTCTAATGAACCATCAATTCTCTTAAATTATGGAATTTGCGAATAGAGTTGTTCTTTTCTAATTTTGAATCACAGTAAACAAATTATTGTTCAATGAGTTAGAATAGAGGGTTTCATTTTCTCGTCAGTGTATGTGTGTTAAGTGTATTCCTTTAAAACAGTTTAAAGTCATTTTTTATTACAAAAAAATAAAAGTTTATATTTGAATTTATATATTCGAAAGGTTTCAAAACCATTGGCATATTGGTCCTTTTTTGTGTTTCTTTGCATACATTTATTAATTTACTCTGACGTTCCCTTTCAGTACATGTTAGCTGAAACATTTATTTAAGGTATCATTTTATACAAGTACACCCCTTAGTGATGGTAGCAAAATTATTGAGAAAGTAGAGTCATGTAAATTGGTTATTTTTAGTTAAAATGATCATTGTTTCTTTTTATATATTTAACCAATGGACAATTTTCGTGAGTTTTATCAAGTTTTGATGATATTTGATACTGTTTAATATTGAGATATTGCAATTTGAAGATGTGAAGTGATAAACTGCAACAAAAAGACAGAACTGTCAAGAACGAAGGGGTGTACTCAAGCCATGGCCATTGTAAAAAGCAATTTTGTCAACTCCGTGTTTTTCCCTGACAGTCTCTGTTTGGATCACAAGAGAGCTATATTATATTTGCATTGTAGCTAGGCATACTCGCCGTAGTCTGGTCTGTACATTTATGTCTTGATTATTCACAAATAAATATCTCCGTATATTTATCATGCATTGTGAATGAGCATCTGAAAAGATCCCAAAAATCGTAAATTGTGAATTTAATTATCTCTCTTTATGAAATTAAATATATATGACTCACTGTATCTATATGATTCAACGGGTTTATAAATCTATCTTTTATAAAGCATTTATAAAGCTATCAGTTCATGTATGTAAATTTGTCCGTCCAGTCTAGATGTGTTGCATATACATGTAATTCCATAGTATATAAGTCATGGTCAACACCCAATTGATTGGTTTGGCAGAGGCTGTACATTTATGTCTTGGTTATTCACAAATAATTGTCACCATATATATATATATATACTCAGCAAAAAAAAACAACTTTACTCTCCATAAATTGGAGATTTTAAAAATTCTGTTCGAAACACTGCAATAATATTGATATGGTTGTGTCAGTTGATCATTTTTTTATTAGATCTCTGTTTCCATTGAACGTTTTAAGTGTAGTTTTGTACCGTGAATTAACGATAAAGTGGACAAGTGGCGTAATCAAAAATAATGTTATTTATCTAAAACGAAATATGCTTTGTTTTTGTTGCTGCTTAAATTTGTTTTTAACCCATCTGAGCCAAAAGCTCAAGGTGAGCTGTTTGGATAAAAATTCGTCCATTGTCCGTCCGTCTGTACATTCCCACATTATTTTAAGTGATGACAGAATGTCATTGTGTGGTTAGGAAGTTATTGTTGGGCTAGAACATTAACGCCACAATAGCATTTATGTACAAATTAATACCATTGTTGTTTTTCTTTCATTTTAATGCATTTTCTATTACTTTTAAAGGATCATTGCGAGATATTGTGATCATTCTTGGTTTGTCCTTGCGTACGTGCGTCCGTCTGTAAAGAATTGCTTCAACAGCATCTCCTCTGAATCCTTTTATCGGATTTAAATCAAACACCAGAGGAATGATCCTTGGGTGATCTTCTACTAAATTAGCTAAAACAAACGTGATCCATACGTTACTCCGGTTGCCGTGGCAACTTAAAGGCCGAAACTTTCAAAACCTTGTCTTTTAAAACCGGTGGTCAAATTTAAAAATAATTTGGCACAAATAATCTGTATGCGACTTTCTATCAATATAGCTAAAATGAAATCGATCCGTTTAAAACCATAGCCACCAGAGGACATAGCTACAGGTAAGCGATACAAGGGCCATCGTGGTGTTCTTGTTTAAGACTTAACTTAGTGATGCATCATTGTGAAACAAAATTATGATGTGATTTCAATTGTTTGGTTAAAATCATGTCTGTTTATGTAATGAATATTTGTGTATCTACCTGGTGGACACTGGCACGTGCAAATCATGCAAAACCGACTTTTTACAGCTGGATTATTATCACGTGTGTTTCGACCAGCAAAATAGATTGACGCAATA
This sequence comes from Panopea generosa, assembly GCA_029582155.1. NCBI lineage: Eukaryota > Metazoa > Mollusca > Bivalvia > Adapedonta > Hiatellidae > Panopea > Panopea generosa. Next base: position 49,069,070 of record CM055897.1, read on the forward strand.
CCAACATTTTTATACATACATATATTAGTAAGTTAAACGTGTAGAAATAAAAAAGTTATTGAACTTTAAGGACCGTAAAGTTTCTTTTTTTTTGCTGAGTATGTATATATATATATAGATATAGATATGGAAACAAGACATTTTAAGAACCATTGTTAATGTGGATCCAGAAGTGCATTTCTCCATATGTACAATAGTGCAAAATTAATTGTTGTGTGAGTCGTTAAAGCATTCAAAATGTGCTGGATTAGATAAAAAGGGTCTGTGATTTATATCAAACATATAAAATGCTTTCTTCGTGTTTAGTGACAGCTTAATTATCCTTATATAATGAAATAAACCAACATGAAATATTTATATGACAATTAATTTTCATTTCCGTTTTTTTTTACAAAACTTCATGTTGTTCTACAATAATGATTACTAGATGGAGTTAAACGAGTCTAATTGATTTTAGAATAATATAAAATATGAAGCTGAAATAAAAAGAATATATCTGAATATCGCTGACTTTATCAACGCAATGTGATATGATCACGCAAGGAAATAACAATGATGTTGGATGATATTAAAGAGACATTTTCATATCAGGGATGTAAAAGAGACCGTTTGATAGTTATCATTTTTTAAAAATGTTTCTGACATTTAGAAATCTTGTTTACGACACGTTTGTCTACCATTCAACTAAAATATGAAGTCTGATAGATGGTTATCAACATATTATGAAAAATAAGACTATTACGGTTATTCGCCTACCCTTTTTCAACCTAATAGGACTTATATTTGTGGAAACTATTTTAAATGAATAGAACTATATTATGATATGTAGTTTTACAAAATTTTATATTCGAATGTGCACGCAAAGCAATTACAATATTTTATACAAAATCATTAACGCAAACAAAAAGGAGCGAGCAGAAGATATATAATATACTTCAGAAATAATATGAAGACATTTCTATTAACATACAACTGTCAGAAAATTAAATGTAGACATCCCACTTTGTTCAACTAACTAACGAGTAGTTTTCAGTACATTCGTGTTTTTTTTAATCTACAAAGGATGTTCGAAACTGTTTGAGACAGCAGTCATTTGTCGACTTTCTCCAGTGACATTGATATAAACCTATCGTATACACAAGATAAATAAAATTCAAATGCATGTATCCCACATCGTTGATTATGACACCGCTCTGTGGTTTGGTTTAAATATAGTTTTATTCATAAATGTTACGTTCAAGTATTCCACAACGTACAAAGAAAAAGGATTGAAACGAAGGAAAATAATCCGTATATAGTGTCTCTCCCTAGTAGCTTATGAAATTATTTGTGCAAGGTGGTGGACGATTATTTTGGTAAGTTTTGTCATATCAACAAAATACAGTTCTATAAGAGAAATATAATTTTTAAATCGATAGTTGTGTATCAAGGCATTTAAGCAACGATCAAATGCATTAAATTCAAACATCTGAATTGTAAATGTACATTGTAATTATATGTTTTATTATTTACTTCATATATGTAACATAATTATGTTCACTCTCGTATTGCTACATGCATGTATTGTATTGTTTGTGTAAATAACGATTAACTGTATATGTTCAATTTATATTGAATAAAAGTATATTCGGTTCTGCCTTCTTCTGTTCTGACCATGTTCAATTTTAAAAGAAAAAGAAATACTTTTATGATTAATCATATAATTTAGAATTAAAAAAAAAAATAAACAGAAAGAAATGGCAGACAAGTTCAGGACTAAGGCGAGCGAGCAACATATAAATTATTATTTAAACGCTTACTACAGAGTATATATCTGCGAACAGCATTACAAATATCGACGTTAGTGTTGTGCAGTATGGGGTTCCAAAGAGAAGTGAGTTGAGGGTAACTGTGCTTAGATGAGATATTGATGTGAGAAGTGAGTTGAGGGTAACTGTACTTAGTTGAGATATTGGTGTGAGAAGTGAGTTGAGGGTAACTGTGCTTAAATGAGATATTGATGTGAGAAGTGAGTTGAGGGTAACTGTGATTAGATGAGATATTGATGTGAGAAGAGAGTTGAGGGTAACTGTGCTTAGTTGAGATATTGATGTGAGAAGTGAGGTGAGGGAAACTGTGCTTAGATGAGATATTGATGTGAGAAAAGAGTTGAGGGTAAAAGTGCTTAGTTGAGATATTGATGTGAGAAGTGAGTTGAGGGTAAAAGTGCTTAGTTGAGATATTGATGTGAGAAGTGAGTTGAGGGTAAAAGTGCTTAGTTGAGATATTGATGTGAGAAGTGAGTTGAGGGTAACTGTGCTTAGATGAGATATTGATGTGAGAAGTGAGTTCAGGGTAAAAGTGCTTAGTTGAGATTTTGATGTGAGAAGTGTGTTGAGGGTTACTGTGCTTAGAAGAGATATTGATGTGAGAAGTGAGTTCAGGGTAACTGTGCTTAGTTGAGATATTGATGTGAGAAGTGTGCTGAGGGTAACTGTGCTTAGTTGAGATAATGATGTGAGAAGTGAGTTGAAGGTAACTGTGCTTCGTTGAGATATTGATGTGAGAAGAGAGTTGAGAGTAACTGTGATTAGTTGAGTTATTGATGTGAGAAGTGGGTTGAGCGTAAAAGTGCTTAGTTGAGATATTGATGTGAGAAGTGAGTTGAGGGTAACTGTGCTTAGTTGAGATATTGATGTGAGAAGTGAGTTGAAGGTAACTGTGCTTAGTTGAGATATTGATGTGAGAAGCGAGTTGAGAGTAACTGTGATTTGTTGAGTTATTGATGTGAGAAGTGGGTTGAGCGTAAAAGTGCTTAGTTGAGATATTGATGTTAGAAGTGAGTTGAGGGTAACTGTGCTTAGTTGAGATATTGATGTGAGAAATGAGTTGAGGGTAAAAGTGCTTAGTTGAGATATTTATGTGAGAAGTGAGTTGAGGGTAACTGTACTTAGATGAGATATTGATGTGAGAAGTGAGTTCAGGGTAAAAGTGCTTAGTTGAGATATTGATGTGAGAAGTGTGTTGAGGGTTACTGTGCTTAGAAGAGATATTGATGTGAGAAGTGAGTTGAGGGTAACTGTGCTTAGTTGAGATATTGATGTGAGAAGTGAGTTGAGGGTTTCTGTGCTTAGTTGAGATATTGATGTGAGAAGAGAGTTGAGGGTAACTGTGCTTAGTTGAATTATTGATGTGAGAAGTGGGTTGAGTGTAAAAGTGCTTAGTTGAGATATTGATGTGAGAAGTGAGTTGAGGGTAACTGTGCTTAGTTGAGATATTGATGTAAGAAGAGAGTTGAGGGTAACTGTGCTTAGTTGAGTTATTGATGTGAGAAGTGGGTTGAGGGTAAAAGGGCTTAGTTGAGATATTGATGTGGAAAGTGAGTTGAAGGTAATAGGGCATAGTTGAGATATTGATATGAGAAGTGAGTTGAGGGTAACTGTGCTTTGATGAGATATTGATGTGAGAAGTGAGTTCAGGGTAAACGTGTTTAGTTGAGATATTGATGTGAGAAGTGATTTGAGGGTAACTGTGCTTAGATGAGATATTGATGTGAGAAGTGAGTTCAGGGTAAAAGTGCTTAGTTGAGATATTGATGTGAGAAGTGAGATGAGGGTAACTGTGCTTAGATGAGATATTGATGTAAGAAGTGAGTTGAGGGTAACAGTGCTTAGTTTAGATATTGATGTGAGAAGTGAGTTGAGGGTTACTGTGCTTAGTTGAGATATTGATGTAAGAAGTGAGTTGAGTGTTAACGTGCTTAGTTGAGATATTGCTAGAGAATTGAGTTCAGGGTAACTGTGCTTAGTTGAGATATTGATGTGAGAAGTGAGTTGAGGGTAAAAGTGCTTAGTTGAGATATTGATGTGAGAAGTGAGTTGAGGGTAACTATGTTTAGTTGAGATATTGATGTGAGAAGAGAGTTGAGGGTAACTGTGCTTAGTTGAGTAATTGATGTGAGAAGTGAGTTGAGGTAAAAGTGCTTATTTGAGATATTGATAAGAGAAGTGAGTTGAGGGTAACTGTGCTTAGTTGAGATATTGATGTGAGAAGAGAGTTGAGGGTAACTGTGCTTAGTTGAGTTATTGATGTGAGAAGTGGGTTGAGGGTAAAAGAGCTTAGTTGAGATATTGATGTGAGAAGTGAGTTGAGGGTAAAAGTGCATAGTTGAGACATTGATATGAGAAGTGAGTTGAGGGTAACTGTGCTTTGATGGGATATTAATGTGAGAAGTGAGTTCAGGGTAAAAGTGATTAGTTGAGATATTGATGTAAGAAGTGAGTTGAGTGTTAAAGTACTTAGTTGAGATATTGATATGAGAATTGAGTTGAGGGTAACTGTGCTTAGTTGATATATTGATGTGAGAAGTGAGTTGAGGGTTAAAGTGCTTAGTTGATATATTGATGTGAGAAGTGAGTTGAGGGTAACTGTGCTAAGTTGAGATATAGATGTGAGAAGAGAGTTGAGGGTAACTGTGCTTAGTTGAGTTATTGATGAGAGAAGTGGGTTGAGGGTAAAAGTGCTTAGTTTAGATATTGATGTGAGAAGTGAGTTGAGGGTAAAAGTGCATAGTTGAGACATTGATATGAGAAGTGAGTTGAGGGTAACTGTGCTTTGATGAGATATTGATGTGAGAAGTGAGTTGAGGGTAAAAGTGCTTAGTTGAGATATTGATGTAAGAAGTGAGTTGAGGGTAACTGTGCTTAGATGAGATATTGATGTGAGAAGTGAGTTCAGGTTAAAAGTGCTTAGTTGAAATATTGATGTGAGAAGTGAGTTGAGGGTAACTGTGCTTAGTTTTAATTGATGTGAGAAGTGAGTTCAGGGTAAAAGTGCTTAGTTGAGATATTGATGTGAGAATTGAGTTCAGGATAACTGTGTTTAGTTGAGATATTGATGTAAGAAGTGAGTTGAGGGTAACAGTGCTTAGTTTAGATATTGATGTAAGAAGTGAGTTGAGTGTTAAAGTGCTTAGTTGAGATATTGATATGAGAATTGAGTTGAGGGTAACTGTGCTTAGTTGATATATTGATGTGAGAAGTGAGTTGAGGGTTAAAGTGCTTAGTTGATATATTGATGTGAGAAGTGAGTTGAGGGTAACTGTGCTAAGTTGAGATATAGATGTGAGAAGAGAGTTGAGGGTAACTGTGCTTAGTTGAGTTATTGATGAGAGAAGTGGGTTGAGGGTAAAAGTGATTAGTTGAGATATTGATGTGAGAAGTGAGTTGAGGGTTACTGTGCTTAGTTGAGATATTGATATGAGAAGTGAGTTGAGGGTAACTGTGCTTAGATGAGATATTGATGTGAGAAGTGAGTTCAGGGTAAAAGTGCTTAGTTGAGATATTGTTGTGAGAAGTGAGTTGAGGGTAACTGTGCTTAGATGAGATATTGATGTGAGAAGTGAGTTCAGGGTAAAAGTGCTTAGTTGAGATATTGATGTGAGAAGTGAGTTCAGGGTAACTGTGTTTAGTTGAGATATTGATGTAAGAAGTGAGTTGAGGGTAACTGTGCTTAGTTTAGATATTGATGTGAGAAGTGAGTTGAGGGTAACTGTGCTTAGTTGAGATATTGATGTAAAAAGATGTGATATTAAAGTGCTTAGTTGAGATTTTGATTTGAGAATTGAGTTGAGTGTAACTGTGCTTAGTTGAGATATTGATGTGAGAAGTGAGTTGAGGGTAAAAGTGCTTAATTGATGTGAGAAGTGAGTTCTGTGTAACTTTGCTTAGATGAGATATTGATGTGAGAAGTGAGTTGAGGGTAACTGTGCTTAGTTTAGATATTGATGTGAGAAGTGAGTTGAGGGTAACTGTGCTTAGATGAGATATTGATGTGAGAAGTAAGTTGAGGGTAACTGTGCTTAGTTGAGATATTGATGTGAGAAGTGAGTTGAGGGTAAAAGTGCTTAGTTGAGATATTGATGTGAGAAGGTAGTTGAGGGTAACTGTGCTTAGTTGAGATATTGATGTGAGAAATGGGTTGACGGTAAAAGTGCTTAGTTGAGATGTCGATGTGAGAAGTGAGTTGGGGTTAACTGTGTTTATATGAGATATTGATGTGAGAAGTGAGTTGAGGTAGAAAAGTGCTTAGTTGATTAATTGTGGTGAGAAGTGAGTTGAGGGTAACTGTGAGTAAGAAGTGAAATCCGTTCTGTATGAATAAATAGGACAGACGAAAAGGCGGTGATTGGTACTTTCAATTGCTCCACATGTACATAGTGGAAAATGTTCAATTTTTTTTTTGAAACAAGTGTTGTTTCAGCGTACTACAATTTGTACGAAGACGAGAATGTAAGACCTGACATTTTTCTTGTACCTGTGTAAAAGTGTTTTGGTAATAAATTTATTTAGCTAGTGCTTAAAGACATTTGTGGAAACCGTTGTCTTATTTCGATAGGTAGATTGTTCAAATCACGGACAACAGATGGCATGGAAGAATTATAGTAGAGCCATGTCCCGAACTTAGAATGTGTAGGTCATAACTAATTCTGAGATTATACGGGGACTATTCACCTATTTGTGATAGTACTAGTACAGATAAGTAGGGAGGATTCATATGATTTACCATTTTATAGAAAATAATGAATTTGTGCTTCGTCCTTCGAGTTTCTAGACTTTCCCATCTAAGTTATTAATTGATATAAGTTTTGTTGGTACAGATGTAATGCGTGCTGCTTTGTGTTGAATTTAACATAACTCGTGTTTTTTATAATTAGTGGAGTTATTCCAGATTGTGTCACCATATTTTAACAGTGGTCGGATCAAAGATGTATAGATAGTCTCCACGGATCTTCTGTTTAGTTGATATTTCAGTTTTCTCATGATTTTAATTCTTGACCGTGCCTTGTCCTTAATGTATTCAATATGAGAGTGACAGATACAGTTGTTTGATAAAAGTATGTATGTACATAAGTGTTTGTGTGATTGCACTTCTAATATGAGTTGGTTATACATATAAAGTGATGGGTTAACGGGTTGACTGCGTTTTCTAGATACACGAAGAGTCTTCGGCTGATTGGATGTTTCAGGCCATAGTTTTGACCATTCAGTGATTTTGTTGATGCCGGAATTCAAAATTAGTGCAGCATATTTTATATTGTTATTGTGATCGATTATAAAGTACAGGCTTGTATCTGCAAAACGACGAACGTTAAATACAATATCAGACACTATGTCAATAATATAGAAGCGAACCTAAAATGGACCCTGAGGAACGCTGGCCTTGACTAATGTCTAATCAGATTTTGCACCAGGCAAAACAACACATTTGCCAATCTTTTAGGTAGTCATTTACTAAGTGCATAAGCAGATTCGGCAGTCCTGCTCCTTTTAATTTGACCTTTAGACCTTTGTGCCATACTCTATCAAAAGCTTTACTTATGCCAAAAATGATAACACGAATTTCTTTACTGTCATCTACAGCTTTACTAAACATGTTGTTGAGATAAATTAACTGGTAAATTGTCGAGTCTCCAGGAACAAAACCAGATTGAAATGAAGAAATTAAATTGGTATCACAAAAGAAATTATATATGTGTTTAAAATAAGTCTTTCAAATACTGCCAATAACGCTTAACAGTGAATAGGTCTATACTTATTGACCAAGGAAATATCTCCCTTTTTTATAAACGGCGCATACAGATGCTTCTTTCCAGAATTTGGTCAGACAAACGTTAAATAAGTTGCATAAAGGCGTTGCTAATTCATTAGATATTTCACACAAGACGTAGGTCGTTGATATCACCGGGACCTGGGAATTTGCTTGTTGGTATTGTTTTTAAAATACTATTTACATCGTCAGATTGATACGAAATAAGTGTTATTTCTTGGTAATAGGATTGATGGTAAAATATTGTCGTCATTAGGAATTATCTGTTCTTGGAAGAAATTATTAAATATGTTTGCTCTGGTATTGTTGTATGAGATCATTTTTCCATTATCGTTAAGTGGTGGGACAGCTGGTTTATCGTTTGAATTGATAAAGATTTTAATGTTTTCGACCAGTCCTTTCAAAAGAGACGGTGAATTTAGTTCAGAAGCTTAACTTTCGTAATCTAACTTTTTAGTTTTGCGTATAAGCTTGACAACGTCATTTCTATATTTATAAAACCTGTTCCAGCTATAAATTATATTGAATCACTTACATATTTTAATAATCTTTTTCTAACCCTATTATTACGCTTCATTTCACTAGAAATCCATTTCGGCTCATGTGGTTAAATTACAAAAGTTTTATTTGGAATGTATTTGTTAGAAATGACCTTTTATTTTACATATAGCTAGTATACATATGTATGTCATAATTGATAACTTCATTCAAGTTTGTTTCGTAAATTTCACTCTTGAATGAAACATTATCTCTTCGTTCGTATTTCCAGACGCGTCTTTTTAAATTAAATTGTTTGGATTTATTAAGTTCAATAATACCATATATCGAACAATAAAATCTAATATATTGATTTAAAAATGGTGCTGCTACCCCACATGTAATTAAACTGTTCGTTACTTAAAAGTAAAATTTCAATCAAAGATTGTGAGTTCTCAGTATAATGAGTTGGTTTAGTAAGTCTGATACAGACCTAGCTGTTGACATATATTTACTATTTCTATAGATGAAGTATTACTTAGCATATTATAGTTTAAGTCACCAGCGATTGTAATATCCTTAATACCATTAGCGACTGCAAAGCTAATATAATATTAGTAAAAACAGAGTTAGAAATAGGAAGTCTGTAAAATACTCCTAATAATAAACGTTTGTTATTGAGTAATACATCGACCAATATACATTCAAGGGGGTAGATTTTAAGATCGTGTCTACGTTTATAGTCACTTGTGTCTTCAATGAACAACATGGCCCCTTCGTGGTTGTCTCCAATACAATCTTCTCTTTCTTGTTTGTTGAAAGAATGAAACACCATGCATAAACTTATAATTTATCACTTTTATCCCCAAAATATTACATAATTATTTCATCAACTTATAAGCTTTAGCGTACCGGCGCAACCCCAACTTTTTAATTTTTACACATACATGTAATAAAATTGCGCGAAATGTTGACAAAATTACCTGACGCGAAAATTAAATCAAAACGTTATTTCTTGTTTTTCAAACGTTATCATAAGACTCGTACATAGGATAAAGGTTCGGATAGAAAAGTCCGTCCCGAGGGATACATGTAACTCTTTATGCGGACACGAAGCTCTACCGAATTCCCCCAAGGGACGGAATTTTTCTATCCGAACAAAAAAGCCACGAATGATTCCTTTTCTTGCAAACCAAACATACTGAATAATGATTAAACTCGATTTATCATTATAGATTTTACTACGACCGCTTTTAAGACGTTTATTTATATGAGTTCCGTCATATATTTTATACGTAACGTCATCTAGATGGTTCCAACGTCACAGCGCGACAAGATTACCTCGGCCCTAAGACGAGATAGAGATATGTAACCCTGGTAAAAATGCAGATATCCTTATCTGGTGTGCAAGAAAAGTTTATCCCAGAACCTGATATCTTCCAAAACAGGCCTGTTTACCGCAATGAGAAAGAAGCAGGGAAGTCTATGGCTGTCAGTTCATAGTAATTAAAGGATAACTGAACCGTGACGTCATTCAAATATACTATTAAACAACTGACCAACCCACGTGCTCAAATGTGGCTTTCACAACATTGCTATTTGCTATTTGTCAAAATAATGTCGTTGTTTTATAGCATAAATGTCTGTATAAAGCAACAATTATAAGAAGGGGTAATAAACTCTATTTTTTTGTTATAATTATATAATACTATACCAGATAGAAGTTATAAAAATATAATTATAATCAATGATTGAAATGTTGTTATTCATAAATCATGAATTGGACACCATTTTAAAATAGGTGTTTACCTAAATATAAGAGTCAGAGTTTTTAGTGGTTCAGAGAAGGATGGTTTACTGCTTCATAATAAAGCAATACCATATTTAGCTAGTTTCTTTCGACGCAAGTTGCAAGAAGTCTGCTTGAGATTTTAGCGTTAACGTATACTTGAAACCTCGGAGGAGCTAAATATTGTTGGGGAATAGTGCACTGCGACAAAGATTCTCTCTAGCGATAGGCTTTAGGAGGGCTTGTGTTTGAAACTCGTAGGAATATCTATTGTGCTAGAACTGGGGATTGTTTCATGCATAATAGTTTAGTCTGATGCTGTAGTTCTGATGAAACCGTTCTCAAACATAACAGGTTAGTTTTGTGCTGGAACTGGATTTTTTTTCTTAGTTCGAAGACTTAGGTTTGGAACAATCTCCAAACGTATAAGTTTATATTTATGCTGGAACCGAACATTGTTCTAAGCATACAGTTTTGTTATTAGTTTGAAACCGTTCTCAAACAATAACTTTATTTTTGTGCTGAAACTTGAATTTGTTTCATGCGCTTTAGTTTAGTTTGAAGACTTATGTTTGAAACAGTCTTCAAACATATAGGTGTACCTTTACGCTGGAAGTGAGCATTGTTCCAGACATAAGTTTTGGTTTGAGTTTGAAACAAGTCTCAAACGTATGCTGTCCAGACACAATGTCTGAACAGCTGGTCTCATTATTTAGATAGTGTTGAACAACAGTTAGTTCAACTCTACAAGGTTTGAAACATTATACTGTATATAGTTAATTGGTATGATCATTTATCTGTATGATTTCTAAATATTAGAATCATTTTTTTTATTTGTTTGAAGTTAACTAATCATAAGGCAAGAAGCCTGAGGAAAATTTATATATTATATAGTTTGAACAAAATTGTTTAACATAGTTTCAAGCTTAATCAAGTAAAGACACAGTCGTGTTATAGAAGATCCCTTTTTTAGTTCAAGATACTCACCCAACATCTTGACACTATTTAAATAACCCAATTTGGACAGCTGGGTTCGTTCGACAAATGCTAAGACGTTCTTTCATGACGAACCGTTTTGCGTAATTTGAACTCCGCCAAAGGATGAACATCGAATTTTTACCAAGCCCTGAGTCAGCCTCGGAAGAAAGCATGTCCTGTTTTGGTTCAAACAAATAAATTATTCATCAATCGATTCAATCTAATTATTTTCTACTTTATAACTTCATCGCCTTACATGCACATGAAAGTATCCCTCGAGGAGTGGTACTGCGTACTTTGCTTTGAAATTGAATTGCATTTGATGTTATATCCTACTGAAAATATTAAAAACATATTATGATAGGGAAAATACGATTTATATATTCGTTTAATTATTCCATTTGTGCTTTAAATGACGTGGTTGATTCACGAGCTACCATTCAATATGTCTTTCATTGTATCTGACAACTGATTTGAATTAGAAAGACTGCATCATGGGATCTGCAACGGTTTGAAATGAAAAACATAAAAACACTTAGTAAGTGTTTGCTATTTTAGTGATTATGTATGTGTATAATTGTACAGTATGTTAAAATGTTTTTATAAATAGTTTTAATCCTAATTAGTCAATTAATTGACCTTAATATTCTTCATTATAACTTTTAAAGTGGTGATTGGATTGCACAGCAACATTCAATAAAGCTTTATTTTTTGTTGATTTTAATGGGATTATTTTCTTTACGTGCACTCGATATGTTTTGAATATATCAAAACATCAGTTTACGTGTTATGGCGTGCTTACGGCTATAATGTATCGGCCGATTGAGAATAACATGCCCAACTTTTTTTATTATATCTTTTTATTAATTCCATAACACGTTGGCTTTGACAGAACGTTATCAAATCAGAGAATGTAACTTTGTATCTGAACAAATAGTTAAAAGGAATATATTGACGTTTGATCAATGGATTTAAGAAGAGGCATTTTGCATAAAACATTCTCGAAATTAACACACATTGAGATTTGCAATGACAAAATAAAATTTCAAATGAAATTTCCCACAAATTCCAGATTTTCCTGAATCTGATTTATTTTATCATTACCAAAGTACAAAAATTTGAATGAGAACTTTATTGGCAAACCTTAAGATAGAGAAATACCTTGCAAGCTATGCAAACGAAAGCAAAATTGCAACAATACAGGTCTAACTACATTAGTTGAAGATGCGCTCAAACGTATTTGTATAAAAAAAATTGATATACAATACAAGTACCCTTATAACTTAATTGATATTTTACTAGTCTAAGAGTTCTATTTTGTTTTAATTACTGCCATTTGTTTATAGATTTTTTATTTGTCTTAAACTTTAAACATATTTTTTCTTCTGATTCTGTCAACATGCAATGCCGTCCTTTGCAATACTTGGCTTTATCAATATTCTGTCGTGTCTCTTATTCCAAAACAAAACCTATATACATACAAAACAAGCAATCACTATTTTTTTTCCAGTTGAAAGGGAATACAAATTGCACATTGTGAACCAATAAATGTAAGAATAATTTATTTTTGTTTTAACAATCAGATGTGATTTGGTGTACATTTGTGGAATGCGACTTCAAGATACATAGAATTAAAAGCATACTTATCAAACAGGAAGCATAACATCAAAATCACATGTCCGCCATAACATCACAAACAATCATATTCATGATAAAACCAAGACGAACATCATCTTATGTGATTTATAGTTTTCACACCTAGTATTGTTATTCTGCAAGCTCATCAACAAACATGCGAATATATAAACAACAATGGTATATATATATGTGTGATAAATTGGTTTAAATTGTAATGATACATCATCTATAATTTTTTATAGAATAGCATCGTAAGTTGTTAAAATAATTATTTATATAATGTATTTACTGTATTAACTGTGTTTAAAACGTGATTAGACTTAAATGAAGAAATATCAAACTATCTAACAAACAGAAGAAATCATAAAATGTTTTTGGAACAAGCGGTAGCGATAAAACGTCTTGTTTAAATGTGGACCGAACCTCGTTCTTCTCTAGTAATCATATCAGAAAAGTAGGAAATTAAAGTAAAGCAGATCAGTACTAAGTAAAAGAGTATATTTTTATGCTCCCCAAAAGGGGGGAAGCATATAGTCGCCATTTCGTCCGTGCGTGCTTGCGTTTTTGTCCGCGCTATTTGCAACCTCAGGTTTGAATTTTATGAGGAACTTGCTATGATGCATCATTACCAAATGCAGATGCGCATATTGTCTTTGTGTTTCGGTTCGATGATTTTTCATGAAGTTATGGCCCTTTAATTGAGTTTGTGACCAAAGTATTGTCCGCGCTATTTCACTACAACCTCAGGTTGAAATTTAATGAAACTTGCTCGGATGCATCAGTACCAAGAGCAGATGCGCATATTATCTTTGTGTTCCGGTTCGATGATTTTTCACGGAGTTATGGCCCTTTGATTATTTCTGTGACCAAATTCTTGTTCGCGCTATTTCTCTACAACCCCATGATGGACTATTATGAAACGTGCTAGGATGCATCACTACCAAGTGGAAATACGCATATTGTCTTTGTGTTCCGGTTCGATGATTTTTCACGGAGTTATGGCCCTTTCATTGAGCCTGTGACCAAATTCTTGTCCGCACTATTTCTCTATGACATCGGGCTGGAATTTTATGAAACATGCTATGTTTGTGTTTCGGTTCGATGATTTTTCACAGAGTTATGGCTCTTTCATCACGAAATAAAAATATTTTTTTGACTTCTCTTTAGAACTCTCACAGTTACTTCCCCTGTCCAATATCATTACCATATGGTACAGAGACAAACAGTCACTAGGGGGAGCATCCATCGGTTTCACTGATATTTTCTTGTTGCAATAAGTTATAGATAGTACAGTTAAATAAAATAATTGCGGTAAAACGTTTGCTTTTATATAATCATTATTTCTGACGTTTCCATACAAAAAAAAAAAATTATTTGTCTAAATTATGTATTGCAATCATCCCTTGACAAAATGTGATACAAATTATCAAATTTAGAAAGTAAATATTCTAAAGATACACGTCTGTTGTTCAAAATGCCATAACATCTTGATGTGATTTGAAAGATATCGTCAGATTTTTCCATCATAATCAAAAGGTACGAAATAAATGTGTATGTATAATATATATCATTTATCCTCACATATAAAACCAATGTATCAACATGTGCTAGGTATATACGTATGTATGTATACATATTTGGTTTGTATTCATGATATATCTCCTTTTTTCGTTTAAATATGCATGTTACGTCTATATAAAAATACTATAATATAAGTTTCAGTATTGGTACGTCATGTATATCTATATGTGAGCTATGTTTATACTCACATAGACCACAAGACCATTGGCCTATCGGATTGCAAATAACGGTTCTTCATTATGCCATAGAACAACTCGTCGTTAATAATATGGAAAATGTCAGGAGGTTAAAGCAACACATCCACGTTTGAATTTTTAAAAAAAAATTTTTAATTGAGTTATGAGCACATTTCCCATACAAACGTATGATCAATTAGCTGTATGTGAGCATATAAACACAATCCGGAACAAAATGATGCCCAAATTATAATGCGTGACTAACACTTTATAAAACAAGCGTGTAACTCATCCGAGTCAAAACAAATTGTCAAAATGACTTTCAAGGCAGGTAAAGTACACTACGCACTAAAACGTGAAGTTTTTTAATACGACTCGCATAATTGAATTTGAAGCCAAGTTGGAATCCTCAGCAATTTAAAAATAATTTATAAAGCGTTTGTCACGCTTTATAATTTGGACATCTTTTTTTATAATTCTGAAGCGTTCTGGATAGTGTTTGTTAGCACATATACAGCTCACTGACCATATATTTATGTATGGGAAATGTGCTCACCACTCAACTGAAAAACTTTTAAAAAAAGTTTAAACGTTGATGTGTTGCTTTAACGGACACATGACCTTGTTGTAGCATTTATTTAAGAACATTAGAATACTTTTCTTTAAATTATTATCTATATGATGTTTAATATAAGAATGTGGAAATCTGACAAAACCTGTTAGATATATATTAATTATATCAATTTTCCTCGGTATGACAGGAAAATAGTCCTCCAAAAAAAATATAAAATTGCTTATTTAAATGGTTTTACTCATATTTTCAAAGCTGCGTGACACCACTAATTTTTATCAAATACATTTTATATATTTTATAATATGAAGTTCTAAAGATTAATATTTGCACACTTACATCTCCATATAGTTATATAATCATATGTATAAACAATGAATTAGTGAAAATGAGAACTATTACTTTTGCAAATGGGATGCGTCCGTTTAATATAGCTTTAAATCGCCTATTATGTCTTGGAGAATTACTTCTCAAGAAAACATAATGTTCTTTATGGTAGTCTTACCATCGTTTTCAATATGCAATAAAAGCAATCTGGATTATAAATCGTAGACACATGGTCGCCTCTCCTGATCTTCTTGTTAACTGTGATTTACGACAACTCTGTCGACTTCAACTGTCACGAATAATGGTGATGTAAATCTCCTATATTCAATGCTTATAATTTGATTTCGCAAAATTACATTTTTCGAAGAAAAATATAATGTTATATTTCATTTGTAGTCCAGTGTATATTTATCTAGAATATTTTGTAATGAATTTCTTGGTAAATGGACAATGTATAACATAATGTGAATTATCAAATTTCCTGCGATTGGTTAAATTTGTTTTGCATTCATGAAGTGTAATGTATAGCTTTAATGTAGTAAGAATGATTTTACAAATAGATTTATGTTATCATTCAAAACAACATAACGTATGTTGAATCTTTATGAATACTTATATACAGCTTCTTTATAGTGTTATATTTTACATTTTATTTTATCTAACTTTACAAAAGCGAGATAATAATCCTAATAATCATTCGTTCTTAGTACTCAGTCATCAATACAATGCATTTACACAATTAATATAATAAATAAGTATGATAAGTACAATACACATAGATACAAAGTGACAAGAGTTATCGAACTTTCAGAAACAAGTATAGTACCACTGGGAACCTTACGTAGTGGTGTGCCCATCCTGACTATTCCCCGTCACCATAACATAAGACTGTCGGAATAAAAGTAGTCCTACCTTATCATTTCCTTACATACACGACAGTTTGCACATGTAAACGTTGTATGGCATAGAAATGCTCAAGTTAAAAGTATGCCATACGCAAATGTACTCGGTGACTTTGCCGAAGCGAGAGCAACAAGAGACTAATGATTGATGATACGGCAAGACGGAGCTCGTGACAAGTATCGAGCGCCTCCATCCGATTAGGGCTTTAGGAGGAATTTATCATTATGTCGCAAAAATAAAGAGAAATACGTGATGGCAAACTATCAGTGGTTTCAACACCAAACATGCAGTACGTTTGTAAAATCAAAGGATCACAACCTATTTTTGATTATCTTCTTGATATATAAAGAAATGCATACTTGGTACCAATAGCTATCTAGAAAGTGTTTTTTCCCGGATTTGTACCGAAGTTGGTCAGAATGTTATTGACAATGATAGTTCGGACGACCTCCTGAGTCAATCACATTGGAGCATAAATTGAATGGTCGAAGATATGACTCTTGATTTATTGAAAAATGAGTTGTTTCTCACTAACACCGTCATCTTCGACTTTCAGTTGATCATGAGCAATGTTCGCAAAATGTTATTGATCATGAATGCTGGCTGAAACGATTTCGTGATTATGGCCCTTGATCAAACTCAGAATATTGTCGAACATTTAATTTCCTCAAACTGTGACCAAAATTAATGAGAATATGCATAGGAATAGTACTCAAAGAGTTGTTCATTCGACCCATTCAGTTCTGAAACAACGGATATATTTTCCTTCGATTCTTGAAAAAGCAATAGATTTCAGCTCAACATATTTAGCTTTCTATAAAAAGAAGGATGAAAAGGAATCTTAGGATTGGTTTCTGGGTAAATTGGTTAAAGGCTCATTTAACTTCCGAAACGATCGTTTTTAGTTTTAATTTTAGTCAGTTATACTCTTCCAAATGATAGAATACATGTTTATTGGATCACTGAGAGACTTTGCAAACGAAAAAATAATATGAAACACATTATTAGTACATACTTAGAGAAATTTTTTTGTTTACAAATTAATGTTTGTCACTTTCTGATAAACACATTCGGTAGAAAACAGGGAGTTACGAAGCTTGTTCGGAAACGCGTCGGTCGGTAGTATATGATCAATTCACTTCAGAAAGAAATATAGCATGGGGAACTGTAGGGGATGCGGTTAAAAATTAAATAATCGCTTGCCGTAAGAAAGTTTTCAAAAACATCCCCTTTATTCCTCTCAGTGTATTAATGAACTGGAACCCGCGAGCTAAATTATTGCACGTAAGCAACGAATCGTTCATATAAAATTAAAAATAAAATTACTTTTTTAATAACTGTTCTAAACAAACCACCATTGGTAGCCTCTCAATATTGACTGCCATAAACTGATTTGTGACGTAATAGCGCGACCGATAGTATAACGCGTATATGCAAGGGAGGATCCTGAGCAAGAGTTACCAGACCAAACTAGTATTCCGTGAGCATTGGTCTTTAGTGCATATAAATAATACAGATCTAATATTTTTCCAAACCTAACGAAACTTATCAGGGATGTTTATGGTTATAAAATCTCAATATGTTTCCCGAACTTGTTCAATTTAACTAGCATATTGTTACAGGACATATCAGACGTTTTGTTGTTATGAACCAAATACATGGTAGAAACTTTGTTTATACAACGGTGCCCGAATGTTTACAATGTCCGATATGTTTATTTATAATACCAAATTTGATGCAACATACATGTACATATGTTCAGGCATTTGTGTTTGCTAGTTCTTGTCGTTAAACATTGACAGAATGTAAAATTGTTTGAAGTTTTATCAGCTGTCACAAGAAAATACTTTAACTGAACTTCCTTTCTTATTTTCTTCAAATATCGAAACTTGACTTTAGATCTCAGTAGAATATAAAGAAATAGTGGCTTAATAAACGGCCCGATATATAGGTACACGTTAACATAGCAGGCTGATGCGAATAATACTGCTACCAGAGTTCGTAGTATGAGAATGATTATCGGACATTTCGGAACCCTTATGCGTAAACCGACATACTAGTATGAGTTTTAGGCTATGGCTAATCACAAATACTGAATCTAAAATGCTCATCAATCAATCTAATACGAATAAGGTAAGTTATCGCAAAATAGATATACTGGTTGCCGTTCGCAGGAGTCAGTGAATCTGAATTAGACAAATTGATACTCGTATCAACAGTAAGTTAATCTTAATTAGACAAACTGGTACCAGTATCAACAGTAAGTTAATCCGAATCAGACTTACTGGTTCCAGCTAACCTTGTAAGTCAATGGAACAGGTCGCAATCTTAAAATATGCGAATCCAACATTATATAACGAGTTTATTTAAATTAATTTAATTTTCATCGATTGTGAAATAAGTTCTACCTACGGTCGTCCAAACAAGGTTTGATGCTCCGCCTGAAGGTTATGCACTCCACATTAAACATACATTTTTTGCACCATACTCAACGTTACATCTTAATCTTTCAATCCGCTTCAAAATAATACAGTATACCACCTAGAACTATTTTGTCCTTTAGTTTGATCGTTTATTATCGTCTTATCCTTGTACATAAGTATCATTTTCTATGAAGACATTCATATAATGTAATTCTGTCAAGACAAAAACGGCATACGTAATTGTTTAAACGTTGTAAAATACAAGGAGCTTGGACGTCCAAGGAAAAGTTCAGCTACAAATTTGAGATAAATCATAGATTGTTCCAAATGTAATGTTAATAGCCGGTAAATGAACCCAAATGGCTGAAAACTTGTGAAAAGTGAATAGCTTCTGCACTGGTACATAACAAGGTTAAATTTCGAGGTACTACCATGACGGATGGGGGAGTCAAAGGTGGTAATATTGTTTTCTAGTGGAGGAGGTGGAGGTATTTCCATGCACTGTAGGTATTTCCATGCACTGTAGGTATTTCCATACACTGTAGGTATTTCCACGCACTGTAGGTATTTACATGCACGGTATAAATCTCATAAATACATGTCTGGTATGCAAGAACATTTATTTATGCATGTTTATTTATAAGGGGTTTTTAACTGTGATATGTGTGCCTCTTAGTGATATTGACCCATGAAATGGATATTGCTATGGGTTAATATTACCACGAGGCGCACATATCCCGGCAAATAACATGTTTATTACATGTGTTAACAGACTTTTATTTGCATGATTAGAGAAACATTTTTAAAAAGTCATTATACATGTATTTATAATGATTGACTATATTTGATATTATTGTCATTTGTTAAATAATTTTTTTTATTCATTTTCATATTGTTTTTCATTATTAATTTCGGTTATATTTAGGTCTTTCTATATATTTTTTACTAACAAATTCTACTTTCAATACCCAAACCCCACTCAGTGCCCCTCAAACGGATGGCGTAAAGTTTGTTTTCGCTCTATTATTTATTTACGGTATGATAACGTGGTTAAAGGCTAAAATTTAAATTGGTTTACACTTTACAGAAAATTTGATTAATCTTTTTTATATTCTCTGATAGTCTATTAATTTAGCCCATAGATCCATTTTTTTCCGTTTTCATTTAGATAGTTGAATTTATGTTAGATGTTCATTAATCGGACAAAACGTTGACATGGTAGCTCATGTTGCTAAAATCTTAATCTGTATTACGGACCCAACTCTCCCGATTAGGTCCGTTAAATAGCAATGCTGGGAAAGCTGCATTTGAGCATGTTTATTAGTCAGTTGCTTCAACTGAAAGTTTGAATGACGTCACAGTAAGTAAGCGTTCATTTGCTATGAAGGTGTAAGCCCACCATTGATTTTTGTTCTTTATTCAATAGCAAATAAAAAAGTTTGATATACCCAAATGAAAGAAAAGAAACTTACATTTTACTGTTTGTCAACCTCAGCACTACCAAAATATGATAAGAAAAGAAGAGGTAATGTGTCATATAAGAGATATTTCAGTATGTGCTCAATGTGTACACTGTTGACAAAGTGAAATGAGACTTCTAAAATCATGTATTCATACTCCAATTTCCAAGCATTATATTTTTCTAAATTCACAATTCAAACGTGACAATGGTTTCAAAATGTTCAAAATACATCACTAACGCCGTTCTTATAAAAAATGAGCATTTAAATAAGGAAAATTCATTTTTAAAGAATAAGAAACAAGAAATATTTACAGGGGTCGGAACCGAAATCGTTTACGAACCCGTTACGGTATCACTCGAGCGACATCTAGAACTCAGTGAGAAGTGGTGCATTTTGAAAAAAACACGACGACCTTTAACCCATACGTTGCCTCGTGACTATTATTCCAAATAAAATAAAACTAACAAAATCTTGTTTCAAAAAAATTACTGTAAAAATAATATTAAAATAATTAAACTTTTTTGATAAATAAAATTCTTAGCTTTAGTTGATAATTAAAATACCAAACCAGACGACAAAGTCATTGCTCTGCAGTAAATATGTTTCGCAAAGTTTCGTCAAAGTAATTGCGGGTAAAATCAAAAGTATTCCGATTGCTGTTTATATATTTTTTGCGTTTTAAACACTTCGCTAGTGTTATCAAAGGTAAATATACGTGTATAGATAATTGTTGCTTAGTATCGTATCATTTTTGTCCTGGAAATGGCTCTCAAAATAACCATGTCCATCTTACGAGAGTAGAATGAACAATTGTTTGATGTTTACAATTGTATGGTGCCGTAATGTATTTTCGATCATGACCTGAATTCGATCACTTCCGAGAACTATGAATATCGCTAAAGTGACATCGGTCAACCATCCAAGTACTTATCTTGTACATTGTTGCTTAACCATGTCGCTGTAAAAGCTAGCTTCACAGAAAAGATTGTTGTTAGTGACCTATATGTACACTCACTACACTCTTCCCCTCTTTACCTTTAGGGCTTATACCCAACAGCACAGCCTGTGGCTTTCAGCAGTGCATGGCCATATCCCATCCCATTCCAAAGAAATAGAGATTCGTGCAGGCATAGGTTCGAAAGTTTATCCTCGTTGCCATTAAAGTAACATCGACCACCCATCCAAGTACTAACACTCCCCTAACACTGTACATAGTTGCTCAACTTCCAATACAGTCAGTGCACTTTAACTACATCGCTGTAAAAGCTAGCTTAACAGCAAGACTGTTGTAAGTGACCAATTTACATTCACTACATCGGGTATGGTATTCAATTTCCTGCACAATTGGCAATATTTACAAATAGTATCCATGTGGATGATTGTTTCATCGGCAATGTTGGTGATATATATGATATTGCTTAGTGTTTTGCCTAATATCGTTTTAATTAAATTAAAATAAACTAATGCTTGATATTTTATTACTCATTTATACTTTTCAATTACATAATTATAGCCCTAGTTAATTCAACAGACCATATCTCACCTATCTACAATTATCAGTGTTCTTGCTGTATAGTTGGCATGCCACATAACATTATACTAAATTAAGGTTGACGAAACCACTACCTGTTTTTAACACAAAATTAAAGTAGATGAACTGGTAGGTTGATGAAACCACCATCACCCCTGTGGGCCACAGCATGTGAAATTGAAGCTACAGTCGGACCCAAACTCACAGTGTGTTGAGAGAACATAAACCGCAACCAATTGTTTTATATCTGTAGTTGTCATGGTGTGTAGCACAAAAGTCACTAACCCAACATTTTACAGACATAAACACATACCATATGATTAAATATCTGTATTTGTCATAGTGTGTGCTGCAAAAGTTGCTAACCTAAAAATTATGGACATAAACATCAAGGAATTATATAGAGATGGAAAGTCAACTAGTTTTTGTGAACGCTCATGCCAAATTAGTAATCCTTCGTGTGCTATTTTATCAACATTTAGTCAGGAGATGCAAGTTTCCTATCTTTCTATACAAGTCCTTGTAAACATCAACACTTTTTTAATATCTTTTTTTAATATCTGTAGTTGTCATGGCGTTTGGCGCGAAAGTAGCTTACCTACTTTTACGTACATAAACATCCCATATTGGCGATTACCCGAGAAGAATGTTGATTTTTTTAGGTTCCAGGGGGATAGTGCAGGTTACAGATTGAAACCAACTGTATGTTTCTTCTTATTCTTCAGTGTGCTCAGTGTATAGCACCGCCACATGGATCCTCGATTTAAATACCCATCGGAACAACTGTTTTTAATTGGCCAGCCCCGGTGATCTAAACCACAACCTCAATGCTAGAAGTTTTGTGATTTACCGATTGAGCTAATGGGGCTAACCAGCTTATACTGGTTGTGCTGCCATCAAAACAGCTATGTATTTTTGGACATCTTATCAAATACCGCCTGGAGATAATTGAATGATAATTGATCCAGAGTAATGATTAACTGGTCAGTGGTAATTAATCCCCATGTGTATGTGCACCAATTAAAGTAATTAAAGAGTCTAAACTTTTGTTAATGGTGACTTGTACAAGTTTCTACTTGGCCAGTGACTTGTACAATTTTCTACTTGTTCATAACATCTGGCTATAGGATTGTACAGCACTGTCAGGGGAAGGTATTTTAACAACATTATTAGGCATGATACTAAAAGTCTAAATATAGTATATCTATACTAAATTTTGTCTATTATCACTGTTACATTGGGCATATAATCACATTCCTTGCATAATTCCGATGAGCAGGGTGTAACCGTTATCACTACTCAGAATTTATTTAGGCAGGGCATTATCACTACCCAGAATCCTAATTTTGATAACAGCGCCGGGCAAGGGTTAATGGCATGGGGGGAAAAGTGTGCATGTGGAAGTTGATAATGGGTGAACGAACAGTGCCTTGTAGTGACAATGCAAGCTGTTCTCTAGGTGCAATAATGAACAAAAACATAAAAAGGCATCGCAAGGTCTCCTGTATATTCCAAAAAGTAACATCATAAATCTGAGTAGAACCTTTCAGGGGAAATTGGTTAACTCTTATAAATTGTATGTATATAGCTTGATTTGAACCAACAACTTCACATGTGACAGGTATGTGATCTTTAGCACAGAAGTGCTCTCAGTAAATGGAGGGTTGCACTCTGGCATCAAAATAAAACAAGTGGGGCATGTGTTTGCTGTGCTCCTATCTACTCGCTAAATATTGCAGCTACTTAAACTTTTTATTGCCTTTCAAAGCGTTAACTTTTTATTTTTTCATGATATCTGTCCATTTCTCTTTAAAATAGTAAGTCGAGACACAGCAATCAAACATTCTTTTAGGATGACCTGGCCAAATATGGCAAAATAGCTTGGTAAATCTTGATGATAACAAACAATTGTTTTGATACACATGGTGCGGCGGCATATTATGGTAGTTGATATAATAGTTATAAAACTTTAATTAATGAGAACAGTGATTTAAATGCATTCTTTTTTTTTTAATCGGGGTTTAACGCCATTTTTAACACATTTCAGGTTATATATGGCTTATACATCCAGTTTTGCCGGTGGAGAAAGACCTGAAACTGAGTACAACTACTGTCCTCCCGCAAGTAACTGGAAGCTTTCTCACATATTTTGGAGCGGGATTCAAACCTACGACCTTAGCGGTGAGAAGTAAGTGACCTTGAGATGGTGCCTTATATCACTCGGCCACAGAGGACCCTTGAAATGCATTCAATCTACCATTATGCCCTCAACTTTAATATCAGTCGGTCCGTTTAGGTCACCTGAGACTTTGTTTCAATGGACCTTTTGTCCATCATCATGCGTCCATAAACAATTTTGACTTTTTTGAGTTCTTCTCAAAACCGTAACCGTAATTGTAATGATATATTGTATGCAGCTTTGGTACACACGGGTGAATCAAAATTGTGAAAACGGTCATAGTAAGGTAAACTTTGAATATCTATTTCTCAATATAGGAGAAGCACTGGGAAACAAATAGTGAGCATGATTATGGACATATATGGGTCATTTATAAAAATTGTGAATTGCATGTCCCTGGGTCACACAGTTTTGCCCTTGGAGTGAGGCCTACTTTACTAAATCTATATAAGAGAATTTGACAAAAAGTTATTTCTTAAGACTGAATAGATTAATGTGAATGTTTTTTTGATAATCAGATGACTGTTAAGGCCCATGGGCCTCTTGTTTAAAAACACATTTTAAATTACGGTTTCCAACAATGTATGTATTCATATAATTATATAAAAATATAAGTCGGTAACCTCCCTGTTCATGTCATGATGTAATTATTTCAATCAGAGAACAGTACTTATAACATACATTTATTGTTAGTTGGCCTTTTGCTTTGTTTTCATTAGAGTTTTGGTAAATACATTGTAAATTCTGACGGAGTTGTCTTTGTTACTGTAAACAATTTTCAAATTGTTTTTAGCTCGACTTTTCAAAGAATAAAGAAAGCTATTCTGCTCACCCGGATGTCAGCGTCCCACCTTGGTTGAAGTTTTGTGTGCAAGTCCCAATCTCAATAACCATTGAATGTATTGACTTGAAACTAAACACAACACTTCCCAGTCATCAAACATACTATGATAACTAAGTTAGATAACTCTTTGATTAATATAATGCAAATTATTGCCCTTGTTTGACTTAAAAATTCTGGTTAGTTTTGCTTGCAAGTACCATCATGTTGATACTTCATCAACCACCCATGTATTTGATTTGATTTAAACTTAACGCAAGACTTCCCAGTCATAAAACATACTACAATGAATAAGTTAGATTACTCTTGCATGAATTAAATCCAAATTATTGCCCTTATTTGACATATTAAAATTTTATGCACAAGTACCATCAATTGGATCTCACAACCCTTGAATTGACAGTCAGACACATTATAGACTTAATGTATTTAACATGAATAAATCCCAAGGTGCGATTCATTTTACAAAGGGGGGCATTTATTTGGGACCGAGATATCCAAATTTAACCATTTTATAAAGTACATATATTTATGTAAAAATACCATAAAACACACAGCTGATGCTTTAGATGTTTCAACCTGACTTTAAATCAATACCTGTATATTTCGATTAAAGACTAGCTTCCAGATTGTTGAAGCATTTTCCCCCATAAAAAGGAAGAGTCGATTTGAATTTTAATTTCACAAAGTTTGATATTATACTACATGTATATAGTATTAGAAAACAAACATGTAGTGCTGTGTTACAAGAGTGCATTTCGTTAATAGAAATTTGGGCTATTTTAAATATTAATTTCTATTAATTTACATAATTTGATTTGGTAAATATTTAAGTCCGTTATCTTAGTACAACATGATATGCTTCTGTGGTGTAACTGGTAAACACAACTACACTTTTGTAGAAATTCTGGGTTCGAATCCCAGCAGTTGCGAACAACATAAAAAGAGATGGTTTAGATATGGTGAAAAAAGTCTGTTTTATTTTTTAATGAAATTATTCTCTTTCAAAAATTTATATTTTTTTATAATGTTTGTTGCTGCATGGACAAAATGCTACTAACTTATGCTTACTCTTTCTGACTGCCTTACATTCGAAAATTATATTTTCCGTGGACTGCAGTTTATAATCGTACATCGTCTATATTTTTTGTCTATTTTGTTTGTCTTGTTAAGTATTACAACCAAATTGTAGAAGTGTCTGGACAAGAACTGAAGGGAACCTATGTCGAGATTGTATATTTCATATATATTGGATGTCTCAGCTGCTAATTTGGGAACTTAAGTAAATGTGTTGGTTTATGTATGCAGTCATGCACAATGCTGTTGTTTTTTCTTGGTACATGGGAGATGGAGGTTCAAATTACTGCCATGTCCAGAGACTTCTCTTAAATTTTAGACTAGTCCTGTGTCCAAGACATTTTCAACATTTGTCCAGAAATATACATTTGGTTAAGTCATATTTTAACATTTAAACTGCAAGAACTCTATTTATGCTTGAATACAGTATGAATGTCTGGTGGTAAGAATTATACAAATGGTTCCTTCTGTGGCAGAGTTGTCCATAGTGTTGTTGTCAAATAACCCATTTACTTCTCACTGCCGAAGTTGTCAGATCAATCCTCGCTCCGGTAGTCTAAAAACATTTTGTGAGAAATTTAAGGTTA
Source organism: Panopea generosa (assembly GCA_029582155.1). Taxonomy (NCBI): domain Eukaryota; kingdom Metazoa; phylum Mollusca; class Bivalvia; order Adapedonta; family Hiatellidae; genus Panopea; species Panopea generosa. The sequence continues at coordinate 49,095,198 of CM055897.1, forward strand.
CTTACAAAAGGATGATGGTTGTACTGAGATTGGTTCCTTTGTCTTCTAGCTCTGTTTTGAAATTGTTTTGAAACCCCAGTAAAATACATACTGGCTATCTGCACAGTGTAAAGAATAGTATAGACATGTATTATGTTTATGTAATAAGGCAAGAAAAATATGTAGCTATTGCAGACTCAAACTCGGGATTTTTCACTTACAGGTCAAGTGCTCTACCGACTGAGCTAACCGGACCGTTGACATATGTTTCTCTCCTAACAGTTCAGGTACACACTGTGACATTTATTTTATGTAAGAAACATTTATAACTGAAGAAAAACCCACGTCAAAAGGTATTTTGTGACCAGCATCCATTTATGTAGCTTGATTAAATAAGGCGTGAAGGGTCAGCTTCTTTATTATTTGGATATCCTTTCTGCTGTCCATAACTCGGGAGACGCAAAATAAAAAAAAAATTAAAAAGGCTCCTAGAGATGTGCAATATGTAGCACTACCAATTATAATGCTAATAATGTTTGCTTTTGTTTTGCAAACCATGTAATTAGAGATATAGTTCGTTGAATAAATTTTCAATCATATAATAAGTGATTCATTTATGATAAACATAATACATATTAAATATATAATGGTAACAACTGCAACATTATCCTAAACATATAATACTTGTACTATAAAGTTTATTTAGTATTTGTTTGTTTACTATACTTATAAAATTAAAGTTCGACCCCAAGAGAGGCAATGCCTTATTTCATATTAACTGCCATTATGCGACTATCCCACGGAAGCATTTCCTGTTTTCAATGGTGGTACTATGTCTATAAATTGTGGGACAGGCATATAATTCCCTGCTTTTTCATTGGTGGTTAATAGACCTAATTCAAGAGTTATCAGGTTCTGGAATATACTACTAAAATCTCTACAAACTCAGACAAATAAGTATCAAGGAGCATGATCATTCTTACTTTTTCTCTCAAAAACCTGGATAAATGCGTATTTAAACTCGCCGACAGAATGTCAAGAACATATGCAGCTGTCTGACTCCTTCTCTCAGTCAGTCGCATATTTTCTCACTTCATGTTTTTTTTTTTGCTTTTTTAGCATTTATTCATTCCTCAAAAATTGTATAGTGCAAATGGGCATATCGTGAACAGCACCAAGCCTTCTCTTCAGCAATACATCATTTAAATCTCTGAATTCGTTGTTTAGAAAACGGTGCATCTGCCATTTCAACCGTCTAGACGCTATTGTTGTTGTCACGCAAATATACAAATTGACTGGTGTGTGTTATTTTAACTGATAATCCGCTAAACAGTTATGACAAACACTGTAAAACAATATATCATTAGTTTAGACTTTGGTCCTTGAATATGCAATTTTGGTACGCTGCCACATGTGAATTTATTATGCCAATTAGAATAAGGCTATATCATACAAACGAGGTTACTTTGTTACTATATATAATAACACATGTAGTAATCATTGTTATTATATAATAGGAATATTCAAACATACATATAACAATTCATATATTTTTGTTAGAATATAATTGAATGGACACAACGGCAATTTTGAAATCTTTTTTTCACTCAGTTCTATTTCTGAAAATAAAATGAAAATTAAAATGTTCCTAAGAGTGTGAACGTTTTGTGTCTTGTTTTACTTATCTAAAATGGATAAAATGCTTTATACTTCGCTTATTCGCGGTTATATGAGGCTAAAGGAGTAAAAGATAGTTTTGTTTGATTCTGTTTTACCGGTATAATATGAAGACATTTTTGAAATTATCAATTTGTACTGTTTAAGATGTTTTACTTATATTTCCAAAGCTGATATGACTCCATTGGATTTATGATAAAAACTTTTTTTTTTTTAATACGGATTTTCAGATAATAAACAACATAGATAGATATATTCAAGTGGTCATGTGCTCACAGGTGTTAAAATTAATTTGATACCTGAGCAAGTGTTAAATTTGATTTTAACTTTGCCGTGTGTGTCTTCAGTTTCTCGGCTAGCATATATTAAGATAAGAACATAATTCCGACAGGGTATGTAGTGTTCAAACGACACTGAAACATCATAAACGTAGACATATTAAAACAACTGGAGCGTACAATACATTTTTGACATCATATTTACAGAAAAAGTGACGAGAATGGTCACCATCTTGAACAGTATGTATCAAAACTAACACTTGGGAGTGTAAACCTTGGGTTTATACTTTAGTTGTGAGTTTACTCTAAACCAAAACATCATCACGACGTTAAAGTCTCATTGCAGAGTTCTATCTATTTCAAAATACAATTTAAACGCGAAAATATGTTTTGTAATTTGGTATGATTTTTTAAATGGTTTACATTTGTCAGATTACTTGCTTAAGATGAGTAGTTCTAAATCTGGCACCGACGAAACAGCTGTACTAAATCAATGTTTCCTACAAATTACAATATTTAACCAAACGGATGTATTTTAGAACAAAATAAATAATTTTCTATGTGGACAATACTGTCTTTCATGCAGACATTATGTTTAATTTCAACCGTAATACCGTAAATGCATTTTGTAACCACCTCTTGACATTTGTACTTGAATATTATTACTTTTAAACTGCCTTTTACAGATTTTAAATCTCATATTAATAAATATATTTTTAGTTCATGGCAGTCCTCTTGGAATCTCGCTATAAATAACAAATTACATGTTATAAAACCAAAACTTGGCGAATGGCATCCTAGCAATAGGTGTATTCGTCGAGAAGTTGTATTAGCTCGGTGTAGAATTGGGCATACGCGCTGTACCCATTCATATCTTTTAAAACGTGAACCAGAGTGTGTGCCCTGTTTTGCACCGCTTTCTGTGAAGCACATAATGGTCGACTGTGTGGACTTTCTCCAATGCGAGAAAAGTACTACAGAGTCGACAGTATGAATGAATTATTTGATAAAATTGATGTTTCACATATATTTGGTTACCTTAAAGAGGTTAAGCTTTTTAATCATTTTTAGTACAATTATTATATTATTGACCTTGTTCACTTATTTTTTTTTTTCATTTATTTATTTGTAAATAATTTTCATTTATTTATTTGTAAATAGTTTTAATAAATTTTTAACCGTATTTATTTAATATATTTTTGTCATCATCACGTCCATTAATCTTTGCGCGCACAAAATGACCTATTTATGTGTCGACGTGCCGTAAAACACCATTCATTCATTCATTGACATTTGTAGTCCTCGTAGAATGTATATACACGGAGCACGTGGAGAATGCAGCTTTGTAGATTATTCCAATTTCCTACTAATTTACAAGTTCAAATAGAACACACAAAATAACAGCGAAATACACTGCAAATGACAGAGTAATTATAAACAGATAATAAACAATATGAACAGAACAACATCATTTACCAGCAAAATATTTCAGAAGTTAAATTTAACTAAGACGCCTGAATATAATTACAAACACTTATTTACTCTGTGTATATCGTAACAGCACTATTTAATTTAGGTTATATTAACTTGTAAATGCCAAATACTTATATCATATGTGTGTCTAACCAGAGACTTAGCATTTAACGGACACAGCAGCTACATCATACTACAGTAATGTTTTAATAGGATTAGTAATTATCAAGACTATTTCTGGACATATAATAATTTATCACAAGAACAGGGCTAGAAAATAAACACACCAAACGATATCATGTATTATTAGTATTTACTCATTTTAGTGCACTGTAATCAATAACTGAAATAGCACATTACTGTTTTAATGCCATTTGTAACTATCAAAAATTCACTATCTTTAGACTCTATAATAATCACAAGAACGAGGTTAGAGAACACAACAAATGATATATTATTGCTTTGAATCATTTTCAAAGAGTTAATGTCAATATCTGCATTTAGTTTAATGTCACGCTCTTTTCAACTGACCTGACACAGGAGCGACTATCGCTCCAGCCACTGACCACGTTTACACCAGTGGTCGCGAATTAAATTCTCTACTCTATTCGATGCTTCTCAAAAATCCACTCAGTACTGGTTCTACCCAGGAATTAAATTCGAGAGCGGTTCATATAAGCTTTGAGATTTTTTCGGAACCGAGCTAAAATAAATTAGTATAAACTAAGTGTATCTAATGAAGTAATCGTCAGTTACAAACTTGAGAACAAGTGGAAAAAAATCAAGCAAATGCAAACAAGTATGGAAATAACGGACTCATTATTAAAAATAACGCGTTTACTTTTCAATTTATTTGTGTAAGGATATTGCATTGAACTTAAAGTTTTTATTTGACATTTTCAAGTAAAGAGTAATGTCAATTAAAGATTGGAAAATAATTGTAATTACTTTCAAAGAGAAATTATCAAAATTTATTCACTAATAGAATTCATAATTTTCACTTAAAAATACATAAAATTGAAGCTTATAATGTACTAAGAATAAAAAGTATTTCTATGTAATTATTATTAATTTTACGAAATGATATAATTAACAAAATTGTAATCAAAAGTGTTATAAATATAACGTAAAACTATGAGTGTATACAATTAAAAGAATAAAATTGTATTTTACAATGTTCTAAGAATAGAAAATCATTTCGATGTAAAAGTTGTTAATCTTAAATGACTATATAACTGACCTAATGAAGGCTGTCAATCAAGCAAGTCGATAATCCAATATAACGAGCTTACAGTGTCTCAGGAGTTCTGCATTGTATTTACTTGGACAAACAACCCCGCGTGGCCAGTGGATTGAGTAATAGTCGTTCTCGCGTCAGGTCAATTCAAATAATCAAACTGTAGTTTACAATGTACCGGACATGTTATCAATATTACGAGATAAAATAATACAATTCCGGAATGGACGCATGATCTAATTATAACATGATAGTATTTATAGATTAATCTCTAACGGGGATATATAGATACGTCTAATATGTGGAAGTAAACAAACATAAGAATGTATACATGACAAACACCGGTTGTCTCAGGAAATCACAAGAGTTGTGCTCATTTGTCTTGGTGCTGTTATATCTATAATGGTTAATATTGATTATTATATCTAAAATTTCTCGGATTTCGTCTTCTGATTGATGGATGGACGGACACGTGTCGGTCAGAAATAATTATTTTTATTAATATCGATTCAGCCGAGAGTATAAACTTTTGTTAGCCTGATATTGCTCTAGTGCTGTACGTCTTTCTAAGTAAGTATGGTCATATTTGGTTTTTGACGATATGTATGCTCATAATTGTTCAATTTGATATGAAACGAACTTTCCTTCAAACGAGAATACTTTGATATCCATGAAGGTTGTCATTTGTTTTTCGAACACGTGCTTGAACGAATATGTATTGTGTTGTCTTTAGGGACTATTAAAATAGTTTATGTAATTTATTTTTATGCCAAGAGCTTGTATAAACCACTTTCGATCCCGATTCCAGGGTCGAACCAGAATTGAAAATTGATTTTAAATGGCCATCGCGTCGAGCTGGAGATCGAATATTCTTTCTTCTACAATACGCTTAAAACTGTTAACTGCAGAATATTGAAGACTATTAAAGCTACAAGTAGCATGGTATCACAGTAATGCAGTAATGCGTTTTTTAATTGTGTATTCGAGATTAAGAGTAGTTATAATCTTGTTGGATTATAAATAAGTAATTGCATTCTCTAACATAATGTTTTACAACAGTTATTTTATTTAACTGAAGTATGTCTATGTATGTTTAAACAACATAGTGTTATGATACGCCATCCAAGTTCTGTCCAACTAGAGACAGAACACGAAAATGACACCACAACAAAAAAAGAAGAAAATGACGATATGGATGGTCATCGTCCTGGAACAACCAACAGTAACATCTCCAGCAGGAAGTTTAAATCTGGTTACCGGCTGTACAAATATGCAAAGCGGTCTAAAGGTAGAGCCCCGGACCCAGGATCGAAGGGTCTGCAAATGATATAACTATGACATTATATTATCATACAATGTGACATATGCATGCAGCACAATTATCTAGTATATCATGATTATAACTATATGTAATTCATTGACAAAATATATGATGGTTAAAATATATCAAGTAATATGCTATTGATTGACAATCCTGTTTCTTTTATTTAAGAGTTCTTTAGACTATTATGACGGTATGATGTATCAAAACACATTGCGTATAAAACATTTACGTATAGTAAGAATGAAAAGTTTTGGAAACTTTATCATATTTGATAATTTGTATGTGTGTCCGACAATATCAGAAGAATTATATACTAAGTCTTGTAAATATGTACTAATTATTATGGTATTAATGTGATTGGACATTATGAAGTATGTATGATATCTGTGGCGGCAATACCAATGGCGATTCGATACAGCATCAAGGTAAATGAAGACAATATCACAATAATTACATACTTGTATATATGTACTAACTATCATAGTATTGATAAATGACCTCTTCAAAAGGCAGCAAGAGTAGAGCAACAACTGCCCTTCTGGAGACATAGAATTAAAAATAATAAGATTGCCATCACAAAAATACAATTACAAGCAGTGTATTGAATGATTGTTAAATTGACTCTAAAACATACAGAAGAATTGTCTTCAGTTTTACATTAAGTAGATACAAATGTACATGTTATATATTAACAAACTGAAGGAATTATTCATGCGATAGTCAGATTAAGGAAGAGTTTGTTCACATTTGATACATCTGACAAGGATTGTTTTGACATCGCCAGGCAATAAATAGTGACATTCTGGGAATAGGATATTGCAATACCTGTAAAATATCTATTAAAATACAGAATATATTAAGACATTATCAATGTAATTTGTTCGGAATATACATCTAAAAGTGTATATTTTATTATATGTATTATAAAAAGTTTACGCTTCAATCTAAATATGTTTTGATATTTCAAAACTAACATATTTTATACTCTTGTAGCGTTCTGCATCAATATTTATATTTTATTAAATCTAACGTTTCCTTTCAACACGCGTTACCTGAAACCGTTGTTATGAACATTGTATTAAATATATTCAGTTTTTGGCATCCAGAACTAAACTAAGGTGATAAACAATTTAAATCAGACGAAACAGTGTCCGTAGCATATAAAAATATGAAACACATAGAGACAGTTCGGGGAGATGCTACGACAGAGACGAACATGTACTGTGGCGAATGTCATTAATATCATTAACTGGCTCGGCAAAGAGTTTGACCATCAACAACATTGCACGATCAATATGATAACACGCAGACACATTTAATGTAGTTTTGTGTTGGTAATTATTGTTAACGTTTGTAAACATGGTTGATAAAATATCAATGAGTCAATGAATTCCAGGATCAATGTCCTTATCGCCGTTGTACCAGTTTTTCTATGAAGCCTTGACCTGAAATGTCAGGTTTCGATTTGATTGATGATGCTTTGTCTTTTTCCAGAAACACGCAGGGTTGATTAACGAAACAAAAATGTGAAAATTGGACTTACATTTGCATGAAAGGAACCTTTTTATGAGTAGTATATTCAGATAGGTGCATTTCATTATGAGGTTTCATTGATTTTAAACAACTTAGTGTTATTGATTCTAATGCAAATCTCTTATCACATTGGTTGATTACTTGATAGTGATAATGGTATATTGCTGCAGTTGCATATATCAAAGACTAGCATGTATTAAACAGCTAGTGCACAGTACTGATGATTCCTAAACAAATATAGTTCAACAGTTTACCAGATGGATGGAACTTAGAACAGTTGTGGAATATGTTTTCATGTACAGCAGAATACTGTCTCTCAGAGCAATATTCTCTTTCTTACAGAAAACAGTGCAAATTTCAACTGGTTAGTGAGAACGTTGAGCCCTTGATCCCGGTTAAACAAAGTCGCCTTGTAGTTTTCATAAACATAACGTGTGGAACATGTAGCGAATGCAGCTGTGAAGATGATTGCAATTTCCTTCCTGGTAATAAAAAAAAAAGTTATAATATAACTCACACCGTAGCAACGGCATAAACTGCAAATGACAGAGTATTTTCTAAACAGATAATTTGATTATCATTTCAAAAACAAAATATACGAAAAAGTTCGTATACTAAATCCGCCCAAAATCAACCATTCTAAAATAAGCAAATTTCTGCATGTCGACCTTCAACTCGTCATTCAGCTTTTTTCTAAATAAAAAAATATGATATGCAATAATATGACGGATCAAATTAAAATAAAAGTGACATCACGTGACTAACTTGATTTGTGGCAGAAATGTTAAGCATGAACGTTGTTTAGTCTAGCCATGGCGCGTAAATCTCTTTTCAATGTATTATTTTGTCATGTTTAAATAAACATTCATATGCCAGTACGGAAAGTATACGTATATAGCCATGATATATTGGGATTTTTAAAAAAGTGTTTTTGCCAATTTGGAAATTATGAATATATATATTTCAGGTAATATACGCGTATATACTTAGTTAAGATGCTACATTGTCAAGTTAATTTAATCAATTTAGAATATGTGAGGGGGTAATTATATAAATATTACATATTTCTGAAAGCGATAGTAATATTGTCAACCAGAGGCAACTATTAAGTGAAGGTTGACAATTTTACTGTCTCCCTAAACACAATGTTATCTCAAATAAATTTTACTTAAAATAATATATAGCCATAGAAACTGGAAGATATAGACAGTTGAGTGTAAATGATCGAGTATGCTTTCATTGTAAAGATGAAGTTGAAAATGAGATGCATGTGTTACTAAATTGCCCTTTGTATGATACCATTCGATCAGAGTTATTGACAGAAATTGTAAGTGTTTTTAAGGAATTTAATTCGTGTAGCGATAATGATAAACTATGCTATATACTATCGAACCAAAGTGTTGTGAAACTAAGTGCCAAAACCTGTTTTATGATTTTAGAGAGAAGAAGAAATATTTTATATAGTTGTATATAAATAATGTAATAGTTGATTTAGACATATGAAGCATTTTAACATTGTAGTGAGAAGTCGGTGCTAATCAGTTCATTCTAGATCTGATCTAGAATGATATTCGATTTTTTAAAATATTTTTAAGCTTTAAGTAGCAGATGCGTTAGCATTTCCTTTCCTCCTCACATCGTAATCTTATATAATTTTAATAACATTTTAGACAATATGTCAAGATTAGCACCGGCCTCTCATTTTTTACTGTGTATATATATATGTTAAAACGTGGTGTGTTATATGTGCTATTCTGCAAGTATGTTTGCTAGTCATTAAGGTTATCAGTAAATATATAAACAACAAGTATTATTAATTGTGACAAATTGGTTTAAAATATGTATTGATATGTTTTACATGTAATATAGTATCTTATAATTCTTTATAGAATGGCATGGCTAACTGTTAAATATAATGTTTAATCTAATGTATATACTGTGTATTAACCATGATGAGACTTAAATAAAGAAATATCTATCTATAATCATTTAAAATACTACACTTATTTGTTAATTTATTGTGCGCCACGCGCCTTTTTTAGATTGAGAAACCACATCTATTGTTAAACGTGTGAATACTGTTACCCGCTTTATCGTGACGTCTTTTTATAAAAGAATGCTACCCGCAGAAACAGTTAATTGCAATGATTTAATAAGTTTCTTATGTTGGCCTACGGCGATTGAACAGTGGTGTTTAACGTGAGATAATGTTTATTGGCCGATCAAAACTTAAAAAAATCGTTGATGTTTAGTACAAGCGAGATATATGTCTAGCTGGGGGCAGCGTTCAGTGGACACACTGACTATAACATACAAAAAAAATAAATGCAAAACATAATCATAATAAACATAATATACGGATACACATACTAATATTGTGTCATCAAAGATCACCGCCTTGGAAGGATCAGTGGCAAAGCCGCCACTTGTGTTCTTAAATCTGGTTTACGGAAACACCCAATTGCAACGTACAAAAACATCTCTTTCAAATATTATTGCAAAGTTTCTAGAACGAAGACTTAAACAGTGACCAATTACGTAATGCAAATCATCTCGTTTTGTAAACAAACATTGATTTCTAAGCTTGACGCTCAGCATTTAGAGGAGTTCTAGGTCTGGTCGGCCCGGTGTCAGTATAATGTGACTGTGTGGGGTATCATACCATGTGTCTGCGGCATGATACTCCAGTGTGACAGCGCTTAGAATACTGTATCAAGTAGATACTGTCGCGATATGACTGAAAAATTGTTGAAGCGACGCTAAACACCATACAACAACAACAACAATTGATTTCAAATTGCTCGTTATAGTTACTGGAAAGAGACTAATCAATAAATAAAATAAAACGTTATTGTTTTATATGAATTTTTACCACAATCTTAGGACAAAGACACGGAAAACATAAGTATGTGTTCCTTTTTCAAACGGTGATCTGTAAAAGCAGTCATTAAGCATAATTAAACATCAATCAGTTAATGTAACGATCTGCGTTCGTTTTAATGGCACACTCGATCAAATTGTCGCTAATGTAATAATCGTCATTTTCAATATTTAATCTTTGATTTGTTGAACTGTTGCATAACACGAAGAGCATTGAATATTTTAGCAGCAGAAAAGGAGACGATAGCGGTTTGAATATGACTCTTGCATAGTCATGCCACAGTTTTTAGGTTAGAAATGCAATGTTAAAAGGAGAACTAAAATAAAGAAGCATGTTAAAACTTGATTTATAAATTTACAAAAACTAAATTAAACGAGTTAACCTTTCAATAATTATTTATAGAATAATTGTTGGTTTCAGCTAATTATTACTGTCATTTCATCGAATGAGTCGTGACGTTATATAATACAAGCGGCCAACCAAATTGAATAGTGAGCATACAAATTACATTGACTACGAGTAAAACTAATTAACAATTTCACGGAAACGAAATTCTCCTTTTAATTAACAGAGTGAAATTATGAAAAATAAGTCACTGATCAATTATGTAATTCACAAAATACATTATATAATTATGTATTAAACAGTTAGATATAGCCATGACATTTTATACAATTAAGTTTTAATCGATTGTGTTTCATGATCCGTTATATTGTTATAACATGTAGACTGTCATAAAGTTTAAAATTGACCATTCGTGTTATAGTAATCAGTATTACGGGATGGAAACAACCGGAGAAGCAAGACCATGTGATCAACACTGCCAAGTATCTAATACGATTTATTGATCTATGTCTAACTTGGATATATTGATGTGTCTAATACGTGGTAATAAACAAGCATCTGAGTGTATATATGGTAAACACCGGTTGTCTAAGGAAACCACAAGGGAAGACTTAGCGATCATTCGTCATGCTGTTATTACAATAATTGTTAATATTGATTACCATATCCAAGACTGCTCGCTTTTCGTCTACTGATTGATGGATGGACGGACGTTTTTCGGTCAGTTATAGTTATTTTTATTAATATCGACTTAGCTGAGAGAATATACTCATTGCTGTTGGTTTGAGCGATCTTAGTGCTGCACACCTTCCTTAACAAATTTGGACATTTAAGTATTTGTTCTAATCATGTTTCTAACATTTCAAAACCATAAGTATAGTTTTAACATGATTGTATGTTTATCTGCATACATTTATACATGTAATATGACGTGTCCTCACATCACGTGTTAGCTGAAACCTTTATCATGGGCATTGGGATAGTGCTGGTCCAGAGAATGATGAATCTTGAATTTGATCTTTTGAGAAATCATATTGTGAGTGAATTCCCATTTAATTTGTATTGAACATAGATGCGTGATTCATATTACTATTTAGTAAATATAGATAAATAATTAGCATAATTTTAAGAGTGATATAATCAATTATTTAAAGACGATTTCTATAATTTTTGTCACTTTATTCCTTTGGATAGAATGTTAGGAAACTAATTCCCAGTATTCAAGTTTAATGTATGTTCATGCAATATCAAAAATAAAATCATAACGTATGTTACCGTACATAGTGTTGGTATTACCTCATTATAAACATACTCGTCCTTGAAGTAATGTAGATTTAACAAGCAATGTGGAAAAAAATGTTAACATCTATAACTTAATTAAAACTATTACATAGATGCATGCATATAATATTGAAATGGTAATTATAATCTTGAATTTAACTGTTTAGGGTTTTTAAAAACAAAGTCATTTCGGCAGAGTGTCAATTGATTTTAAATTTTGTAATATTTTGATAGTGTAAATACTTTGGCAGATACTTTTTCGAAAAATTCATCTACTAATAATTCCAACCCAAAATTTTTAAAACATAAGACTGAAAAGCAGAAATTGAATTTTAAATCAAATAATTCAGAAAAATAAAACCCGAAATTCTCTTTGAGTGAATTGAAAAATTCCTTAAAGAAGGCACATGATACATCAGCTGGTCCTGATGATATCCATTATCAACTTTTTAAACATTTACCCGAATCGTCCTTATTAATTCTACTTTATATATTTAACACTGATTGTGTGATTGGAAACTTCTCCAAATCTTGGAGGGAAGCTATCGTTATTCCAGTACCCACACCTGGAAATATGGTATTATGAAATATCTTTATAATATGGGCCTTCATGGCCGTTTAGCTACCTTTATTTTATTTTTTTAGATGATAGACAGTTTCAAGTCCGAATGGGAACAACCCCTCTCTGATGTTCACACACAGGAGATGGGCGTCCCACAAGGCAGTATTCTGTCTGTCACACTTTTTAATATTAAGATTAAATCCTGGTGTTGATTGCTCTTTATATGTTGACGATTTTGTAATTTGCCGTTCAAAAATATGAAAACTATTGAAAGGCAACTGCAACAATGCCTTAATAAACTTCAGACTTGGTCTGATGAAAACGGTTTTAAATTTTCTAAGTCTAAAACAAAATGTATGCATTTTTGTCAACTACGTAAACATCACGATGATCCCAATCTAAGTTTAGATGGGACACATATAGCTGTTGTTAAGGAAACAACATTTTTAGGTCTTAATTTTGACCGTAAACTTACTTTTATTTCTCATCTTAAATATCTTAAGACAAAGTGTAATAAAGCACTAAATTTATTAAAAGTTGTTGCAAATAATAATTAGGGTGCAGATTTACGTCTAAGTCTAAGTCTAAGTTTTACTTAGACTTTACAGATCTCTTATCAGATCAAAATTGGACTACGGCTCTATTGTATATGGATCAGCTCGCAAGTCTTACTTAGCGATGCTTGATCCAATACACAACCAATGACTACGACTCGCCCTTGGTGCCTTTCGTACGTCCCCAGCCGATAGTCTTTATGTAGAGGCAAATGAACCATCATTGTATTTAAGACGTGAAAAACTGGCTCTTAAATATGCAATTAAACTTCATTAAAATCCAACTAATCCTGCTTTTAATCTTACTTTTGACCCCAATTATGAAACTCTCTTTGATACAAAACCTAAAGCTATTCGAACTTTTGGTCTCCAATTCAAACCAAAACTCACCGAAGCCAATATTGATATTAATTTAATTGCTAAGTACAAAGTCTCAGAAATACCACGATGAACTTTGGAAAAGCCAAAACATCATTTTTGAACTTTGTAAAGATAAAAAATCTGAAACAGACTCCACTATCTTCCGATGTAAATTTAATGAAATCAAATCGTCTTACAATCATTATTATCACATATTTACAGATGGTTCTAAAGATGGAGAAACCGTGGCAGCAGCTGCTCTGCTGTTACAGGACAGCACACCTCAAAGAGACGATTACCAAACGGAGCCTCCATCTTTTCAGCTGAAATCAAAGCCATTGAATTGGCATTGAACTACATTAATAAATCTGAAAAAAAGTTCGTTATATTTTCTGATTCACTTTCATCTCTTCAAGCCTTAGATGACATGAAAGATGATAATCTTCTTGTTCTTCAACTTTTAAATAAATACAATGTTCTATGTAAAGATAATACTATTGTTTTCTACTATTGGCTTCCTAGCCATACAGGAATTCGAGGAAACGATAAAGTGTTCGCAGCCTTAGGCTTGAAAATAAATACTTTTAAACTGCCTGTTACAGATTTTAAATCTCGTACTAATAAATATATATTTAGTTCATGGCAGTCCTCTTGGGATCTCGCCATAACATGTTACATTGTATCAAACCACGACTTGGCGAATGGCATCCTAGCAATAGGTTAATTCGTCAGGAAGATGTTGTTTTAGCTTGGTGCGGAATAGGGCATACTTGCTGTACCAATTCATATCTATTGAAACGTGAAATTATTCTAGAGTGTGTGCCCTGTTTTGCACCGCTTACTGATCGACTGTGTGGACTTTGCTCCAATGCGACCAAAGTACTACGGGGTCGACAGTATGAAAGAGCTATTTGATAAAGTTAATGTAACCAGTATATTTGCTTTTTTAAAAGAGGTTAAACTCTTACCATTTTGTTATATCGTCTATTTCTCTGTACATAATCGACTTTTTCATTCATTTATTTGTCAATAATTTTCAATTATTTATTTGTAAATAGTTTTAATAAATTTTTAACCATATTTAGTTAATATATTTTTGTCATCATTACATCCATTAATCTTAGCGCGCACAAAAAACTTTTGATGTGTCGGCATGCCGTAAAACACCATTCATTCATTCATTGATCAAAATGTTAAATTATGCATACTTCTTACATGTACATGTACCTTCTATCTTATACATTAGTAAAAAAAAATGCATATCTAATATGCAAGTCAATTATTTGTACGGCCTGTTAGAGGATGACCCACACCGATTCCCACAGACATATTGCGGAGTGAATAAACGGATCATAATTATAGATTTTGTGACTGAAATCAAAACAATATGTTCAATAAAATAATCCGTAAAATCATCCCAAAACAATTCTTATTGGTGAAAAGTGTATTACGTGAAATGTTTTAAACACAAATCTAGGTCATATAGTTCACAGTTAATATCTGGTATAGGGATCTTTTATGAAACAGAAACGTAACAAAGAAATGAAAATGCACTCCTGGTTCTAGATCAAAGCATACAATTAATTATACCGTGGCAATCTATTTTCATTTTGAATGTTCCACAATACTGACAGCATTACACAATGTCGTCATTATGGGCAATCATGAATACTTCAAGTCTATGCCAATCATAATTATTTTTATCTTGGAGTATGTCTAGGTTTATAAAAGACAGGATGATATAAAAATGTTTTATGGTGATACTCTAAAAAATAAAGTATGAGTTAACCGTACCTTCTCAATATAAACGAGATCATTATATAGATGTTATTAAGTCAATTACTCAAATACAATGAATAGCAAACAAGAGGTATCGGGATGGTAACTGGCTTACAGAATACATGTAATTTATAAAGAATATTTAAATAATAATAATATTATAACATTTGACTATTATGAAATGCACCCTTACATCTGTTACGAAATTGATTTAACTGTTGTGTTGATATGAACAGAAATAATGGTTAATACATGTACAATGTATCACTTTGAAGCAATTAAGACCATTTGATGCTAATTTGAAGTATTTGTATATTTCAAAGCTGATATGTTATTTTAGAAAATGTCATTTATTGTTACTAGGTGTCCAAACTAATCTCTACCGTAAACAGCAATATTGGTCTGGACTGATTCACAGCTACTGTAGTATATCTTGTTAAACGAATATTTCAGTTATGTTTTATTTTATCAATAATCTTTAACAATTAAACATTATAAAGATATATTTATATATATGTATATGTTTAAACGTAAAATAGGGTAATACTTAAAACTAATTACTGATACAATTATGTGTATACTTAAAAAAACAAAATATTTTACCGGAAAACTAATCTTTATCTATATCCGCATGGGCGGATGGAACTACAATATAAGACACGTTCAAATATGAATCATGCGGTACTTTTGTAGATGTTGTATACAAATCAATGAAACAAAATATCACCGTTGTCTTACTACAATGATACCGAGATGGAAGTCCATAAATCTAACTCATTGTGGTGTCATCTATGCATAAAACTGGAATAAACAGAAAATATATCAAAAGAACTAACTTTATCATCAGAGTGTAAAACGATCAATGGGGTCGTGATAAAAAATCATAAAACACCAATGTCATTTCATGTTACGTAATGTGATGTTTCGTACAAAGAATATAAAATACCAATGTCATTTCATGTTACTAAATGTGATGTTTCGTACAAAGAATATAAAATACCAATGTCATTATTCTATGTTACTTAATGTGATGTTTCGTACAAAAAATATAAAATACCAATGTTATTTCATGTTACTAAATGTGATGTTTCGTACAAAGAATATAAAATACCAATGTTATTTCATGTTACTAAATGTGATGTTTCGTACAAAGAATATACAATACCAATGTCATTTCATGTTACTAAATGAGCTGTTTCGCACAAAGAATATAAAATACCAATGTCATTCCATGTTACTGAATGAGATATTTCGTACAAAGAATATAAAATACCAATGTCATTCTATGTTACTTAATGTGATGTTTCGTACAAAGAACATAAAATACCAATGTTATTTCATGTTACTTAATGTGATATTTTGTACAAAGAATATAAAATACCAATGTTATTTCATGTTACTAAATGTGATATTTCGTACAAAGAATATAAAATACCAACGTCATTCTATGTTACTAAATGTGATGTTTCGTACAAAAAATATAAAATACCAATGTTATTTCATGTTACTAAATGTGATGTTTCGTACAAAGAATATAAAATACCATTGTTATTTCATGTTACTAAATGTGATGTTTCGTACAAAGAATATACAATACCAATGTCATTCCATGTTACTAAATGAGATATTTCGTACAAAGAATATAAAATACCAATGTCATTTCATGTTACTGAATGTGATATTTCGTACAAAGAACATAAAATATCAATATCATTTCATGTTACTGAATGTGATATTTCGTACAAAGAACATAAAATATCAATGTCATTTCATGTTACTAAATGTGATATTTCGTACAAAGGACATAAAAAAACCAATGTCAGTCCATCTTACTAAATGTGATATGTCGTACAAAGAACATAAAATACCAATGTCATTTCATGCTACAAAATGTGATATTTCGTACAAAGAACATAAAATACCAATGTCATTTCATGCTACTAAATGTGATATTTGGTACAAAGAATATAAAATACCAATGTCATTTCATGTTACTGAATGTGATATTTCATACAAAGAACATAAAATACCAGTGTCATTTCATGTTACTGAATGTGATATTTCGTACAAAGGACAAAAAATATCAATGTCATTTCATGTTACTGAATGTGATATTTCGTACAAAGAACAAAAAATATCAATGTCATTTCATGTTACTTAATGTGATATTTCGTACAAAGAATATAAAATAACAATGTTATTTCATGTTACTGTATGTGATGTTTCGTACAAAGAACATAAAATACCATTGTTATTTCATCTTACTAAATGTGATGTTTCGTACAAAGAATATAAAATACCAATGTCAGTCCATGTTACTAAATGAGATATTTTGTACAAAGAATATAAAATACCAAGGTCATTCCATGTTACTAAATGAGATATTTCGTACAAAGAATATAAAATACCAATGTCATTTCATGTTACTGAATGTGATATTTCGTACAAAGAACATAAAATATCAATGTCATTTCATGTTACTGAATGTGATATTTCGTACAAAGAACATAAAATATCAATGTCATTTCATGTTACTGAATGTGATATTTCGTACAAAGAACATAAAATATCAATGTCATTTCATGTTACTAAATGTGATATTTCGTACAAAGGACATAAAAAAACCAATGTCAGTCCATCTTACTAAATGTGATATGTCGTACAAAGAACATAAAATACCAATGTCATTTCATGCTACAAAATGTGATATTTCGTACAAAGAACATAAAATACCAATGTCATTCCATGCTACTAAATGTGATATGTCGTACAAAGAACATAAAATACCAATGTCATTCATGTTACTGAATGTGATATTTCGTACAAAAAACATAAAATATCAATGTCATTTCATGTTACTGAATGTGATATTTCGTACAAAGAACATAAAATATCAATGTTATTTCATGTTACTAAATGTGATATTTCGTACAAAGAATATAAAGAAAACGTCTTTCTAATTTGTTATCTGTTCAAGGTTCATGACATTTAAAAAGGTAATTTTCCTAGAAGTCGTTTTGAAAGAATATTAATAATCAATGAGACCAAGCTCCAGTCTCCTGGGTCCTTCGCCAACTCATTTATTAACATACGTACATATAACTTAAAACTTAAACATTTAAGTGATCATGATTTAAGACTGGCTCCAGTAATGCATTGGCATTGGTTAAAGGATACCATTATAGTTACCAGTCAAAATGTTGTTAATTTTCTATTTTGTATTTATAATAAGAAAATAAGACGAAATTGTTGTTGAAACAGAAGCTTGATGTATATATATATATGCAAAATCAAGTTAAGCTTGGACTATTTTACTATTAGGATAAATATATGAGTATGTGAAATGTATTGGAGAAAATTGATGGATTAATCCTTTTTTTTAAATTTCAATCACTAAAAACTGATCTATTTAATAATCCCATGAATATGTCTATATGAATATATAAGTTATATTAGTGTTAAAGAGTCACACCGCGATCTCAACAAATTCTAACACTATGTAATTTGATAAATTAACGTGTGTGTATGTGTCACCAACTATGAAATTCAATACAGATACAGATGTGAAAACAGTCCGTTAATATTCAGTATATGTACATATATTGGCAAATTAACTCTCAATATGGTGACATAAATAAACATAACTGTGTAACATTACAAATACAAAGATATACATACAACTTACATGTTTATGAATACAAGGTATATAAACAAATTATATATTGTCGCTTTATTATGTGGGTCGGTATTCAGAAGCTTGATTATTTTATTGGTTTATCTTTCCATTTTGAACGAACTGCCTTCGGTATAATCCCGAGCTATCGTGAACTGCGACGGTGTAAATAATGGTGTACAGATGCATATAATATTATGTAGTTTACGACTGACCAGGTGCGTGCACGGACATTTTTGGAAATGCGAAGCTATGTTTAAAATACGGAGATGAATGTAAATATTGACAGTACTTAAATATTGTCAATAGTTTGTTTAGTGTTAATTATGGCATTGAATCGGTATACACACACAATTTTATGTACATAACATACAGAGAAAGTCTCCATTTGCATCTTTATATTTAGTTAGCCGTTATTATCCCTTTAAATACATAATTGGTGAACCTTCATTAGAATTCAGTAGATTTAGCAGTTTAATTGATATCACACATGATGTTTTAAACATTTATCAATAATTCAGAGAGAATTGTGTGATTCAAAGATTTAAATGGTTCGAAGCGAAAACACAATGCGGTTTTCACCTGTAATATAAAAAAAATCATGCGTTCGATTTCTCATCTGACATAGCTTTTAATGTTGTAATTAAACTTTGCCATGTCATCATATCACGCCATCATATTTGTTGTCAAACAACGGAAACTTGTCCATTTGCTGTTGTTTTGCATTTGTTTTTGTTTTTTTGCAGTTTTTTATATTAAGCGTTCGTTGTACGGATCTCTTGTAATGAATATGTTCGCAAATGTGCATTCGATATGTTTTGAAAATAGTGAAAATTCATTTTACGTTTTATGATGTGTTTTATGGCCATATTGTATCGGTCTTTTGAGAATATTTTAATTGGATATGCATTTGAAATATTGTATTATAGTTTATGAATATAATGTTATTAGAATATTGATCGATTTTGAAATAAAGTATTACCTTAATTTAAAAACATACCTTGTGTTTAGTTTACTTTACATGTAATAACTTAACCCTTTACTTCATATAGACGCCTTTGGACACTTTAATATAGACGCCTTTGAACACCTCGTATATAGAAGGCTTTTAAATTATTGGGTGAATTTTGTTTATATTAACTGACAGAGTGGAAAACAGTGCAGAAAGTGTTCAGATTGCTCGTGACGAACAATCTGAACTCTTCCTGCACTGTTTTCAAAGGCCTTCTGTGATTGGTGCGGGAAAACGTGTATCTTTGAAGTAAAGTGTTAAATCACTGAGTCATGCATTGAATTGAAACAACAGCAAAGTATGACAGAAAGAGTTCATAAGACGTTGGGCAATACCGGATAATACCTTTTTAGACAGAGATACACATGAAGTATCTGGTCTAGTTTTATTAAACATCTCCAGTTGAACTTTTCATTAAGTCAAGTTTTGAAGTGCTATAACTTTTTTTTAAATTCGTCATTTTTGCATGTCAGCCTTAACCAATAAGCATATTTCTTTATTACTTCCAATTTGGTTCAGGTATTTACTGTGTAACGAGTCCAAGCTATCGTTTACAAAACATTTTACATTTGAATTGACGAAAATCTCAGCTGAGATTGTTTGGAGAAACCGACCCCTGGACAAAATGTTACAGTTGGCTGATCCGGCCGCATTTTACTACACATAACTTAATTGTAGTAAAGTATGGATTACATCGGGTCAATCTACATATTGCAGAGACCATCGCACTTAAGATGGCACAGTTCACATGCATGTTTACTCAATTTGCATAAATCGGAACAATTTAAATATTAAGTATATTTAAGTATTAAAATACCAATATTTGTCTTATCAATTTCTCTGTACCTACTCATTGTAGAAGCCACTCCGCCGATACGCTTAACTGTGAAAGTTAAATATAAACTTAACAACAATGGAATCCCCAGTTTTACTAAATATCTAAACTTGAGATTTTCCTCAACTCAAATATTTGTTAAGACGCTAAGTTCTGAAGACGGACATTCTAGTCCAACTCAGTAAACAAACAGATACACCGCAAAATACTATAAGTGGCACTATTTCAGATACAAATGAAGCAGAATCAACTCCGTGCTGGGATACAACCATCTAGTTCCATGATCATTCGTAAATGAATTAGTCTTATTATAAGATGTAAATTTTAAAATCATTGAACTGTTTTGTATAAATGAAAACAAATATAAATGCAACGACATTTATAGAAATGGTACCCTATTTAATATAAGCGATAATATGTACTGTTTTTCATATTTTCCATTGCTGGTATGTAAACAGGTAATATGTAAGAATTTGAATTGAATCCATATGTTTTTACAAATAGTTTGAAAAATGTATTTGATTAATTAAAGTTTAAAAATGTACTGCTTGATTGAAATGAAACGTAGAAAAATGTAAAATGGTTTGAACAATTAATTCCAAGCCATTCATTGGTATTTGTATGTAACTGTGTATTTGTTGTGATTAAAAGTTGAACATTTTGTTTTTATAAATTCAGTTCAACAAACAATGATATCTAGTACGTGATTTCAATCATGTCATCGAAAGTTTCATAACATCGTTAAAGAACAGAATCATAATGTATGTATATTACGGCATGAAAAAGTCTAATTGTACACCATTTATTTTTATATTATAAAACACTCTTAATTATACTAAAAATATGAATATTCAAACTATACAACTTGCAGTCAAATTCTCACAGATTTAAAATAGATTGAAGGTGCCGAAATGCATAGCATTTTTTTTTACATTGTAATATGTATATGAATATATAACTACTGATAGACTCGTCGTCGTTTTAGCACATTCGTGATTTAAAACTATTATTCAAATAATCGAAGAGTAAAGAAACCTTTAAAATGTGTTAATTACTTTCCACGAAACGATTATGTTCTTTATGGTTGTTTTAATATCTCTTTTACCAAGTAATAAAAACCAACCGTATTATAAATCGTAGACACAAAGTCACATTTCTTAGTTCTCATCGTAAACTGTGATTTACGACATCTCTGTGGACTTCAACTGTCACGAATAATGGTGCTATAAATCTCCTTTATTCAATGCGTATATTGTGAGTTTGTAAAATTACATTTCTCCAAGAAAGACATAATGTCTTGTTATTTCATTTGTATTCCAGCGTACAATTGGAATCCTCATATTCACATATTACAAGTAGTACTGTTGTCGATCCTTATACTTGTTGCTTTAGCGGTTCCAATACAACTAAAATTAAACTAACTGAAATGTAGGCACTATGTCAATCAAACTACTTTTCATTGAATAATGCTCCAATGTGATGAGCACGTGTCTAAAGTCAACAAATTTCTTTTTCAGGAACAGAATCCACTGTTAATTGAAGACTAACATGAAATTAATTGATTATGCTATTCATAAAATCTTATTTTGAATTTAAAAAATGATTGAATTCTGATACTTTGAAAAAAAAGGTATGAAATTTTAATTAAAAACATCATTTTTATCGTATGTGTACATAAACTATATATTTTAAACATACTTAATAACCGGTTATCTTTTAACACATTCTTTAATTTAATAATATACTAAATAAGAGCCATGTTGGACATGGCAAATCCTCCCACCGAAGCACATTCTTATACTGTCCAGTCCTGTCAATGCTCTCTATCATTGTATGCAGTTTCAAAGCATTCACTTCAAAGCTTTTCAAGGAGAATAATTTTGCAAAGACAGAAAGAGCTAAGTTTCATACACACTGCACTTCCTCTCAATGTCCTCTATCATTGTGTGAAATATAAATTAAACTAAATTACTTGAACACTGTTTGAGTTATGTTCCGGACTAGCATAATAAAATATGATAACAGAGTGAATAATTACAAAAAGACAGACGAAAGGGTTATTGTTCCTGCAAACTGCACTTCCCCTCAATGTCCTCTATACTTGTGTGAAACATCAACTAAATCCCTTGAACATTTTTAGTTATGTTCCGGACAAGCATAATAAATATAGGGAATTGATTAAAAGTGGGCGTGGTAGACATATAAGTTATAGGCACTGCACTTTCGCTCAATATATCATTGTGTGAAATATGAACCACATCCATTGAATAGTTCTTAAGTAAGCTTTATGACAAGTATACTAAAAGTGATAAATGAGGATAATTGAAATATGAGGCAAGGTAGAGTTATGGTTCTTACACGACACTGCACTTCCTCTTAATGTCCTCTGTCTTTGTATAGAGTTTAAATAAAATCCATTCACCAGTTTTAAAGTTATGCCCAAGACAATCGAATTTAATAAAGGGAGATTATTAAAAAATACAACAAACTACACTTCATCTAAATGTCCTCTACCATTGTGTAAAGATTCAACAAAATAGCATGAATAATTTTGTAGTTATGATCAGGACAAAAGTGTTACTGACGGACGGACGCTTGAACGCACTCACAAACGTACGCACCGGGCGGAGACCATTATCATATCCCCCTTCGTCTTCGGCGGGGGAATAGGAAATCATTTCTGCTAATCAGTTCACGTATGTAGGCAGCATTAAGCAAGGTAAGTGAAGTGCAGGCCATTTTTTACCTGAACCTAGCAACAATCTTGGAAGTTATTTAAAGTCGCATAATTGTGCAGATATTTACAAAAAAAAAAAAAAATAAATAATTACCCAGGAAACAAGATTGAGTATAAGAAAATAGCCTTATCAATAGTTGTGTCGCCTAACCCGGTGAGATCTAGCGCTCTGTTGTCCATTGCTTCCCTTGAGTCCTTGCTTCTCTCTCCCATGCAGTATTCGATGATTTCCGGTTTGCCAAAGCCGAGGGACTCTCCAAGGTAGTCTTTACTACTGCAGAACCTTTCCAAACATTCTTGATAACGAATAAAGTCTTATAGAATATTATTCATTCTAATTTGTTTACCATTCATGGTCTAGTGGTAGAGCGTCCGCCTCGCATGCGGAAGATCGTGGGTTCGATCCCCGGCCGGGTCATACTTTAAAAATGGTACTAGAAGCTTCCTCGCTTGACGCTCAGCATTTAGAGGAGAGTTCTAGGTCTGGTCGACCCGTTGAAATCAGAACGAATGTATTTTCAGTATATAATAATATGAATATATTTTCCTATTGTCACTTTTTAAAAAAGTGAGAATTGACATTAAATTGATCTTACTGTGCATAATAAAAGCGAATAAAAATAAAATGTTGATTTTTTATTAGTCAAATATACACTGTCATCCAAAACAAAAGGTATATCACTCAAGTATACATTTAGAGCGATCATATAAACGAAAGTTGACACATCACGCCATCTGGAAAAATAATTATCTGTTGTTGTAAGTATGGTGAATGACTATAATTTCATAGGTTTGAAACTGTTCTGAGTGTGTGAACATGCATAAACTCTTCGTACCTGAGCAGTGATCAGAACATATAATTCATGATTAGTGGTCCAATCATTTGTAATTAAAGTTTAACAAGAAGCGTATATCTATATACTATATACATACAACTGCGACTACTCATTGTTCCAACTGTTTTTTATATCCCCTTAACTATCTAATGCGAACAACTTCACATGACTCGATAGTTTAAGTTGCAAACACATCAAACGTATGACAGTAATTAATGTAAACATTTTAAATATGATTGGTGGAATATCGACCCGTCAATCCCGAGATATAACCGCAATGGCCTTATCGCCGTTATACGTTTCCCCCCATGAAGCCTTGATCTGATATAGCCTCTTCCGTTATTTCTTTTTAAGTGATGAACTTGCCTGTTTTATGTCCGCTGTCTGTTTTAATGGCACATTACATAGGGATGTTGTACTTGCATTTCATAAAATGAACAAGGCACAGGCTATTTATGTATTTAAAATTTACACAAAATAAGTTTTCATGTATTTAGTTTGTGCTTTTATTGTGGCGGGCAGTTCCATATTATATAATTTACATTAAATATACATGCATATTTCAAATAAATCGTTTAATTTAACTTCAACAATGGCTAGCACAATGGGTACACCACCATCAAACCCCGGACAAAAAAAGAGAAACAAGTTTTCCCCGGCCCAATCGCCAAGAAAATATGAAAACCCTCCCTAGCCAAATACTATATGCTTTACTGTTTGGTTATGGTTTCAAATATTAACCTTATTATGCATACATTATATTTTCTAAATAACCATTTAGTTGAATTATTTAATTTACTATAATTAATAATTTCGTCAAGCTGATGCGTTGGTGATCTATATTCATTAAATTGGAATCGCACGCACATACACACACGTTCGCACAAACTTCTACTGCTACTTCTATTATTACTACTACTACTATGACTATTACTGCTGCTACTTCTATTTCTAATAGAACTACTACTACTAGAACTACTACTACTACTAGAACTACAACTACTACTACTTCTAGAACAACTACTACTAGAACTACTACTACTAAAACTACAACTACTACTACTTCTTGAACAACTACTACTAGAACTACTACTACAACTACTACAACTACAACTACTACTACTACTACTACTACTACTACTACTACTACTACTACTACAACTACTACTACTACTATTACTACTACTACTACTACTACTACTATCATTAGAACTACTACTTCTACTACTACAACTACTACAACTACTGGAACTACTACTACTACTACTACTACTACTTCTACTAAAACTACTACAACTACTACTATTACTACTAGAACTACCACAACTACTACTTCTTCTACTACTACTACTACTAAAACTACTACTACAACTACGTCAACTACTACAACTACTAGAACTACTACTACTAGAACTGCTACAACTACTAGAACTACTACTACTAGAACTACTACAACTACATCAATTACTAGAACTACTACTACTACTACTAGAACTACTACAACTACTACTACTACTAGAATTACTACTACTACTACTAGAACTGCTACAACTACTACTACTACTACAACTACTACAACTACTACTAGAACTACTACTATTAGAACTACTATTACTACTCCTAGAACTGCTACAACTACTACAACTACTACTACTACTAGAACTACTACAACTACTACTATTACTAGAACTGTTACAACTACTACTAGAACTACTACAACTACTACAACTACTACTACTACTAGAACTACCACAACTACTACTACTACTAGAACTACTCCTACTACTAGAACTGCTACTACAACTACTACTACTACTACAACTACTACTACTACTACTATAACTGTTACAACTACTACTACTACTAGAACTACTACAACTACTACTAGAACTACTACTATTAGAACTACTACTACTACAACTAGAATTGCTACAACTACTACAACTACTACTAGAACTACTACTATTAGAACTACTACTACTACAACTAGAACTGCTACAACTACTACAACTACTACTACTACTACTAGAACTACTACAACTACTCCTACTACTAGAACTGTTACAACTACTACTAGAACTACAACAACTACTACTTCTACTACTAGAACTGCTATAACTACTACTACTACTACTAGAACTTCTACTACTACTACTAGAACTACTAGAACTACTACTACTACCTGAACTACTACAACTTCTACAACTACTACTACTACTACTACTACTATTACTACTACAACTACTACAACTACAACTACTACTTCTACTACTAGAACTGCTACAACTACTACTACAACTACTACAACTACAACTACTACTTCTACTACTAGAACTGCTACAACTACTACTACTACTACTACTACTACTACTACTAGAATTACTACTACTAGAATTACCACAACTACAACTACTACTGCTACTACTACTACTACCAGAACAACTTATACTACAACTACTACTTGTACCATTACTATTATACAACTATTACTATTAGAAGTACTACTATTACTACAACTACTACTACTACTAGAAGTACTACTACTTCAACTAAAACTACTCCAACAACAACAACAACTACTACTACTACTACTACTACTACTACTACTACTGCTACTACTACTACTACTTCAACTACCACTACTACTATTACTACTACTACTACTACTACTACAACAACAACTACTAATATTACTACTACTACCACTACTACAACAACTATTACCACTATTACAACTACTACTACTACTACTACTAGAACTACTACTACTACTACTACTACTACTACTACTACTACCACTACTACTACTACTATTACCACTACCACTACCACTACTACTGCTTCTACTACTATTACTTCTTATACTACTACTACTACTACGTCTGCTTCTACTACTACTACTATTACTACTACTACACCAACTTCTAGAACTACTACTTCTACTACTACAGCTTATACTACTACAATAACTACTATTACAACAACTTTTAGAACTACTACTACTACTATTACTACTACTACTACTAATACTAATACTACTACTACTACTACTACTATTACTACTACAAGTACTACTACTACTACTACTACTTCAACTACTACTACTTCCACAATTACTTACACTACAACATCTAAAATAATCTTACTCCTTGTACAGTTTTAGTTGGTACTACATTTTCTGTGACTGTTGTTGGTTTAATGTTTTCTTGGTCATTGCTTCTGCTACAATTTACTGATGTCTGGTTGTTACACATGAAATTACAATATATGAGAAAAAGCACTCACATATAATGAAAGTTAGTTTTGGAAATAAGATGCCATTTGAGAAAAATAGAAAGTCACTCTTGATTTAACAAAAGACATACTAGCCATCAATGCAATGAAGATAAACGTATGACTGTCAAATACGACGACAGCGAGACGTCCACTACTCAACCCATACAATGTTAAATGTTCGTATTTGTCCGTGTTTCAGAAATAATTTCACCACTGAATCAATGAAAGGGTGGTGATACGTGTGTTACAAGGCTTCAGTCATACAAGAACGAAGAAAATTATATATAACACTATATAAAAGAAATAAACGAAACTGTTGATGAAAACTATATTGCTTCTTGATATTATAGAAGGCGGCAAATGATTTCCTCTGCCCACAACATTGAAAGGTGATCCGAACATGATACATCATATTATTTCTTAAAAGAAACATGTTTATTTTACCGAGTTCTTACAACCTAAACAAATCACTCTCGAAGTCGTTATGGGTGGAACTAGTATTAAGCATGTGCGGAGTGTTTTGCTTAAGGCTGCGATGAGGGATCAAATCCAGGACCCTCCAATACTGGGTCCAGTGCTCTAACACGGGTCCATGTACTCCGCATTTCTCAATGAGTGACTAGGGAAAAAAGACAGGAAATAGGAAAAGTTATTTATTGTGTATATTTGCACTAGAGTACTCCCAATTGAGATTTTTTTTCTCCATTTTGTTTCTTCGGGTACTTTACAACGAAGTATGATTATAACAAATTTATTGCAACATTTTCCTACAAATATTTGATTTCTACAAAGTAATAATTTCTCACTGTTGAGTCAATTGTCTCACTACTATCATTTAATTTTTCATTGTCCTTATAAATCACATTTATTATTTGAGAATTAAATTCATTTTTTTCTATCTTATGCATGTGTAAAGAATGTCGAATCATGCAGAACTATGCGTGCTTCGATATTATTTACACATGCATAAAAAAACAAAAACAAAAGTATTTAATCCTTACAATTCCAATCCTGATGATGATCTGCATGTGTATATATATAATATTTAGTTTGAGACTCCTCAAGTGAATGGGAAAAAACTATACGCCGAACGTAAACGCATTAGAATGCATCACTTCTGTCCTGGGTGACATTAAATTCACTAGATCTAATATCAAATATTATCGTGAACTCTGCAACAATAGTTGGTTTATTGTAAAATGACGTAATATTTTGAGGTGAAAAATTAAACACCCGCCTTTTATCTCCCGATTTTGGACAAACAAAAAATAACGATAATACCAACATTGTGTAGATGCTGACGTCACTGTTTGTGTTTTGTCTACACGAATGTTTTTAAAAATGTGTGGACATTTACGAAGGTCATATAAATCCACGCTCATTTTTTGGAACGTTTCAAATGACTTTTACGTTTGTGTGTATTTACATGCACATTGTCTCACAGTCGTCTGCTCCTGAACTTCAACTACGTGTATATGCTTTTATATTTTATTTGTTCCTGTCGAATGAATTGGTCTGTTGGATTATTTTGTCAACGACTACCATTGCATTCACGATCGGTAAACATAGTTGTGTTCAATGATATTGTATTGTTACATCTAAAAAAATGAACATTTTCTGACCTACTTCATTGTTTCTCAAAACAACTTATAGTTTTAAGGTGGCGCCCGGCTAATATTGCTGAACAAAAGAAATCAATAAAACAATAAACCGAAGAAAATAGCTAACATATGTGAAACCATTGTGCACGTCATTTTTGTTCGTATAATATCAAACCTATCGATGTCAATGCTTCTTTGATTACGCGAGAAACGTATATAGTAGTCCGTCGCAAGGGGTTTTATTGAAAAATTAAAAGTCTTTAAAAGTTGACGTTGACGTTGCTTCGAAATACATATATGATAATGAGATATGAAATATTACATGTATCAAATACTCGAACTGATAAAAAAACTAACAATTATTGCAAGATGCAAAAAAACTCGCTCGCTCACTTATTCACTCACTCACTAACTCACTCACTCGCTGGCTCACTCGCTCACTCATTCACTCACTCACTCACATTATTTCTTATTCAGATGTACAAAAAGTTGTTTGATTTCCACTAACAATGAAACATAACGCATCATATTATTGTATAATTAAATAAAGTATTCAGAGCTTTGCTTGTTTTTCTTAACAGTGTCTTTTCAAATTAAAGAATCCGGTATACCATAATCAATATATCAAATGATCTACATATTTGTATCTTTTTACCCGCAAACTATAAAGAACGTGATATCTGTTTGGTATTTGGTAAGGTTAGTCTCATTATCCGAGATTTTATGACGTCAGATGTCAGAAATAAAACTTCTTTTTGTCTACAATGCGAATACTTAACTATTTTAATGGCGCCTTTAAGCGCATTCTACATATGTCCCAGAATAATCGGATAATGACATCGCTGAGACGCGTATGATAGATTATGACATGTTTTGCTTTATTTAACCTGATTTTCAATACGACACATGCACATATTGCATCTGGATATAATTATCTTAGTTGAAAATAAATATGACACAACGTTTATATATAATATTTCTATATTATACATGTTGTTTTAATCAATGATGAATCTCAGAAATGTATGCTACCACGTGGCAATAGTTAATTGCAAATAATTCACATATCAATTAAGCACTGTGTTTTTTCAATACCGATATTACACTTTAATAGCAATTTTGTATTCTATTTTCATTTTAATTTAAAACTTATGCGTTATACATCGAATGTGTACAAGTCCTTACAAATCATACTCGATGTCGTTCTGAGTAGAACCAGTACTAACCATATGCGAAAAAAGTTTGCTCAAAGACACATTGTCGTGGTAAAGGATCGAACCAACAGGTCTCAGACCCTGACTCCAATGCTCTATAACTAGACAACGCGATACACATCTGTTCTTTTAAATTTGAATATGGTTGTTTTAAACTGAATTATTTTGCATCGATTGTGAAACAAGTTCTTACAACTTATACAAATCACGCTCGAAATAGGAATATGGTTGGAACTGAACAATCTTAAATCGTTCGGTCTGCTTGCTCTTCGCTTAATTAAAAATATACTTTTTATAAACCACCGTACTGTGAAGACCTGTGTGGGGTTCTTTTTGTGTTATAATGTTATATAAGATCTTGTACACGTTATTATGTTATAGAAGATCTTGTACACGTTATTGTGTTATAAAAGATATTGTACACGTTATTATGTTATGGAAGGTTGTGTGCACGTTATTGTTTTATAGAATATCTTGTACACGATATTATGTTATAGAATATATTGTACACGTTATTATGTTATATAGAATATCTTGTACACGTTGTTATGTTATAGAAGATCTTGTACACTTTATTATGTTATAGAATATCTTGTACACGTTATTATGTTATAGAAGATCTTGTAAACGTTATTATGTTATAGAATATCTTGTACACGTTATTATGTTATATAGAATATCTTGTACACGATATTATGTTATAAAAGATCTTGTACACGTTATTATGTTATATAGAATATCTTGTACACGTTATTATGTTATAGAAGATCTTGTAAACGTTATTTTGTTATAGAATATCTTGTACACGTTATTATGTTATATAGAATATCTTATACACAATATTATGTTATAGAATATCTTGTACACGTTATTATGTTATAGAATATCTTGTACACGTTATTATGTTATAGAAGATCTTGTACGCGTTATTGTGTTAATAGAATATCTTGTACACGTTATTATGTTATATAGAATATCTTATACACAATATTATGTTATAGAATATCTTGTACACGTTATTATGTTATAGAATATCTTGTACACGTTATTATGTTATAGAAGATCTTGTACGCGTTATTATGTTATATAGAATATCTTGTACACGTTATTATGTTATAGAATATCTTGTACACGTTATTATGTTATAGAAGATCTTGTACGCGTTATTGTGTTAATAGAATATCTTGTATAGGTTATTATGTTATAGAAGATCTAAAACAAAATATTCAAAAGAAGATGAAAGATGAAATAGAAGCAAAATGACACATGCACACATCAAAGACAAAACTCAATAATAGTATTCAATTGCATTGCTTTTATAGTGATCACTTTTCTTAGATATTTCAACATCAATTTAATAGCTGTCAGAGGCAATATTCATAACAATGTTATAAACTGTTGGACCACGCAAAATATAAACCTTCCGTTTCGTCGCTAGCAGGTATCAGTGTATTGTCGATGGAGTCTTCAGCTTGGATTGTCCGCGCCAAAACCATGTACACGCTGTTTGGTCAGCGTTTTAACACAAGTATTTTATCTTCAAATATCAGGACAATAATGTTTAAAACTAAAGTGCTAGTTTATACTGTGTGGATACAAGTTAGCGCTGATTTGTAAATAACCGATCTACACAGTAATGAATACCAAATATGAATGTTCCTTGATTCAATAATACTGCATGAAGAAAATGTTAGACCTTTAACGTATTTACCGTAATTGATAACGACTCCAAATCATCAATCTATGCCAAATAATATTGACAACTTGAGAGATAAAGTAATAGTATTTCTTTTAAGGGAAAATTGAATAATAAAGGTTATTTCAGTCGTGTTATTCCATTTGCTGTCGACAACGGTTATCAATTATATATTTGCCTTCCTTTGATATATCAGAATGTTTTCAGTCAAACAAATATCTCTAGTACAATCAAGAAAGTAAGATGCGCATGTCCATAGGACAGATTACGTCCCCGTCAAATAGATGTGAGGTTGAATTCACCTATCCCAGAATAACCATCAAGATAACAGGTATGTAACATGTATTTATTATTTAATTAAGCTATTTGATAAACTGATTTTTTGGACACACATAACACAACCAAAACAAAATATTTTTTATATGAAATTGTTCACAAGGAATAATGAACTATTACGCCATCTGGCACTTAAAGGGACTCTATTTTGGACAACACTGATTTAGCTATATGGTTTCACGACGCCAATAAATGATAACAAATTAAGGAATTCGCCACGATTGAGTTTCCTCAAATCTCTTTGTTCATTACGCAATAAAAGAGGAACAAGTTGCGGGCAACTACAAAAGTATCAACCATTAAATATGAATTTGTGTAGAATCAAACGAGCATATAGTGCAATAATGCATCATAAAAATGTGATTTTTGTAGGATATTAAAAGATGTGTTTATTAATGATCATGTTAAGCAAATAAGGTTTTAAAGTGACAATGACCCAGGATCCCATGAAGCCTGTCATCGCCATAAAAAACAATAGTTTACATCTGGTATAACGAATACTAAATGTTTCAGATACCTGACCAATGAAAGTACTCATTACGAATGGACTACTGGTCAAATATTATTACGCCATCCATTTATACGGGATCATATATCGTAGAGAAATAATAATTGCAGTCAAATGGAAATATTTTACACATATTTTTAAATTGGCTAGATTACAAATAAGTAAACAGATTTCAAATAATATGATATTCTGGAAATGCTCACATAGTTTAACACTACCTTATCCAGGAAATTTAGTATAAGCTGTATGCATCCATGTGCTAATATAATTAAAGTATATATATATACAATTTTAAATATGTATATTTTTTTTATTTTAATCTACATTTCCATTACTTAATAACAGTCAGCTGTTATGTTGTTGGTGAGGAAGTAACAAAAGAAGATTGTATGGTAATTTTTTCTGATATTGCTATAATTAACATAATTATCTTAAACATATAAAATGATAAACATAACAAAAAAATGACGAAATTATACAGAAATATTCTTTAATCCAAATGATGTTTGACAATACTAGTACGATATATCTAATTACTATACTTACGGTTGTCAAACAAAACAAGTATTAAAGTAAAACTATCGCCGTCTCACGCTCATTTCATGACATGTAATTAGTCAATAGTCAAACCAGATGGAAAGCTTGCTTTAACGAGGCAACATTTTTATATTACATTCACTGTTCAATATAGAGAAACATAAAGCAATTTGAATATAGTAAACTTGGCTCTGAGGATATAATATTTCTTTCATGCTCAACTAAAACTCCAATACGATTTCCAAGTTTCAAATAAAAACAGTTTACTATAAAACACAAATTAAAGCATTAATACAGAATTTTAGTGGAAAGTTAAGGGTATATATAATGATTTTGTTATAATGGTTTGGTTCGTTATCATGTTGAGCATGAACTTTTGCGATGAATACATAAATGAAACAAAGTTTTATTATTGCTGGCCTGCTATTTATAACTATTCTCTACTGTACAGAATTTTGAAATTATTTTATGCTTTCAGATGAATTATAGAGATTTCTCAGTGAATTATTTATGGTAATCCACTGTTTTAAACAGTGAAATTATTAAGAAAAATGATTAACTTTGAATATTAATCTATAAAAAAAATATTTAAAAAAAAAATAATTTTAAAAAAGGTACTTTATTTTTTCTATTAGTCAAATAATATCTAATGTCGAACTGAAGTCAAAATAAACAAGATGTATGTAAATGCAGGAGATAAAAAGAAAAATTGTTTATTTTGGTGTAAGATCAAATCATAGTTCATTCCCTGATCACAAAAAAATGATATTCTCACTCGTTGCAAGTCACTCGTGAGACTATGACTTTTAGTGTTTACTTGGTGAAATATAATTCGATCTTACATCAAAACAAAACAAAGATCCTCTTTGCATTCATACGTTGTAAAGCATTTCTTTCTATGATAGCTGCTTGTTGATACTCACACTACCGAACACACAATATGATATCAGTCAGATTTGTACGGACTTTCTGTTGTTTGATGTCACCTACCGTCTCATATTACTTGCTTTGACGTATTTAAACGTGTTGTTTTTTGTATTGATGCGGTGGAATTTGCACTTTAAGAGTCTTAATTCAAAATATATGAGCATGTTTCATTTTGTCACGTGTATAGAGAGATATGATAAATACAATTCTCCGTTTTTAAATGCCAAACCTCTTAAACCAGGTGTATTTTTTCGGAGTGATATTGTTTGTATAAACACAAGAGAGATACAATCACTATGACAATGGAAGATAAAATCACAATGAAACTTCGATTAATCATTTTGGGAAAGAACAAGTTAACAGCACTTAAACTGATTTGATTTGCAGAATGAGATTTGAAGTTTTACCTAAACAAATAAACGAGTGCGCATATTGAATTATAGGTCCATCGGGCCGGATGTTTCGTTTTCATTTATTTTTATATACTTTCTATTAATTTGTCAACACGAATATCCCTTTAATAAAACATTTTCTGATTATTTATTTCATTAATTATTTACATATTTACTTATTGCAAAATCACTCACTCACTCACTCACTCACTCACTCACTCACACTCACTCACTCACTCACTCACTCACTCACTCACTCACTCACTCACTCACTCACTCACTCACTCACTCACTCACTCACTCACTCACTCACTCACTCACTCACTCACTCACTCACTCACTCACTCACTCACTCACTCACTCACTCACTCACTCACTCACTCACTCACTTACTTACTTACTTAAGAAATTATTACTTGTATGAGTTCACATCGGAAATCGACTGGTATCACTGGCGGTGTTAAACTTAGTCATTGAATTTCGCGTTTTGCAGTTTATTCGAACCATTTTTCTACTACTAATTACAAATTTCTTATAACAATTTGATTTTAAAATATGGTTGAACTGTCTGCGAGACAAGCCTGGAACGATACAAAACTATTATGTTGTATTCAATAGCTTCTCTATCAACGTAACCAAAATGTAACAAACGTTACCTGTACTGGTTGTTTTCTCTCTGCTCACAATTAAAGAAACATAAATAGTTATATATTTGAATTATGAAATTGAAAATACTTTACACGTCACATAACATCATTTGCATCAATGGCAGAATCCATTAAAAATGGTAATAACAAATAACGGAATATACTTACGTGTATAACTGTATACTCATCCACGTTAGTAACTTTCAAATAAACTCATAACAGGATTATAAATCTGACACATTGGTATAACTATATACGGAATACGTATATTAGCAGACTCTATGACAATACCTTTATAACATAATGAAATACATGCATTTGTGGTTTTGAAATAGAGTTTGGAAATGAGTGAAATATGCAAATACTCTGTTACAAGAAAAAATCTGTCTTTATGCTTGAAAATGACTGTGGAAATTATAAAAACAAGGTGCTTATAATAGCACACAGTGGGCGTATACTGAATGTAGAGTCTGATTATGTTTTCTCATATCTTTGAAATACATTAAAAAAAAAAAATTTCTTTTTTTATTTTAGAGAATATCAAATGGCGACACCATTTTAAAAAAAACAAAAAAACATAATGCACCTTGTCCAATTTTGGTATATCGTTTACAGAAACCGTTCCCATATCCTAAGTTTTTTTTGCCTCGAAATATAAAATAGAAGGATGAAATGATTTTTTTTTGTTTTTTTACAAATGGGAGAGCTATTCACATCCAAGAAAAAAACATGCATTTGAACCTTTTTCGTGAAATTCATCAGAGGGTATGCAATTATGGCTGTCTGAAACAACACAGAAATGTCAATTATCTCATTTCCTGGATACACGAGTTTCGTCCGAGCGAATTTACGGTATTTATGTCAAGTGTTTGTCCAAGAATGTAATTTGTGTAATCGATACACACCAGGACCACGTGATGAGTCCTTAACGGTACTTTATCTGTATGCTGCTATTATTGAATGGGAGTGAAGTGTACAAGATGCAAATATAAACACAGACACTAACTTACTAGGCTACAAAATGCAAAATCTTTGTAATAGAGTCATGGTTTTGTATTTTATTGTTAAGTTTTAGCAAATCTAACGTCATCTTTTACAGATATTGTTAAAAGTTAATACAACTCTCTGTACACTTAAATATCATCATTATTTATGTCATACATGCTTAACTTACTGCTTAACTATTGACATGATTTCAATTGGCAGGGCTCGGCTAGCTCAGTCGGTAACCTATCTGAGGTCATGACTACGTAGCCCGCCCGTCATGACCTTTGCTGTAAGACCATCACCACCTCAGAATATATGGGGATGTTGTCAGAAACTTACAGAGATAAGGTCTGTTCAGTACTGGTTACCCGCCTGGTGGAGTCCAGGAACCATGGTAGGTGCACTCATTATCTGAAATACTGTTGATAAAATATCATTGAATTGACGTTAAAGACAGCAAATCAAAACAAAATTGTATAAAAGTTTCAAATCGGCAGTTTGGTACAGCTAATAGCGTTTTACGATTGATTAAAATGTCGTACAAAGAGCTGTGACATTTTCCTTCTATGTCTGATTCCGTGACGTTATCGCTAATTTCTTTTGGTCACGTTTGTATTCCTACTATTTTTTTGCTGATTTTTCTCCACTCAACCATTTTACATTTGTTCCGTGTCGTGCATGGTGTTGTTTTTTTTCTCACTTTTTCAATTAGCTTATAACGCGTTACAAACTTCAATAATTTACAAATTTAGATAGTTACTTACTGACTTCACCTTATTTTCTCTAGTTCAAGTTAGGTTAGTTGCCAATTCTTTAAATCAATATTGCATTGCATTTCTTACATAATTAGTTATTTTATCTTGCCTTTACACGTTAGTCGTTGTCCATTTTCATGTTAATATAGCATAACACATCTTACATAAATACCTTTTTACTTGGAGATTGCATCTAGCTTTCCTTACTCAAACAATTCACTACACTCAAGAGCTATGTGAAAACGCTACTCAGGAAGAAATATGAAAACGCAACATATTTAGCACGAGTGTATATATCCATACCCTATTGCTTGTTGATTATATTGGTTGTTTTCTTATGAGAATATTAATTGATAATTTGGCATCGCCTGCAATGGTGTCATTTTTTTATTTCGAAGTAAATTCTCTCTAAATCAGTCTTGCATTTTCGTATCTCTTCCTGTGTTGCGTTTTCATATCCCTTTAGTGTACACCATTTAATAATTTGATATGGTTGTGTTTATTTGCTTGCATACTTTATAATGTATATTTCATATATGTCGCCACTTTCGAACATGTATTCACTACTAGCATGATATTACTTTTTGTCTTTTTATCACTCACAAACAGTTCAAAACATTTACGAAACATTATTTGAAGCTCATGATGGTATCAGTATGCCAGTTTATTAAGTTACTCTCCTGATTCGTGTTTTATCATGTCAGATGTCAAGAATGGTACGTCTAATTTGTCTGCAATACGAGTGACTTAACAGTTTTGTTTCCGACTTCAAACACACTGTTAGCATCAATCATGTCGTAAGTTTATCTGGTAATGGCGTCGTTGAGACGCGTGTGGTATCTCATTACATGTTATGCTTTAATATGTCTTATTTTTTTTCACCAGACATGACCGCTAGCGAATCTGGATATTATCACCTTGTTATAAAATATCAAATGTATCCATTATTTCTTTGATAATTTGACACAGTTGGATATCGTAATTATGCAATGTTTGATTATCAAAATCAGTTAAATAAACAAGGGTTACGTTAGTTTATTCAATATTGCTTTACAATTCGCATAGCAAATTAACAAATAAAAGGTATAAACAGTACTGTTAATTGATGCAGTAAGAATATTTATGTCAATTTATTTATATTAAAATCATAAAAATGAATTTAAGTTAATACTTGAACATCTTGATCGCCATCGGAATGACCATATATTAATTTTGTTGCTATAGAAACAAAAACCAAGTAGTATCAAATGTTTACAAAGCTATCTAAGTCTCCTATGGTGTTTGACATATATTGCTTTTTGTCGAAAATTGTTATCAGTTGAGTTTCACATATAACTTACGTTTTCAACAGTTACCATAGATATGCCAACTTTAGAAGTTCTTTGGAAAGACATCTATAACACACATTTTATTGTTTTGCATACCGTTGTTATGGCTACGTAACGTAACTATATGATAGTTCTATATTCTTTTTTCTTTTTGTGGTAGCAATTTAACTGCTGTTCTAAATTCAGTTACGTGTGAGTACATGTCATCATGATAAATATTTAATCAAATTATCACGAACATGTGGTTTATACTGGGACGTGACAAAATTCAACATGCCATTTTCATAGTGACACGACACGTTTTTAAGAAGTCCTCTAGAATATTAAATATTGTATTTTGGTTTGATATTAAGCTGTATATAGAGGTCAGTTATTGTGTTTGCTCGTCATTTAATCAGAATACATCCTGCATGCAAACCACAATTCAATACCAATTGATGTTATTGAATGATTGCATTATCGACCAAACCGTATATAAAGGTTACTTGGAAAATGATGTGGGCGATACCATGTTGAAATGCCACGATCACGTGATAAAAACAATGCGCTCACCATAAGGAGTTTGTCATTGCTATGTTTAAATACCACTCTTAATTGTTTGTTACAAATATTTGAGTAAGTTTTTACAAACTGAAATATACCATTAAATTTCAATACTTAATCTCAGTGTTTTTGTAGAGTGAAATCTGCATAAGGAAACCCGTATCCGAACTGTCGTGATACTTTTACATACAACCCGCAATGTATTCAATACTCTGTGCGTTTTTATCATTCATACATTCAATGTTGCATTTCACTGAAATAATGCATCTTAACACGATTAATCAAGCCTAGTTCGTACAAACACAAAATCACACATCCATTACCTCTAATTGCCATCACCTTTATAAGACCTAACCTCTTGTTCTTTTATAGACAATCTTATATAATAATATTAAGATTAAAAGAACGATTTTGATTTAAATAATTGTGTCCATTGTTGGCACAGTCTGTACAATGGTGCTGCTTTGTGCCTCCTTCCCTCAGACGAAGGCAATGAAGACCACTCTGCGTCCTGAAAATTTCGATGACAGCGGGGACGTGGTCAAAATGATAAAATATGCAATTTTTAAGTTCATACTACGTCCTTACTACGTCCATGCCAGGTTGCCACTGCGTCTTATACGGCCCCACTAATTTCTTACCACGCTCATGATCACGCGCGCATCACGTCCAAATGCGTTCTTACAACGCCCTTACTACGTTCCTACTTCGACTACAACACGCGCTTTCCACGCACTTACCACGCTTACAACCCAGTGACAACGCAGTGACAATGCAATGCAATCTTTCTCGTCAGCGCCACGCTTGAACTAAGTCAATGATGTCCCTTCTAGGTTTTAATTACGTTGATACTATGTCAATGCCGTCGTTAGAATGTCCGTATTAAGTTCTTACTGCGTCATGATTCGACCTAGTCCTTACTCCGTTTTTTTAACATGTCCAAAGTATAACCAAGTCCTCCACGTCCTTATCGGACGATTCCACGTCCTTATCGGACCACTCCACGTCCTTATCGGTTTCTACTTCGTTCCTATTACGTTGTGCAAGTTCTTACTGCGTCCACCCAATTTTTGAGAATGTAGCTGGAAGGTTTTGAGTGTGACAGGGTTTAATTGTAAACTGTAGCTCTCCCGTTTATGATCGTTACTTAGCAATGAAACTTGGGTCGATTGGTGAGTTACTTCAAAAAAGTTAAAATACGTCACAATTTGGTAAGCGTTAAGTAGTTATGAATTTTTGGACAGACATAGGATTTCTTTCTTTTTTTCATTTTGGTTGAACAGACCTGATTCGGGAGATAATAGGGACTACCTTAATTACATCAACACAGAAGCACTGCGACAAAGATTCTTTCTAGCGATAGGCTTTGGGATGACTTGTGTTTGAAACTCGTAGGGATATTTATTGTGCTGGAACTTGCAAATTAATTTAGTCTAGTGTTTTTAGTTTGAAACCGTTCTCAAACATAACTGGTTAGTTTTATGCTGGAACCGGATTTTTTT
Organism: Panopea generosa; assembly: GCA_029582155.1. Lineage (NCBI taxonomy): Eukaryota > Metazoa > Mollusca > Bivalvia > Adapedonta > Hiatellidae > Panopea > Panopea generosa. The sequence goes on from CM055897.1 coordinate 49,135,803, forward strand.
TTATCTTAGTTCGAGGATTTCGGTTTGGAACAGTCTCCAAACGTATAAGTGTATATCTATGCTGGAACCGAGCATTGTTCCAAGCATACAGTTTTGTTATTAGTTTGAAACCGTTCTCAAATAATAACTTTATTTTCGTGCTGAAACTTGCCTTTGTCTCATGCACTATAGGTTAGTTTGAAGACTTAGGTTTGAAACAGTCTTCAAACATATAAGTGTACCTTTACGCTGGAACTGAGCAGTGTTCCAGACATAAGCTTTGGTTTGAGTTTGAAACAAGTCTCAAACATATGCTGGCCAGACACGTTGTCTGAACTGCTGGTTTCATTATGAAAATAGTGTTGAAGAACAGTTAATTCAACTCTACAGGGTTTGAAACATTAAACTGTATGAAGTTGATTGGTATGATCATTTGTCTGTATGATTTATAAATATAAGAACCATTTTATTATCTTTATTTTGTTTGAAAATTACTAATCATGAGGCAAGAAACCTGGGGAATATTTATATATTATAATAGTTTAACAAAATTGTTTAACATAGTTTCAAGCTAGGCTGTTTCACAGCTTAATCCAGTGAAGACACAGTCGCCTTACATAAGATTTCGTTTTAAGTTCAAGATACTTACACCAACATCTTTACAAACTTTATCTTTTCAATATACATTCTCTTGGGAAATTATTATGAAACTGACTGCATTATTGGATTACGGTGTTAATATCAATATAGAATAACATATCATAATCAAGGTAGAAGAAACTGTAAAACCTTATGTGGCAGAATTACGTTTATAAACCAATAAAGTCTTTAATTATATTATAAGTGTGTGCATACTCGTTAAATTTGATATTCAAGTGGAATATAATATTTATACAATCATTAAATCAAAAATCACATTCATGTATTATTTCACCAGAAAAACCGGGTCAAAAGATATTTGAAAGAAACTTTAACTCTAATTATAGAAAGCAGAAAAAGAACAGCATCCAGTAACGATACAAATACAAATATGTTATTTCATAAATAGAGGCCTCCGGCCCAAAACATGACATCCTTTACAAACATTAAGTAGTGTCATATTATAAAATGCACTATGGCATGACATTTATTTGGAAATATTTTATCAGTAGTCTTTTTACTATGGTTTTATTTCATTTCGTAATAAGATAAGGAGGACATATGCAGCTAGTTTCATAAGTTTGAAGGTATCATTTAGTAGTAGTTAATAAAAATCGTTAATTTCACTGGAATACAGACTGTAAAAATCGTACTATCAGATCCTTATATCTCAGACACAAAAATAATACATGATATTTGTCGTCTAGAATATTTATATTTTCATGAATATAACAAGATGTACAATTTTAGTCTTCTCTTTCACTGTCTTCGTGGCGACAGTTTTAATTTTTATCTTGTGACTAGAACACCGAAAACGAGATGTTTTTATGTAAAAGGGAGTTTCAATACAAAGATATTTTTCTGGATTTAATAAAGTTTTGAATAACTTATATATGTCACAACGTGTGGATTCCTATATACTAATATGCCGTTACTGGGTTATGAAGTATGGTAGTCGTTGCTTTTTTTGCATGTGCGGCAAGTTTCATCTTGGCGGAAGTCCGTGATAGCTTGAGTGTCAATAACATATCCATGGATTTATATAACGGCGTTCCTCTATATGAACACTCTCATATATATTTTTTTTAAGATCTATGGTCATGAATGTTGATATGCAAAAATCATTTAATACATTTGGTTGAATATGTAGCTTAGATGCAATCTCAGCTACACTCGGTACATCATCATCAAATGATAATTACATAATATCATTGAGAACAATAATCAAGTACCACAGCGCTCTCTAAATAATGTACAAAGGTCATTGATATAAAAATGAAAATGCTAAAATCTACGAAAAGACAGTAGAACATCCTCCTTTCTTTGAAATACTATACAACTGTTTGTAAGGAGGAGATGTTATCTATTGCAGAATAACCAAATCGGAAATCTGCTTGTGCCTCTATCAATTTATGTTCACGTTCAGCCCAACTGTAAATTCTTTGAGTAGGTTTTTAAAGGCATTTCGTCCATTTTTGTACGTAATAAAAACATTTCTAAAAGTGTTGTTCGGAATTTTTGCAGTAATGAGTATCTTTGTTTAAGTGCTTCACAATATGCATCCTAAAATGGAGGTTGGTTGTTACTTTTATTGTTATGATGTTAATTTTTTCTATGCATTGAATCAGCTGCAATTTATATATGTCTGTAAGCATATTTACTGCTTTATTTATATCAGAGTTTACATTATATATTATATGATCACGTGATGTACGTAAAGGCTGTCGTAAGTTTTCCATAAAAGTATTACGATACCTTTCTTTCCAAGTAAACCTTACGTGTTCTTTCTATTTATAGTTGGCATTATTTATCTCAGGATATAACTGACGTTTAATATGAAAATGTACCGATTCGTCACGACTTTCCACGTTGAAATAAGAAATACTTGCAAATATATTGCAATATGCAATATGACAGTCAACTTCACTAGCCACAGTATTTGCCATAATACATGTATAACGTCTTGCATTACCAAAAAAACTACCATTTAAAATATGTTGTTACAGCTGCACAATTAAACGAAGGATTTGCCAAAACGATTATATCTTAGAGAATCCATATTATTTCTTGGCATAACATAGTCATCCCTAACGTAATCCGTATCCCCAAAACACAAAATTTAAAGTATCGTTAAGGATATAATCACGAACATCCTTTGTTTTTGTTCTAAAATTCAGATCTCCTGCCACAATATATCTGGATAATTATATTGATCTTAATTCAATAATGTTATTTTCTAACAGAAAAATAGCGTTGGAATCAGCTTAATGGTCATAATGATGATATTTTATTTCGAACACATTCAAAATATGTATAAGACTTTAGAAAGCCAATGAATTCTCAAGTAAACTACTTAACGCCTCAACTACAGCTATTATATAGAATGTATACAGTGCCATATCATTCTTTACATCATCATTAGTCAAATATTTATTTAAACCATCTATGTTCACGCGACAAACGTTTGTTTATATGTGTATGTACTTTGTTGTAATTTGGTGCGGCTTGGCCCATTTCTTAGGCACTGTGTGATTTTCAGCCCTGTGCCGCTTTACGCTCTCTGTGTAGTCTTGACCGAAAACGGTGATGACCAATCGAATGTTTCAGAAGCTTTACGAAAGATCTGTTCACGTTCATTAAATTTGGTGAATTTCACAGTGTGTGCCTGCTCATTTTCCACATGTTCGTATTTAGGAAGTTCTAAATCATTTTGTTTTATAAAGGAGAGAACTTTATCTTCATATATAGACCAATTCTCATCGTATCTACCTGCAATATCATTTATTCTCAGATTATTCCTTCTGGAATGTCCCTCTCATGTATCTATTTTATTAGTGAACGTATACAATTTCTCGTTGATTTCCTTATTCTCGTGCTTCAGTTTATCATTTTCTATTTTATTGAGTCCGTAATCATGACTACCCTGAGATCAGTGTAGGTAAGTCATTTATTACACGTTTATTCTGCCCGGCAAGTTCGCTTATCATTTAACTTAAAAATACCACAACCTCACGCTGTATCTAATGTTACCATAACCTCACGCTGTATCTAATGTTACCCTCACGCTGTATCTAATGTTACCCTCACGCTGTATCTAATGTTACCATAACCTCACGCTGTATCTAATGTTACCATAACCTCAAAATGTATCTAATGTTACCATAACCTCACGCTGTATCTAATGTTACCATAACCTCACGCTGTACCTAATGTTACCATAACCTCACGCTGTATCTTATGTTACCATAACCTTACGCTGTATCTAATGTTACCATAACCTCACGCTGTATCTAATGTTACCATAACCTCACACTGTATCTAATGTTACCATAACCTCACGCTGTATCTAATGTAACCATAACCTCACGCTGTATATAATGTTACCATAACCTCACGCTGTATCTAATGTAACCATAACCTCACGCTGTATCTAATGTTACCATAACCACACGCTGTATCTAATGTAACCATAACCACACGCTGTATCTAATGTTACCATAACCTCACACTGTATCTAATGTTACCGTAACATCACGCTGTACCTATGGTACCATAACCTCACACTGTATCTAATGTTCGCTCATCATTTCTACTATCAAAATAAGCTAATAAAAACGTTCTCCGCCAGTTCGATACATTTGAACTTGAATTCTGTTCCGGGGGCCCTGGTTTGGGCTCAGTACAGAAGCAATTACTTGGCTATCGAAAGTCTTAGAACGAGAAGAAATAGAGCGGCGTGACAAAAACAGTTTTGAGACGTCTGTTTTATGTTTCTTGGGCTGACTTAATATTCCTACTCTGGCTCACCAGGTCGATATATCAACGACCATTTTACTTTACCTTGTTTACCCTTGCTTTTATTCGGCTTGAAAAACATGTCTGTCATAAACAACGATACAACGTTGAATAAACAGCACAGCATAACAAAGGCCATAAGCATAATACGCAATATATCGCAACACAATAAAAGAGAAAAGAAACAGAACTTAACAAGAAAATACCACTCCACATATCACGATAAAATGAGGTAAAATTGAGCTAAAAAAAAGAACACAATTTGTCTTGACACAAAGAAACGTTTCAACACAAATATATAGTTTGTAATCAATTGTAAATTAAAATCTCATCGCCGTTTGACCATTTAAAGCGTTGGCTTGTCTGCTTTAACAAATGAAGCACTGTATTTCTGTCATTTGCTTACAACCAATATAATACTTCATTGTCAATATCAATATCAAGATCAAAACATCAATATGAATTTAGAAAATGTGGTAATATGTCATATATATGTTTCAGCTTCCATAATTTAAGTTATATAAAAGTGTGTTTGTTTATTATAGGGTCACCCCTATTGAAAGGGCCAGCCACACTCTGCTTATGAGACACCTTTATGTTGTACACTGTAACTTCCCGTAAGCTTTCATTGCTAAGCGTCAGGCTGTTAAAAAAATCCAAGTGCTTCCACGGGGATTCGAACCTTCGACCTCCCGCTTCCGAGGGGGGCGCCTAACCACTAGTCTACGAAAAACGGTATAATAAGTCAATCAAGTTTTTTTTTCAACTCGATCAAATGTTTAAATGACATAAACAATTTTATAAAAACAAAAAAAAAATCCATTTTTCTTTTCATTTACTTTTGATGCTTTATGGTAGCATGGTGTTCTCATTTTGTAAATTGTAATATATCAATTTTAAGGCAACTTCTGCAAGGATTTATACTGATGACAGTACATGATAATACGAGCGAACAGGACTGAAATGTCGTCCATAATGTGAACTTCACTTAAATGATTATTATTGATTTTGTCTTTCAAATTATTTAAATGCGATTTGGGAATAATATCTTGAAACGTTCCCAATTAACAAGAATGAACGTAAATAACAGCTCATATTTTAGGCAGTATTTCCTAACAAAGAAACTGCGTATGCATAAGCAAGTTTTGGAAATCATAGTGACGTCGTTGAGACACACATTATAGCTTGGTTTGAACTAAAACAAAATCATTTATAATAGTAAAACTTCGTTGGCTGGAACACCAAATATATCTCGAAACACTTATCTGGTCCCGGCCGAATTCCTATTTAGATATTGCGCGCACAAAATGACCTATTTATGTGTCGACGTGCCGTAAAACACCATTCATTCATTCATTCATTCTATTTAGATGTATATACATGTATATGATGTTTAACAATATTCGGCTCAAACCACCCTTAACTCCAATTATTTGTCCAGTCCCGTCGGTTTCAGGCCATCGAAGTTCTATTGTATTATTAAAACAAAGTCCCATTTTTATCAAAAATATATCCCAATGTTTCAAAAACAAAACCAATAGCGTGCGTTGTCTGCTATTAAAACTTGTATAATGAAATAAATATTGAAGACTAACAAACATGTTTTATATAAAATGATGCAAATATGTGCACATTTGTAATAGTACAAAAAATAGAATCATATTCAAATCCATTAATTCTAATCTCCAGATGGTCAGTTTTTGTATTTGTTAATTAGATTTACATACTTTTTATTAAAATTAGTTTGCAAATCTTCGTATATTCACCAATGATGTTACACGGTTAAACATCGTGTTCGATTAAAGGAACCAATTAATATAAAGACTATAAACCATTCTCTCAAATATTACAAATGTTGCTTTCAAAGGTATAACTTAATAATGCAATTCTTCAATGACATTTCCTTTATGATAAATTATTTTATCGTGGACGTTTCAATATCAATATCAATAGTTGTCAAGAACAACTTAATAAGCCAGTTTTTGTAGTCACTTGTTTCAGTGTGTCACTCTGTAAGACTAGAATAATGAGGAAATTTGGCAAACAAATAAAGTGAAAACTAATTTATGAAATCATGCCTTCAATGTGGCTTGAAGAGAGAATACCACAAACCAAAGATATCCGCATGCATGCGAGGCGGTAATGTTAAAAAGTAAAACAAACTATTTATGTTACTTTAATAGCTACATTATGCTTATAAAGTCAAGAAAAGCACGTGTTTGATACATTAATGGAATTTCGTTCTATACAATAGAAGCTCTCTGAAACAGAAATGTCAATTTTCTAATTTCCTGGGTATACGAGTTCCAATTGAATGAATTCATGGCATGTGTTTACTGCAGAACTTCTGTCGTGTTATTGATGTAAAACTAGAATACGTGTGTCATTCTATGTAATTGTATTTATATATATATATATATATATATCTTATTTTGTAGAACTGGACGATGTTAAGAGTATTTTGTATCAACTGCATTAATGAATACTGACCAAATCCGACAATCACTTCCGAAAATTTAGAGGATATCAACAGAATAAATTGCTAGTAAATTAAAACAATACCGAATATTGTGTAATATATCATGATGTGATCATTTCAAGTGTTCTTGTTTATTTTTCCAATATTTTTCGTTTAACATTTAACCAATTTCTGTTTTGAAATTTAATGTTCCAGCGTAGCATTGTTTCAACTATAATTGGTTATGGGAAATAACCAAAACTGATTACGTCACGAGTAACGACGTCACATTAAATACTACAAACTCGCCGACATGTTTATAGTTAAAATCGATAATAATGTAACATAAATATGGGTTTCTTTAAATAATTACAACTTCAGCTTGTGATTCCAGACCCGGCTAACTCAGCAGGTAGCGCGTCTAACTATCAATCCAGGAGTCATGAATTCGAATCCTCACCAAGCCACAGTATCCATGATAATTGACATTCGGCATTGTGTCTTATTACCATTCGTGTCTCAACCCGGATTCAAGTGTGAATATTTTAGTAACTTGCGCATATGGATGTGCTCGATAGCTGGTTAACAATTCAGGACCTAGGAAATCGTAGATAACTCTTGAAAAAGAGCAGATCAATAAAATAAAAAAAAACAAGAAAACATAAATATCAACGGCTTAAAAATGAAATTAACAGCAAAAATATGAATTCAACAATACGAATATAAAAAAAAATGTAATTTAGAAACGTTGGGCCTGCCATACCAGTTTTTTTATTTTATTTTATATTTTTTACTTATTTCGTTGTTTAACAGATTTTGTAACTTTACCATAAAATATCTTATTTGTGTATTTTATTATATATGATGTAGTTTGAAATATGATATTTTATATAAGAGGTCTTCAAGAAAGTTTGACTTTATCAATTGAGTCGCAGTAGCCATATTTAAAATAGTGGAGCGCTAGGGTTTATGCTCTTGAGCAAGACACTTTTCCCGCATATGCATAGTACTGGTTCTACCATGGAAAAGTTCAAGCGTGATTTGTCTTAGTTTGAATAACTTGTTACACAATCGAAATAAAATAATCAAGTTTAAACTAAACTATGAAACAAGAATTTAAATATTTGTTATTTTTACTTCATAGTAACTTCTTACCTTATCAATATTTCATACAACTATAACACGCGGTTGTCCTTAATTGGCAACCTTGTCTTGACTTTACAAGTAACTTGTAGCTCACAGCTGCAGCATATACTATTAACTATCTTATGAATGTATTTATTTGCTCGTTTGCTTAATCATGTCTTTCAAATGTGTCGTTGAACATTCGCAACCTTTCATTTTTAACATATAACATATATCCACTCCCTCAAAACATACATGAAACATTATATTAGGTATGCCTCGTCTGGACAGTTTATTGAATTACTCTTCTAATTCGAGTTGTTTTTTAAGTCAGATGATAGAAATGATAGGTCTAATTTGTCTGCAACAAGAATGATAAATGGTTTCATAAGTGACTCCAAACATATTCTTCATATCAATCATTTCCAACATTTGTCTGATAAATAACTGATAAATGTACTCACACTGGTACTTTAGCTTACAGGAAGGTTAGCATATTTTTACTTTGTCTTGTTTTCCATCAAGACAAATTACTAGCCATATATGAATTTAAACACTTTATTCTATTTTTCAGCGGGATATTTAATACAGTGGGATATCTAAATGCCACAATGATTAAAATCAAAATCAATTCCATATACGTACTTTATTTTATTACAAATATATATACAGTTCTTATATAATACATATTGTATTCTGGATACATAACAGAAATAAAAATATCCATTTTAATATTTATTATTAAGGAAATAACATATTTAGTTATACCGAACCCATTGTTTCCATTTGTGTATTATATTTAGCTTCATTTCACCAACTGAACCTCCCTTGTTATTGACAGCTATTGATTTTATCAAGCGTATTCTGGCATCAATCCAGTAAAACATTGAAAGAATGTGCCGACAGAAGGCCCTAAATATGGAAGGGTATCTTCGCCATAACCCTTAGTTTGCAATTTGTCGTTTATTCTTTGTGCAATGGGTGTAAATGTTTCTTTCTTCTTAGTTCTTTGTGGGAAATGAAATAGTTCACCTTTGTAACTTTGCTATTTGTCTATCCTCCTATATATCCTATCATTGACAAAGTAACATATTTCCTGTCATAATATAACGAGTTCAGCATAATCACGTGTTTCAAAAGGATCCGAATTGCAAACGTTAAACTATGCAGTAAGCATGTTGTACAACGCACTTAGGCATATGTAACAATGCGAAATACACAGTTGGCATTGTCAGTTATGACGACAAGTGCCGCTAGACGTATATGAAAGAATAACGACTGGTCCCTAGTGGAATCGGTGTTGCTTTGTTTTCATCGTTGGTCATATGGAACTTATGGCCAGCTACCAACAGATCGGCTGAAAAAGTATAGGGATGTTCAGAGCATATATTTTTAGATTAAGCTAAATTTTTGTTAGATGAAAATGTCAAACTGGCAAATGATCACAATAAAATATAAGTTTATTATGTATGTGTCAATAAAAAATCAAAATTATGTTTCTGTGACTGACTTAATTCATTTTATCAAGGAAACTGCGTGGAAAGTAAAATTGGAGAAATTTACTTTTTTTTAAGCTGAAAGTGGGGGTACCAAACTTCAAGGGGCAAAAAGTGGTAAAAAGTGATACTTTTGACCCCATTCTTGGAATATTTTAATTTGAGTCTAGGAATGTACTTTACTATGATGTAGGACTTTTTTGTCGAGCGCTTGGTCCAGTGGTAGAGCACCTAACACATGAATGGAGAATCGTAGGTTCGATCCTCCGCCACGACTGTGTGTGGTGTCCTTGAGCAAGACACTTTTCTGCATATGCTTAGTTATGGTTCCAACCAAGAAGAATTCGAGCGTAATTTGCCTAAATTGTAATAACTTGTTTCACAATCGAATAAAAATAAATAAGTTTAAACTAAACGTTTTGGTCCGCGAATGGCAGAAATAGTGAAAATTAGGTCAAACGTTATCGCAATGGTGGTGGCTTACCTAAAAAAAAATCACACTTACCTTTTGTGTAAGGCTGTATTTAGAGTCGCGAATTCTGATAACTGTTTACAGCAAATATTTGCATTTGCAACTTCTTGGGTTGTTCACAGGGGACCTGTCTGTAATTTTGCGAATTATAACGTTATAATGGGAAATTGTGATTTATTTCAATAATGACGTTCAGCGGCAGCACAGTCAAAATAGTCCGGTACCTTGTCCAAATACATTGCCTACACTCATTACAAAGGGGTTGAACTTTAGAATAAACAGATATTCGCAACTGACTGCAGCCGAAATACATATCGAAACATACATCAAATTCTAAAAATACATTTTACGCAGCAAAGAATGTTTAAATTGACACGAAGAGACAAGACGTATGTAACTTTTACAATGATAGGAAAAAGTAGAAAAGACAAATAGCAAAGTTACAAAGGTGAAATGTTTCATTTCCCACAAAGAACTAAGAAGAAAGAAACATTAACACCCATTGCACAAAGAACAAACGATAAATTTCAGACTAAGAGTTATGGCGGTGATACCCTTCCATACTAAAAGACACTAAATGTTTTCTACGAGATAAAAATGTGCATACTTGTATTACTTTTGTTTTGGAAATGCATCGGGTGTTTTAAATATATGTGTAAAGAATTCCCCAAAACGATTAACGTAAGTTATAAACTGACTTGTTCAATATCAATCTAAGACTGATCTGCCTTGTGTCAATGGTTTAATTGTTGGCGGAGTCTTCAGCATGTACTTCAGTTGGGTAACGGTATACCAGTGTTATACCTGTGTGATATTGCAGGAAACATGTTTCAAACGCTACTATATACATTTGTACCACATTCAAACAAGACAAAACAAGAAGTCGATTTAACTCAAACAGTATAACAAACTAATGAGCTACTCTCCCATAAGTACCATCATTGCGTTTCCTTTAAAGTGATGTACAATCCAACCTCATCTATTTTGTGATGCATCTGTGAAAGAATCCTGAACGCTGAAACGAACATTCAGTTTAAAATTATTTCTCTAATATTTACTCATGGGAAATTATTATGAAATTGAGTGATTTGCATTGACTATGTTTTAAATATCAATACAAAACAGCATAATGTAATGAAGTTATGCGAAACTGTGTGTTGCAAAATTACATTTGTAATATTTTAAGCTGCGTAAAATATTGATGTCCAAAATATTGTATCACATTAAACGTGTACATGTACCCACTAGCAACAAAACAGTTCAAAGGATACATGAAGAAAAAAACTAAGTTTACAAATAGCAGATACGTAACAAGTACAATATATCGAAGTAAAAAAGCAAAACACCGCTACTCACATATGGCCAATCACAGCACTGCACATAATATTATATCACAGCACTGCATTTGTCATCATATCATATCACTGCAAATCACAGCAAACCGCATATCACATCATATCATATCACTCTACATCACAGCACCGTATATAACATCATACCACTGCACATCTTAGCGTTACACAATACAACATATAGTCACCATTCGCACGATACAGTACTAATATAATTAAAGCTTAGAATAGTATCACACTGAACAGCACGGTAGCGTTTCTGATAATAGTATAAATCAGGGCTTCAAAACGTCGTATATCACAGCACTGCATATCACATCATATCATATCACATCATCGCATATCACATCATATCACATCACTGCACATCACATCACCGCAAATCACATCATATCATATCACTGCAAATCACAGCATACTGCATATCACATCATATCATATCACTGCACATCACAGCACCGCATATCACATCATATTATATCACTTCACATTACAGCACCGCATATCATATATCATATCACTGCACATCACAGCACCGCATATCACATCATAACACTGCACTGCACATCACAGCACTGCATATCACATCATATCATATCACTGCACAACATATCACATCATAACACTGCACTGCACATCACAGTACCGCATATCACATCATGTTATATCATATCACTGCACATCACAGCACCGCATGTCACATCATAACACTGCACTGCACATCACAGCACCGCATATCACATCATATCATATAACTGCACATCATAGCACTGCAAATCACATCATATCATTTCACTGCATATCACAGCACCGCATATCACATCATATCATATTACTGCATATCACAGCACCGCATATCACATCATATCATATCACTGCACATCACAGCACTGCGTATCACATCATATCATATCACTGCGAATCACAGCGTTACACAATACAACATATAGTCACCATTATGCGCGATACAGTTCTAATATAATTACACCTTAGAATAGTATCACACTGAACAGCACGGTAGCGTTTCTGATAATGATATAATACAGGGCTTCAAATCAGCCTCACACAACACAGAGGATCACGACACAGTTAAATGTAACACGACATAATACAACCCATCACAGCCACTTCACAAGTTAGGAAAGCGCAACACAGTATATCACGATACAACAATAGATAAAAGTAAAAATAAAATTTTAAAACACACCACACAATAACAATAACAAAATAATAAAACATTTCTGCATATGACAAAAAGATACCAGGTAGTTTTATCACAATTATAGCATTTCATGGAGATAAAAAAACATCGCTGTGGTTTTAAGATCCAATGCCTAACAGATACCTTCATCTCCAAGACGTTTCTTGGTTTGACAATGCTATATGAAACATTAGCTGCTACTTAAGTTATTGTAATGAGTATGATTCCAAAATATAATTTTACGCCCCCATAGTATTCCCAGTATGAAGTTAAATAATTTGAAAGACAAAATGAATAACATTTATATAGAGCCAATTCAATTATAAAACATACATCTATGATCTATCACCATTATGTGTCTGGGCAAAAATTTTCCAAGACTATATTCAGAACTACAAAAAAACAGTATGCTGTCGCAGGTTCGACGAGGTTATTTGATTTAGATGCATAACCAGGGCTAAAACGGTTTGTTTATCGCATTATATGTTTGCATGTTTATCACGAACGGAGCACACATTTATAAGTAATACTCAGCACTACTAAATCACAAACTGAGCACACATTTATTTTGAATTCCCAGCAGTACTAGATCACGATAGGAGCACATATTTATATTGAATTCTCAGCAGTACTAGCCAACGAACTGAGCACAGATTATATTGAATTCTAAGCAGTACTAGATCAAGAATTGATCAGTACTAGATCACGAACTGAGCACACATTCATATTTCGAGGGCGTAGAGCAAAAAGGGGTCATGTACAGTTTTCATACTTTTGAGATAATGGCCATTTAGTGTTTGACTACCTGTGTAAGTTCAACAAATTATTGAATTATTAAGATTTATTGAGGGCATCTTTGTACATCAACGGAGTATGTTTACTGAAAATATTGTTGATATTTAACATGTATTTCAAGTCCAAATAAGGATAAATGTAGATAACTCCGTATAGCTCTGACATATTTTTCTGCCAATTTCATGTAAAAGGGTGAGTGTGTCAAGAGCGATATCCCGTTTTTCCATGGACCAGAGAGACAATGCGTCTTTGTCTTTAACATCTTTTACGCTTTCTAACATTAATTTACTTAACCTACATTGTCCTTTGTTTCTCGATCACAGAATTACTTGAGCATGTATCATTTGAATCTTATGATATAAATATGCCATCATTTTCTGATGATGAATCGTCTTGCCTAAAATAACTGTGAGTAGTGTTTTTATCATCAATTTGAAAGTTTATCTGTCTTCTAGACCAAGGATGAAAGTGTTCTTTGTTTTTGTTATTTTTCAGACTTTTAATGAATTCCAGGCAGTCTTAGTACAATATTTAAGATAAATATGGTATCAGTGAGCGTTCAATGTACTGCGACATTATAACAGTATATTATATTGGTAGTAAAATTATTAGTGATTCATCTTGTCATTATCACCTTCACACAGTATCAAATTAATTTTCAAAGATGTGAATGAAATAACTTATGTTTTTACCTTTTTTCGACATCTGACCTATTCTCCACTTCAATTTAAACCAAACTATCATTTCAGCTATATTGGGGATTTGTATCCAGTACTAATAATCACTTCAGCTTTGTCTCATTAATGGATTACTCCATAGACCTGATAACAATAACACATTATTTGTCAGTGCAACAAGGGGCTATGTGGTATATATCCCCCTCTTGCATTGAAGATGTGTTGTTGTCAAGATTTCGTGCTGATGTAGATAACCCCATCGTGATTTGATGATTTTCTTGGAAAGTTTCACAGTCTATACTAGATACTATAGCACTAGAGGTATAAAAAACTGTAAAAAAAAAAGCTAATAATGCCAATTTGGTAGATAGCCCCTTTTTGCACTTCCCCTCGATTTCATGATCATCAGTACAAGCTCACTGGCTAGTAACACATTGTCAAACTAACTACTTGAGGACGTCAATACTAGTATCTGAAATGATACCCCTAACTTTGCACACATCCATATGTAATACTCAGTAGTAGAATATCCCGAACTGGGAACACATTGGCAGACTAATGGATGACATCAACTGTAGTATTTGGAATGATACCCCCCTAACTTGGCACACATCAATATGTAATACTCAGCAGTGGAATATCCCGAACTGGACATACCTTGGCAGACTAATGGATGACATCAAATGTAGTATTTGAAATGATACCCCTCTAACTTGGCGCACATTCATCTGTAATACTCAGCAGTACAATATCCCGAACTGGACATACATTGGCATACTGATCGATGATATCAACAGTAGTATTTGAAATGATACCCCCCTAACTTAGCACACATCAATATGTAATACTCAGCAGTACAATATCCCGAACTGGACATACATTGGCAGACTAATGGATTGCATCAACTGTAGTATTTGAAATGATACCCCCTAACTTGGCACACATCAATATGTAATACTCAGCAGTGGAATATCCCGAACTGGACATACATTGGCAGACTAATGGATGGCATCAACTGTAGTATTTGAAATGATACCCCCTAACTTGGCACACATTCATATGTAATACTCAGCAGTACAATACCAGAACTGGACAAACATTGGCAGACTTGTGGATGACATCAACTGTAGTATTTAAAATGATACCCCTTAACTTGGCACACATCTTTATGTAATGCTCAGCAGTAGAATATCACGAACTGGGCAAATATTGGCATACTTAAGGATGGCGTCAAATGTAGTATTTGAAATGATACCCCCTAACTTGGCACAAATTCATATGTAATACTCAGCAGTACAATACCAGAACTAGGCACACATTGGTAGACTAATAGTGACATCAATTGCAGTATTTAAAATGATACCCCTAGCTTGGCACACATCCATATGTAATACTCAGTAGTAGAATATCACGAACTGGGCAAACATTGACAGACTTGTGGATGACATCAAATGTAGTATTTGAAATGATACCACTTAACTTGGCACACATTCATATGTAATACTCAGCAGTACAATATCCCGAACTGGACATAATTGGCAGACTGATGGATGACATCAACTGTAGTATTTGAAATGATACCCCTAACTTGGCACACATTAATATGTAATACTCAGCAGTACAATATCCCGAACTGGACACACATTGACAGACTTGTGGATGACATCAAATGTAGTATTTGAAATGATACCCCCTAACTTGGCACACATTCATATGTAATACTCAGCAGTACAATATCCCGAACTGGACATACATTGGCAGACTATTGGATGACATCAGTTGTAGTATTTGAAATGATACCGTTATTTTCAGTTATCTATAGAAGAACGGTGGTAAACAAGGATTCATCTGATGCGATCCTCCACTAATAAAATTGAACAGCACATGCAACTTGTAACATGTTGAAACTGGCACAGTAAGACAAGGCAATGAAAATAAACGGCATTAGCGATGAAATGAGTATATCGATTGCTACAATAAAATGGACAAGAATATTTAATGAACTTTTATTAATATGACCAACAAAATCAGACATAAAGTAACAATGATTGGTATAAATAACTTAAAATAGTACTGATCATACAAAATACAAAGTTAGCATTGATTATACAAAATACAAAACATAGTATAAACAATTATTTTTTTTTTTTTTAAATATAAAACTCATGTTAAAAAAAAAATATTTAAGAAATATGAATGTTCTATTTATTCTCCATTTCTCTCTTCAACTGCTTCATCATCAGAAGCACCGTCAGTAGCAGTAGTTGGAGCTGCTACGGGTTTTTGTAAAATGGCTGTTGTTGATTTCTGTTCTTTACCCCGCCTTGTATTATTTCTAAACTTTATGGGGCGTGGTATTTTTGTTGAGGAAGTGGATTTCGCTTCCTTTCGTTTCGGCTGTAAATCTGCAATTAGGATCGTATTTATATTTTAATAATATACAAGTATTATACTGCAGTTATACTATATTATACCAGAAGCGTATCAGGAATTGACTTTTAAATCCACACATAATGCAATAATTGGTCAAATTCCTTTAATAGTAAATTAAAAAATGAAACATGTAATATCTAATGCAGTGTCTAAGTATACATATAATTTACACATAGTCTATTATGTAATTTACACATATTTCTATTATGTAATTTACACATATTGTCATGATGTAATTTATACATATTTCTATAACTTTTATGCTATGTACACAAATTTCTATTATATAATCCACTTATAGTTTACTATGCAATTTACACAAATTTCCATAATGTAATTTACATTTATTTTACTATACAATTTACACAGATTTCTATTATGAAATTTACACATATTTTTCCATGCAATTTACACAAATTTCCATTTTTGTAACTTACAACGATTTCTATAACACATGAAATAATGCATTTATTTTGTTCCGTTTCTGTGAAGAAAAGGCAATAACTCGTGTACATGTAAAAGACGTGACGCCACTCCCAAGCACTGATGATCTTAGGATACATAAAAAATGTGGTTCGATTTTAGCTTTTTGAAAACCCCATAGTAACACAACACCACTAGTTATATTAAAGTTAAAATAATTTTTCAAATATTCTAAATTATGATACATAGGGATACAGATATTATCCAAACGTTCGAAGGTAACATATAAGTTGATTTAAACAAAAGACAAACAATTTAAAATTGACGTCTGTTCCATTGACGTATGTACCTTTGACGTATGTCCCTTTGAAATAAAAAAGGAATCAAAATTATATGGCCGCTACTGAACTCATTTCAAAAATTTTACCTTTGATGTCTACATCAGGTGTTGACGTCACGGGTGGGGACAGAGGTGACAATGGCAATTTACAGTCATTCTCTGTGGTACCAATCCGGCAGTTTTGGTCACCAATCAGATGTTTGCCTGGAGATATTGGGGGTAACTTCCGGTTACTGGAGATCGTCGAGCTAATACTTCCGGATCTAGACTGTGTTGTAGAGCTAGACTTGCTTGATGATTTCATCGGCGGGAGCGGTGTCCTAGCAGACGATAGCGGTGTTCTTGGCTGTGTTTTAATAGGCGGCAATGGTACTGCATATAGGCCTTTGGCATTAGATACGCTGCGCATCTGTGGGCCATCACAGACTCCTCTCTTTCTTGATGACCGTTTTGTGGGTTTCACTTTTATTTTGTTAGTGAACTTGCTTTGTTGTTGCACAACACATTTGGAATTATCGCTTTCATTGGTTATTTGCGACATACCGTGGTATGTTTTGACAACTTGGGAGCCTAACTTGGTTGATTCAGCTTTTGCACTCGTGTTAGCTTTTATAGCTTTTGTGGTCTTTTTTGTATCAAATTGGCCATGGTTTATTTTTGATGTTACATGACTCGCTTTGTTTGTTTTATAGCTTCCATGGTTTATTTGTATCTTGATAGGATCGGGCTTTTTTGCATGATCAAACTGGCCATGATTTATCTTTGAAGTTATTGGCTTCTTTGTTTGGAAAATGTCATGGTTTATTTTTTGTTTAGTGTTGACTATTTCTGATTTTTCAACATGAAATTGGCCATGATTTATCCTTGAAACGATCGGCTTTTTAGTTACGTATGTGGCATGGTTTATTTTCACTTTGTTGATCGTGGCGGCTTTCTTCACGGTATACTGGCCATGGTTTGTCTTGGATCTAATAACATTCTTATCACGTTTTGGTTTGGTGTCTGTATATGAGGAAGTATCATTCATAGTTTCTATAAAAGACTGTTGGCGCAAAGATGAATTAATGTCCATTATGTCATCATCATCAACTTCGTCTTTTCGCATGGATACCCATGTTCCATACAGGCCTGGGTGCAGTACTTCCTCATCGTTAAGGTAATCCAGTCTGCAGTAATCTTTTCTTTGCATAACATTGCCTCGTTTCTTATCCGAAGGTACGAGTCGGACAGGATCACGCTTAGCACTCCATTGTAGATGGTTGACTGGTTTCGGTACCCTGCTTGTGAAGCTGTGTCGACTTCCGGAACGCTGGAGCTCCAGAACGGTCACCAGCTGAGCACGTGACTGTGGTGGAATTTTATTTGCTGAATATTCACATCTTCCATTGGCTGGCTTTGTCGAAATCACTTCTACGGCACATTTTAATTTAGGAGCATCATTCTTTCCTCGTTTGTGTTCTCTTTCTTTCATTTTACTGAGCATAGCTTGTCTTTTCTTGGCTACTGAACTACCAAGAGATGTGTTGCTTTCTACGTCATCACCCATCTCAAAAAGAAAGGCTATATTGCGCCTGGTTGGAGGAGATGGTGACCTTGACCTTTTCATGAGTGTTGGTGTTGGAGCACGGGTCATTTTATCTTCTGTGTTTTTATTGTCAAGTTCAAGTTCTTCATCCATCATGGGTTGATTACCGTTTCTAGGGCTTGGTGATTTTCTTGATATCTTACTTAAGCTTCTCGACGCTATTGGTTCTCTACATTTAAGAATAGTTCCACAAATGTCATTCTCAGAAAGCCTTCGAATGTTAGGAGGAGGAGGGGATCCAGTTCCGCCCTTGGGATCAATTAAAGGGGTGCTACCATCAAACTTTATAACTGGGTTTGACCTACTTCTTGGATGTTCAATTCCCAACTCTTTTATTTCAATTCGCATTGCATTTAATTCATCACTCATTGCATCTGTTTCCACATCCAGCACATTATTTTTCATCTCCATCTGACCAGCCGTATGTTTCATATCTGCAGTACCGTCTGTCAGACCTTGCTTACCAAATGTCCTCCTCTCTTTAACTTCAACTATTTTGTCATTGAGAATTCTAATCTCATCTTTGATTTCTTCAACATTATCTTTGAGAATGTCGGCGCTTATCTCTTGCTCTTTGTGCTCTACTCGTACTCGAGTTGCTTCGCCCATGAAGTTTCTATGAATTTTATGTGTTTCAGAATGTTTTCGAATATTCGTCTCGAGGTTCTTCTGATGAGCGACGTTTTTCTCTAATACTGTTTCGATATCCCTGTAAAGTGTACATGTGTCGTTAAGCTTGTATCATTCATAGTAAAAACAGATGAAATGTGTTGTGAAAATCAGCTATTTATTACGAAAATAACTGTTCTAAGACAATATGGTTACTGAAAAAAACATGGTTAACTCGACAATTAGTCTCTTGCAGCGTTGCAGATGTCTTGGGGTCAGCATGCTTGTTCAAATACCCAGCGGACATTAGATAGCTATTTTGTTCAAAAGGATCATTTGATCTGAAATGGTAGTGGTATGCGTAAGAGGTACGGCGATAGCTGGACAATGAAGATGTGGTTTTCTAGCATGCTTGCTCAAACATCCAGCGAATCTTAGTCTGCTATTTTCTCCTCTTGGTGATGTTCTGTGATTCAAAGGGATCATTTTTATCAGATATTATGAGTGTGGTTCGTAAACTGAACGTCGATAGCCCAATCATACAGATGTGCTTGCTTACCTTTCTTGTTGCTCAATCTCTTTTTCCACAATGTTTATCTTCACTTCATTGCTATCCGCCATCTTCATCAACCTCATGTATTCCTCCAACAACTCCTTGTTAGGACAACCTGGTAAAACAACGAAACATGTACCTGTACTGTACAACAAAACCAGCATATTATCTATATAATATGTACTACTGGGTCAATACACAGTTAAATTTTGTTCTTTGTTCTATATAAAATACGGTCTAGAATGTCCATGGTAAAAACAATATACCACATAGACTTTTCTTCAAAGCAGAAATGTATCCACAAATAAAAATGCACAATAACTGTAAGGTTTACCAGCTTGATGTTTTAAAGAGAATGCAATGACACTCTAAGATTTAAAAAAAAAAAGTGCTCGAATATTCGTTAATACATGCACCTATTAAAACCTTATAAAAGTCACTTTGTTAACACCAGTGATGTCTTGTTGCAGTATATGCTATGCCAACCTTTTCTCTACTCATCTGCAGCAAAACATCACAACCACTATGAACCATTTCGAAAATATCTCAAACCAAATACAATGGACTTTTTTTAAGCGCAAGAATCATTTTATCGTGGGGGAAGGGACGCAACTATGGAATGACAAGTAAGTACATGTATAAAGTGTCGGTTAGATATATACTAACATCAACGAGCATTACTGCCGAGACGTTTTATACTGTCATTCATTCCACATCAGATGAGTTTTCTCATTGAATGGTTTGTAACGTCAGTATTGTAGTGATCTTGTTTCCAACAAATGTAACTTGATTTCGGATTTTAGTCTAGATTGAAACGGCAGATCTGTAGAAATCAAGTAAGTTCATTTCTCTTCAACTATTTGCATCTCTCTTTATAAATGTTTATTGAGCACCTCAAGTTATATAAAGTTATATATAATAACCAATACCCCCACACCCCAAGATAAGCGCGGCGGTAGTCTAATGGATAGAGTGTTGGCTGCTCACTCCAGAGGTTGCGGGTACGATTCTCAGCTCGATCCGATGCCTCTCATAAAAGAACACCCAGTATTGGTTCTACCCAGGAGCTTTTATCGCAATCGAGCTTAAATACATAAGTATAACCTATAAACACCTCAATACTGACTTACCATCAGGTGAATCTTTACAACCCGGTTTTATGTCAGAAACTCCCGCTGCGATTTCCGAAGCGACTTGCCTTGGAATTGAGCAGGTACCGATATGTCGCCGGTCAGCTGATGAGGAACGCACAATAGCACCAGGGGTGAAAAAGACATCCTTCCGAGAAAGGCGACCATCGCTGACAGCTGGCTGAGGCGCGTTATTTAAGCGTGTTACAGGTCGGGACCTAGACTTTGTGCTGCCGCAATGGGGAGCTTGATCTTGTCTGCTGATACGATAACTTGCCATGATTCTGAAAAAGCAAACAAAAAACAATGTAGGGATTTTGTACTGCCACAATAGAAAGCTAGATCTCGTCTGCTAATATGATAACGTGATATGATTTTGAGAGAAAAACAAGAACAATGTTAGGGCTTTGCAATCCCCACAATGGAACGCTTCATTTCGTAATGTAATATTATAACATGCCACGATCATCATGAAAAAGAACTATACACAATGTAGGGTGGCTGGCTGGCTGGCTGGCTGGCTGGCTGACTGGCTGACCCATTCACTCACTCACTGGCTCACTCACTCATTTATTTATTTATTTTTAATTATCTATTTGTTTATAATAATAATAATAATAATAATAATAATAATAATAATAATAATAATAATAATAATAATAATGATAATAATAATAATAATAATAATAATAATAGTAATAGAAATAATAATAATAACAATAATAATAATAATAATAATAGTAATAGAAATTATAATAATAACAATAAAAATAACAATAGAAATAATAATAATGAACTCGACGATGAACGTTAGAAGTAAAACCATCATCATCCCACCCAGTACCATAACGTTCACAGCTAATCCATATATCTAAAACTATAATTACAGAGTGAGAAAATCATTTAAACACTATACGCACTTGAATATCTATAAATTAACTTACCCTTGCAAGAAATGTTCACACTGTCTGCGTAGATAAACTGTATGAAGGTGAAAAACTCGAAAGTTTTCAGATCACAGTTTTTCGTGGCTATCTGTAAAAGACGGCTACGAATAATGTGAATTGACGTCATATTTTGCTCGGGGCAACAACGTTGTCGACGTTTGAAGAGTTCAAAGTTCAATGTCACGAACGTCGCCGGAAATTGCCAAGTATTGTTTCCTTTGACCACGTTCTTGACGTCGACGACTAATGCCGCAATTAAAATAAACAATAACGTTTTCCTTGACTTTACTTGTATTAAAAAGTTATAGGAAATCTCCGGGACAAAAAAAAACTCGGCTTCGTCTGTGTGTGTGTGTGTGTGTATGTGTGTTTTATATCAGTTTTAAAATATCTGTATATAGACAACGTAGAATTTCCATTTAGGTGAACTCGTTAATGGCAAAACAATGTCACATTAATGATAGTACGATAACAAGATAAAAATAGTACGACTGCAATGCAACGATTCAGTCAAAGCGATGCCATTATGGCATGAAAAAAAAAACAATACTGATTATAGCATTTTCAGATTGTCACTATCGTGCTATAGCATGGTTCTTTCGCAATGTCACTGTTGTGCTATCATACTGTTGCATGAATCAACATCGTGCCATAACAATGTCCTCTCGAATTGTCATTGTCGTGTTATAGCATTGTTCTCTCGCATTGTCACTATCGTGCTATCATACTGTTGCATGAATCACCATCGTGCTATAGCATTGTTTTCTCGCAGTGTCACTATCGTGCTATCATACTGTTGCATGAATCACCATCGTGCTATAGCATTGTTCTCTCGTATTGTCATTATCGTGCCATAGCATTGTTCTTTCGCAATGTAACTATTGTACTATCATTCTTTTGCATGAATCACCATCGTGCTATAGCAACGTTCTCTCGCATTGTCATTATCAGGCTATAGCATTGTTCTCTCGCAGTGTCACTATTGTGCTATCATACTGTTACATGAATCACAATCGTGCTATAGCATTGTTCTCTCGAAGTGTCACTATCGTGCTATCATACTGTTGCATGAAGCACCATCGTGCTATAGCAACGTTCTCGCGAATTGTCATTATTGTGCTATGGTATTGCTCTCTCGCAGTGTCACTATCGTGCTATCATACTGTTGTATGAATCACCATCGTGCTATAGAAACGTTCTCTCGCATTGTCATTATCGTGCTATAGCATTGTTCTCTCACAGTGTCACTATCGTGCTATCATACTGTTGCATGAATCACCATCGTGCTATAGCATTGTTCTCTCACAGTGTCACTATCTTGCAATAATACTGTGGCATGAATCACCATCGTGCTATAGCATTGTTCTCTAGCAGTGTCACTATCGTGCTATCATACTGTTGCATGAATCACCATCGTGCTATAGCAACGTTCTCTCGCATTGCCATTATCGTGCTATAGCATTGTTCTCTCGCATTGTCACTATCCTGCTATCATACTGTTGCATGAATCACCATCGTGCTATAGCATTGTTCTCTCACATTGTCATTATTGTGCTATCATACTGTTGCATGATTTACCATCGTGCTATAGCATTGTTCTCTCGCAGTGTCACTATCGTGCTATCATACTGTTGCATGAATCACCATCGTGCTATAGCATTGTTCTCTCGCATTGTTACTATCGTGCTATCATACTGTTGCATGAATGACCATCGTGCTATAGCATTGTTCTCTCGCAGTGTCACTATCGTGCTATCATACTGTTGCATGAATCACCATCGTGCTATAGCATTGTTCTCTCGTAGTGTCACCTTCGTGCTAACATACTGTTGCATGAATCACCATCGTGCTATAGCATTGTTCTCTCTCATTGTCACTATCGTGCTATCATACTATTGGATGAATCACCATCGTGCTATAGCATAGTTCTCTCGCATTGTCACTATCGTGCTATCATACTGTTGCATGAATCACCATCGTGCTATAGCATTGTTCTCTCTCATTGTCACTATCGTACTATCATACTATTGGATGAATCACCATCGTGCTATAGCATTGTTCTCTCGATTGTCATTATCGTGCTATCATACTGTTGCATGAATTACCATCCTGCTATGGCATTGTTCTCTCGCATTGTCACTATCGTGCTATCATACTGTAGGACGAATCACCATCGTGCTATAGCAATGTCCTCTCGCATTGTTTTTATCGTGCTATATCATTGTTCTTTCACAGTGTCACTATCGTGCTATCATACTGTTGCATGAATCACCATCGTGCTATAGCATTGTTCTCTCGATTGTCATTATCGTGCTATCATACTGTTGCATGAATCACCATCGTGCCATAGCATTGTTCTCTCGCAGTGTCACTATCGTGCTATCATACTGTTGCATGAATCACCATTGTGCTATAGCATTGTTCTCTCGCAGTGTCACTATCGTGCTATCATACTGTTGCATGAATCACCATCGTGCTATAACATTGTTCTCTCGCAGTGTCACTATCGTGCTATCATACTGTTGCATGAATCACCATCTTGCTATAGCATTGTTCTCTTGAAGTGTCACTTTCGTGCTATCATAGTGTTGCATGAATCACCATCGTGATATAGCATTGTTCTCTCGCATTGTCACTATCATGTTATCACACTGTTGCATGAATCACCATCGTGCTATAGCATTGTTCTTTTGCATTGTCACTATCTTGCTATCATACTGTTGCATGAATCACCATCGTGCTATAGCATTGATCTCTCGCATTGTCACTATCGTGTTATCATATTGTTGCATGAATCGCCATCGTGCTATAGCATTGTTCTCTCGAAGTGTCACTAACGTGCTATCATACTGTTGCATGAATCACCATCGTGCTATAGCATTGTTCTCTCGCATTGTCACTATCGTGCTATCATACTGTTGCATGAATCACCATCGTGCTATAGCATTGTTCTCTCGCAGTGTCACTATCTTGCTATCATACTGTTGCATGAATCACCATCGTGCTATAGCATTGTTCTCTCACATTGTCATTATTGTGCTATCATATTGTTGCATGAATCACCATCGTGCTATAGCATTGTTATCTCGCATTGTCACTATCGTGCTATCATATTGTTGCATGAATCACCATCGTGCTATAGCATTGTTCTCTCGCAGTGTCACTATCGTGCTATCATACTGTTGCATGAATCATCATCGTGCAATTGCATTGTTCTCTCGCATTGTCACTATCGCGCTATAGCATTATTCTTTTGCATTGTCACTATCGTGTTTTACATTGTTCTCTCGCATTGTCACTATCGCGCTATCATACTGTTGCTTGAATCACCATCGTGCTATAGCATTGTTCTCTCGCATTGTCACTATCGTGCTATAGCATTTTTCTATTGCATTGTCACTATCGTGTTTGACATTGTTCTCTCGTATTGTCACTATCGTGCTATCATACTGTTGCTTGAATCACCATCGTGCTATAGCATTGTTCTCTTGCATTGTCACTATCGCGCTATCATACTGTTGCTTGAATCACCATCGTGCTATCGTGATACCACCTTTTCATTATACTCAGCAGCAACAGATCCGAATAGGAATACATCGGCAGACCATTGGAGGACAACAACACTAGTATTTGAAATGATATCTCGAAGTGGAAATACATTCATAATATTAAATCACAAACTGGGCAAATATTTATATCTAATACTCAGCAGTACTATATCACGATCTGAGCAAACATTTATATCTAAAACTCAGCAGTACTTTATCACGATCTGAACAGACATTTATATCTAATACTCAGCATTACTATATCACGATCTGAACAAACATTTATATCTTATACTGAGCAGTACAATATCACGATCTGAACAAACATTTATATCTAATACTCAGCAGTACTATATCACGATCTAAACAAACATTTATATCTAATACTCAGCAGTACTATAACACGATCTGAGCAAACATTTATATCTCAAACTAAGCAGTACTTTATCACGATCTGAACAAACATTTATATCTAATACTCAGCAGTACTATATCACGATCTAAACAAACATTTATATCTAATACTCAGCAGTACTTTATCACGATCTGAACAAACATTTATATCTAATACTCAGCAGTACTATATCATGATCTGAGCAAGCATTTATATCTAATACTCAGAAGTACTATATCACGATCTAAACAAACATTTATATCTAAAACTAAGCAGTACTATATCAAGATCTGAACAAACATTTATATGTAATACTCAGCAGTACTATATCACGATCTGAACAAACATTTATATCTAATACTCAGCAGTACTATATCATGATCTGAGCAAGCATTTATATCTAATACTCAGAAGTACTATATCACGATCTGAACAAACATTTATATCTAATACTCAGCAGTACTATATCACGATCTGAACAAACATTTATATCTAATACTCAGCAGTACTATATCACGATCTGAGCAAACATTTATATCTAATACTCAGCAGTACTATATCACGATCTTAGCAAACATTTATATCTAATACTCAGCAGTACTATATCACGATCTAAACAAACATTTATATCTAAAACTAAGCAGTACTTTATCACGATCTGAACAAACATTTATATCTAATACTCAGCAGTACTATATCATGATCTGAACAAACATTTATATCTAATACTCATCAGTACTATATCACGATCTGAGCAAACATTTATATAAACATGTAACTTAGATTTCCAAATTATTAACATTTATTCATATTTTTATATATTAATCAAGATACTAGTATATAAAGATAAAAGTCAGTAGAGAAAAAAATAGACAAATTACAAATATTTAATTGCCAACGTTTATCAAATGTAGAGTTTGAACTGGTTCCATGTGTTTACTTTACTGTGCTTCCGTAGCTGCTTACATTTTTATTGTACTACTTTAATTCAGTTATGCCCATGTTTACGCTTCCGCATAGTTGAACTGTCCCTTGTGGGTGTTCATTGACATATTGTTAACGTGTTAACCTTTCCTCACAATAATTCACTGTCATGGTATACTTTCCTCACAATAATTCACTGTCATGGTATACTTTCCTCACAATAATTCACTGTCATGGTATACTTTCTTCACAATAATTCACTGTCATGTTATACTTTCCTCATAATAATTCACTGTCATGGTGTACTTTCCTCACAATAATTCACTGTCATGGTATACTTTCCTCACAATAATTCACTGTCGTGTTATACTTTCCTCACAATAATTCACTGTCATGGTATACTTTCTTCACATTAATTCACTGTCATGTTATACTTTCCTCATAATAATTCACTGTCATGTTATACTTTCATCACAATAATTCACTGCCGTGGTATACTTTCCTCACAATAATTCACTGTCATGGTATACTTTCCTCACAATAATTCACTGTCGTGATATTCTTTCATCAAACCTCTTTGTTGTCGTGATTTGTAGATCGGTCCAACATTTAATACGAGAACGTTTTTCAGTTATCTGCAGAAGAACGGTGGTACACAAGGATGCATCTGATGCGATCCTCCACTAATAAAATTGAACGGCACATGCAACTTGTAACATGTTGAAACTGGCACAGTAAGACAAGGCAATGAAAATAAACGGCATTAGCGATGAAATGAGTATATCGATTGCTACAATAAAATGGACAAGAATATTTAATGAACTTTTATTAATATGACCAACAAAATCAGACATAAAGTAACAATGATTGGTATAAATAACTTAAAATAGTACTGATCATACAAAATACAAAGTTAGCATTGATTATACAAAATACAAAACATAGTATAAACAATTATTTTTTTTTTTTTTTAAATATAAAACTCATGTTAAAAAAATATTTAAGAAATATGAATGTTCTATTTATTCTCCATTTCTCTCTTCAACTGCCTCATCATCAGAAGCACCGTCAGTAGCAGTAGTTGGAGCTGCTACGGGTTTTGGTAAAATGGCTGTTGTTGATTTCTGTTCTTTACCCCGCCTTTTATTATTTCTAAACTTTATGGGGCGTGGTATTTTTGCTGAGGAAGTGGATTTCGCTTCCTTTGGTTTCGGCTGTAAATCTGCAATTAGGATCGTATTTATATTTTAATAATATACAAGTATTATACTGCAGTTATACTATATTATACCAGAAGCGTATCAGGAATTGACTTTTAAATCCACACATAATGCAATAATTGGTCAAATTCCTTTAATAGTAAATTAAAAAATGAAACATGTAATATTTAATGCAGTGTTTAAGTATACATATAATTTACACATATTCTATTATGTAATTTACACATATTTCTATTATGTTATTTACACATATTGTCATGATGTAATTTATACATATTTCTATAACTTTTATGCTATGTACACAAATTTCTATTATATAATCCACTTATAGTTTACTATGCAATTTACACAAATTTCCATAATGTAATTTACATTTATTTTACTATACAATTTACACAGAATTCTATTATGAAATTTACACATATTTTTCCATGCAATTAACACAAATTTCCATTTTTGTAACGTACACCGATTTCTATAACACATGAAATAATGCATTTATTTTGTTCCGTTTCTGTGAAGAAAAGGCAATAACTCGTGTAAATGACGTGAAGCCACTCCCAAGCACTGATGATCTTCGGATACATAAAAAATGTGGTTCAATTTTACCTTTTTGAAAAACCCATAGTAACACAACACCACTAGTTATATTAAAGTTAAAATAATTTTTCAAATATTCTAAATTATGATACATAGGGATACAGATATTACCCAAACGTTCGAAGGTAATATATAAGTTGATTTAAACAAAAGACAAACAATTGACGTATGTTCCATTGACGTATGTCCCTTTGACGTATGTCCCTTTGACGTATGTCCCTTTGAAATAAAAAAGGAATCAAAATTATATGGCCGCTACTGAACACATTTCAAAAATTTTACCTTTGATGTCTACATCAGGTGTTGACGTCACGGGTGGTAAATGAGTAGTGGTAGAACTGGCAACATAACCCTCCTGCTTGTATCTTGCAGATATGGACAGAGGTGACAATGGCAATTTACAGTCATTCTCTGTGGTACCAATCCGGCAGTTTTGGTCTCCAATCAGATGTTTGCCTGGAGATATTGGGGGTAACTTCCGGTGACTGGAGATCGTCGAGCTAATACTTCCGGATCTAGACTGTGTTGTAGAGCTAGACTTGCTTGATGATTTTATCGGCGGGAGCGGTGTCCTAGCAGACGATAGCGGTGTTCTTGGCTGTGTTTTAATAGGCGGCAAAGGTACTGCATATAGGCCTTTGGCATTAGAACTGCTGCGCATCTGTGGGCCATCACAGACTCCTCTCTTTCTTGATGACCGTTTCGTGGGTTTCACTTTTATTTTGTTAGTGAACTTGCTTTGTTGTTGCACAACACATTTGGAATTATCGCTTTCATTGGTTATTTGCGACATACCGTGGTATGTTTTGACAACTTGGGAGCCTAACTTGGTTGATTCAGCTTTTGCACTCGTGTTAGCTTTTATAGCTTTTGTGGTCTTCTTTGTATCAAATTGGCCATGGTTTATTTTTGATGTTACATGACTCGCTTTGTTTGTTTTATAGCTTCCATGGTTTATTTGTATCTTGATAGGATCGGGCTTTTTTGCATGATCAAACTGGCCATGATTTATCTTTGAAGTTATTGGCTTCTTTGTTTGGAAAATGTCATGGTTTATTTTTTGTTTAGTGTTGACTATTTCTGATTTTTCAACATGAAATTGGCCATGATTTATTCTTGAAACGATCGGCTTTTTAGTTACGAATATGGCATGGTTTATTTTCACTTTGTTGACCGTGGCGGCTTTCTTCACGGTATACTGGCCATAGTTTGTCTTGGATCTAATAACATTCTTATCACGTTTTGGTTTGGTGTCTGTATATGAGGATGTATCATTCATAGTTTCTATAAAAGACTGTTGGCGCAAAGATGAATTAATGTCCATTATGTCATCATCATCAACTTCGTCTTTTCGCATGGATACCCATGTTCCATACAGGCCTGGGTGCAGTACTTCCTCATCGTTAAGGAAATCCAGTCTGCAGTAATCTTTTCTTTGCATAACATTGCCTCGTTTCTTATCCGAAGGTACGAGTCGGACAGGATCACGCTTAGCACTCCATTGTAGATGGTTGACTGGTTTTGGTACCCTGCTTGTGAAGCTGTATCGACTTCCGGAACGCTGGAGCTCCAGAACAGTCACCAGCTGAGCACGTGACTGTGGTGGAATTTTATTTCCTGAATATTCACATCTTCCATTGGCTGGCTTTGTCGAAATCTCTTCTACGGCACATTTTAATTTAGGAGCATCATTCTTTCCTCGTTTGTGTTCTCTTTCTTTCATTTTACTGAGCTTAGCTTGTCTTTTCTTGGCTACTGAACTACCAAGAGATGTGTTGCTTTCTACGTCATCACCCATCTCAAAAAGAAAGGCTATATTGCGCCTGGTTAGGTGAGATGGTGACCTTGACCTTTTCATGAGTGTTGGTGTTGGAACACGGGTCATTTTATCTTCTGTGTTTTTATTGTCAAGTTCAAGCTCTTCAGCCATCATGGGTTGATTACCATTTCTAGGGCTTGGTGATTTTCTTGATATCTTACTTAAGCTTCTCGACGCTATTGGTTCTCTACATTTAAGAGTAGTACCACAAATGTCATTCTCAGAAAGCCTTCGAACGGTTGGAGGAGGAGGGGATCCAGTTCCGCCCATGAGATCAATTAAAGGGGTGCTACCATCAAACTTTATAACTGGGTTTGACCTACTTCTTGGATGTTCAATTCCCAACTCTTTTATTTCAATTCGCATTGCATTTAATTCATCACTCATTGCATCTGTTTCCACCTCCAGCACACTATTTTTCATCTCCATCTGACCAGCCGTATGTTTCATATCTGCAGTACCGTCTGTCAGACCTTGCTTACCAAATGTCCTCCTCTCTTTAACTTCAACTATTTTGTCATTGAGAATTCTTATCTCATCTTTGATTTCTTCAACATTATCTTTGAGAATGTCGGCGCTTATCTCTTGCTCTTTGTGTTCTACTCGTACTCGAGTTGCTTCGCCCATGAAGTTTCTATGAATTTTATGTGTTTCAGAATGTTTTCGAATATTCGTCTCGAGGTTCTTCTGATGAGCGACGTTTTTCTCTAGTACTGTTTCGATATCCCTGTAAAAATTACATGTGTTGTTAAGCTTGTATCATACATAGTAAAAACAGATGAAATGTGTCAGCTATTTATTACGAAAATAACTGTTCTAAGACAATATGGTTACTGAAAAAAACATGGTTAACTCGACAATTAGTCTCTTGCAGCGTTGCAGATGTCTTGGGGTTAGCATGCTTGTTCAAATACCCAGCGGACATTAGACAGCTATTTTGTTCAAAAGGATCATTTGATCAGAAATGGTAGTGGTATACGTAAGAGGTACGGCGATAGCTGGACAGTGAAGATGTGGTTTTCTAGCATGCTTGCTCAAACATCCAGCGAATCTTAGTCTGCTATTTTCTCCTCTTGGTGATGTTCTGTGATTCAAAGGGATCATTTTTATCAGATATTATGAGTGTTGTTCGTAAAGTGAACGTCGATAGCCCAATCATACAGATGTGCTTGCTTACCTTTCTTGTTGCTCAATCGCTTTTTCCACAATGTTTATCTTCACTTCATTGCTATCCGCCATCTTCATCAACCTCATGTATTCCTCCAACAACTCCTTGTTAGGACAACCTGGTAAAATAACGAAACATGAACCTGTACTGTACAACAAAACCAGCATATTATCTATATAATATGTACTACTGGGTCAATACACAGTTAAATTTTGTTCTTTGTTCTATATAAAATACGGTCTAGAATGTCCATGGTAAAAAATATACCACATAGACTTTTCTTCAAAACAGAAATGTATCCATAAATAAAAATGCACAATAACTGTAAGGTTTACCATCTTGATGTTTTAAAGAGGGTGCAGTGACACTCTAAGATTTAAAAAAAAAAGTGCTCGAATATTCGTAAATACATGCACCTATTAAAACCTTATAAAAGTCACTTTGTTAACACCAGTGATGTCTTGTTGCAGTATATGCTATGCCAGCCTTTTCTCTACTCATCTGCAGCAAAACATCACAACCACTATGAACCATTTCGAAAATATCTCAAACCAAATTACATTGGCCTTTTTTAAGCGCAAGAATCATTTTATCGTGGGGGAAGGGACGCAACTGTGGAGTGACAAGTAAGTACATGTATATAGTGTCGGTTAGATATATACTAACATCAACGAGCATTACTGCCGAGGCGTTTTATACTGTCATTCATTCCACATCAGATGAGTTTTCTCATTGAATGGTTTGTAACGTCAGTATTGTAGTGATCTTGTTTCCAACAAATGTAACTTGGTTTCGGATATCAGTCTAGATTGAAACGGCAGATCTGTAGAAATCAAGTAAGTTCATTTCTCTTCAACTATTTGCATCTCTCTTTATAAATGTTTATTGAGCACCTCAAGTTATGTAAAGTTATATATAATAACCAATACCCCACACCCCAAGATAAGCGCGGCGGTAGTCTAATGGATACAGTGTTGGCTGCTCACTCCAGAGGTTGCGGGTACGATTCTCAGCTCGATCCAATGCCTCTCATAAAAGAACACCCAGTATTGGTTCTACCCAGGAGCTTTTATCGCAATCGAGCTAAACATATAAGTATAACCTATAAACACCTCAATACTGACTTACCATCAGGTGAATCTTTACGACCCGGTTTTATGTCAGAAACTCCCGCTGGGATTTCCAAAGCGACTTGCCTTGGAATTGAGCAGGTACCGATATGTCGCCGGTCAGCTGATGAGGAACGCACAATAGCACCAGGGGTGAAAATGACATCCTTCCGAGAAAGGCGACCATCGCTGACAGCTGGCTGAGGCGCGTTATTTAGGCGTGTTACAGGTCGGGACCTAGACTTTGCGCTGCCGCAATGGGGAGCTTGATCTTGTCTGCTGATACGATAACTTGCCATGATTCTGAAAAAGCAAACAAAAAACAATGTAGGGATTTTGTACTGCCACAATAGAAAGCTAGATCTCGTCTGCTAATATGATAACGTGATATGATTTTGAGAGAAAAACAAGAACAATGTTAGGGCTTTGCAATCCCCACAATGGAACGCTTCATTTCGTAATGTAATACTATAACATGCCACGATCATCATGAAAAAGAACTATACACAATGTAGGCTGGCTGGCTGGCTGGCTGGCTGGCTAGCTGGCTGGCTGGCTGGCTGACCCAATCACTCACTCACTCGCTCACTCACTCATTTATTTATTTATTTTAAATTATACTCTATTTGTTTATAATAATAATAATAATAATAATAATAATAATAATAATAATAATAATAATATTAATAATAATAGTAATAGAAATAATAAAAATAACAATAAAAATAACAATAGAAATAATAATAATAAACTCGACGATGATCGTTAGAAGTAAAACCATCATCATCCCACCCAGTACCATAACGTTCACAGCTAATCCATATATCTAAAACTATAATTACAGAGTGAGAAAATCATTTAAACACTATACGCACTTGAATATCTATAAATTAACTTACCGTTGCAAGAAATGTTCACACTGTCTGCGTAGATAAACTGTATAAAGGTTAAAACCTCGAAAGTTTTCAGATCACAGTTTTTCGTGGCTATCTGTAAAAGACGGCTACGAATAATGTGAATTGACGTCATATTTTGCTCGGGGCAACAACGTTGTCGACGTTTGAAGAGTTCAAAGTTCAATGTCACGAACGTCGCCGGAAATTGCCAAGTATTGTTTCATTTGACCACGTTCTTGACGTCGACGACTAACGCCGCAATTAAAATAAACAATAACGTTTTCCTTGACTTGTATTAAAAAGTTATAGGAATACTCCGGGACAGAAAAACTCGGCTTCGTCTTTGTGTGTGTGTGTGTGTGTGTTTTATATCAGTTTTAAAATATCTATATATAGACTACGTAGAATTTCCATTTAGATGAACTCGGTAATGGCAAAACAATGTCACATTGATGATAGTACGATAACAAGATAAAAATAGTACGACTGCAATGCAACGATTCAGTCAAAGCGATGCCATTATGGCATGAAAAAAAAAACAATACTGATTATAGCATTTTCAGATTGTCACAATCGTGCTATAGCATGGTTCTTTCGCAATGTCACTATTGTGCTATCATACTGTTGCATGAATCAACATCGTGCTATAACAATGTCCTCTCGCATTGTCATTGTCGTGCTATAGCATTGTTCTCTCGCATTGTCACTATCGTGCTATCATACTGTTGCATGAATCACCATCGTGCTATAGCATAGTTCTCTCGCAGTGTCACTATCGTGCTATCATATTGTTGCATGAATCACCATCGTGCTATAGCATTGTTCTC
This sequence comes from Panopea generosa, assembly GCA_029582155.1. NCBI lineage: Eukaryota > Metazoa > Mollusca > Bivalvia > Adapedonta > Hiatellidae > Panopea > Panopea generosa. The sequence continues at coordinate 49,170,317 of CM055897.1, forward strand.
TTGCAGTGTCACTATCGTGCTATCATACTGTTGCATGAATCACCATCGTGCTATAGCATAGTTCTCTCGCAGTGTCACTATCGTGCTATCATACTGTTGCATGAATCACCATCGTGCTATAGCATTGTCCTCTTGCAGTGTCACTATCGTGCTATCATACTGTTGCATGAATCACCATCGTGCTATAGCATTGTTCTCTCGTATTGTCATTATCGTGCCATAGCATTAATCTTTCGCAATGTCACTATTGTACTATCATTCTTTTGCATGAATCACCATCGTGCTTTAGCAACGTTCTCTCGCATTGTCATTATCGTGCTATAGCATTGTTCTATCGCAGTGTCACTATTGTGCTATCATACTGTTACATGAATCACCATCGTGCTATAGCATTGTTCTCTCGCAGTGTCACTATCGTGCTATCATACTGTTGCATGAATCACCATCGTGCTATAACATTGTTCTCTCGCATTGTTACTATCGTGCTATCATACTATTGCATGAATCACCATCGTGCTATAGCATTGTTCTCTTGCATTGTTACTATCGTGCTATCATACTGTTGCATGAATCACCATCGTGCTATAGCATTGTTCTCTCGCAGTGTCACTATCGTGCTATCATACTGTTGCATAAATCACCATCGTGCTCTAGCATTGTTCTCTCGCAGTGTCACCTTCGTGCTAACATACTGTTGCATGAATCACCATCGTGCTATAGCATTGTTCTCTTGCATTGTCACTATCGTGCTATCATACTGTTGGATGAATCACCATCGTGCTATAGCATTATTCTCTCGCAGTGTTACTATCGTGCTATCATACTGTTTCATGAATCACCATCCTGCTATAGCATTGTTTTCTCAATTGTCATTATCGTGCTATCATACTGTTGCATGAACCACCATCGTGCTATAGCATTATTCTCTCGCATTGTCATTATCGTGCTATTATACTGTTGGATGAATCACCATTGTGCTATAGCAATGTCCTCTTGCATTGTCATTATCGTGCTATATCATTGTTCTCTCACAGTGTCACTATCGTGCTATCATACTGTTGCATGAATCACCATCGTGCTATAGCATTGTTCTGTCGGAGTGTCACTATCGTGCTTTCATACTGTTGCATGAATCACCATCGTGCTATAGCATTGTTCTCTCGATTGTCATTATCGTGCTATCATACTGTTGCATGAATCACCATCGTGCTATAGCATTGTTCTCTCACAGTGTCATTATCGTGTTATCATACTGTTGCATAAATCACCATCGTGCTACAGCATTGTTTTCTCGCAGTGTCACTATCGTGCTATCATACTGTTGCATGAATCACCATCGTGCTATAACATTGTTCTCTCGCAGTGTCACTATCGTACTATCTTACTGTTGCATGAATCACCATCGTGCTATAGCAACGTTCTTTCGCATTGTCATTATCGTGCTATATCATTGTTCTCTCACAGTGTCATTATCGTGCTATCATACTGTTGCATGAATCACCATCGTGCTATAGCATTGTTCTCTCGCAGTGTAACTATCGTGCTATCATACTGTTGCATGAATCACCATCGTGCTATAACATTGTTCTCTCGATGTGTCACTATCTTGCTATATCATTGTTCTCTCACAGTGTCACTATCGTGCTATCATACTGTTGCATGAATTTCCATCGTGATATAGCATTGTTCTTTCGGAGTGTCACTATCATGCTTTCATACTGTTGCATGAATCACCATTGTGCTATAGCATTGTTCTCTCGATTGTCATTATCGTGCTATCATACTGTTGCATGAATCACCATCGTGCTATAGTATTGTTCTCTCACAGTGTCATTATCGTGCTATCATACTGTTGCATCACCATCGTGCTATAACATTGTTCTCTCACAGTGACACTATCGTACTATCTTACTGTTGCATGAATCACCATCGTGCTATAGCAACGTTCTCTCGCATTGTCATTATCGTGCTATATCATTGTTCTCTCGATTGTCACTATCGTGCTATTATACTGTTGCATTAATCACCATCGTGCTATAGCATTGTTCTCTCATAGTGTCGTTATCGTGCTATCATACTGTTGCATGAATCACCATCGTGCTATAGCATTGTTCTCTCGCATTGTCACTATCGTGCTATCATATTGTTGCATGAATCACCATCGTGCTATAGCATTGTTCTCTCGCAGTGTCACTATCGTGCTATCATACTGTTGCATGAATCACCATCGTGTTATAGCATTGTTCTCTCGCATTGTCATTATCGTGCTATATCATTGTTCTGTCGCATTGTCACTATCGCGCTTTCATGCTGTTGCATGAATCACCATCGTGCTATATCATTGTTCTCTTGCATTGTCACTATCCTGCTATAGCAATATTCTATTGCATTGTCATTATCGTGCTATATCATTGTTCTCTCGCATTGTCACAATCGCGCTATCATGCCGTTACTTGAATCACCATCGTGCTATCGTGATACCACCTTTTCATTAATACTCAGCAGCAACAGATCCGAATAGGAATACATCGGCAGACCACTGGAGGACAACAACACTAGTATTTGAAATGATATCTCGAACTGGGAATACATTCTTCACAAGCCATCAATTTAATATTAAATCTCGAACTGGGCAAATATTTATATCTAATACTCAGCAGTACTATATCACGATCTGAGCAAACATTTATATCTAAAACTCAGCAGTACTTTATCACGATCTGAACAAACATTTATATCTAATACTTAGCAGTACTATATCACGATCTGAGCAAACATTTATATCTAATACTCAGCAGTACTATATCACGATCTAAACAAACATTTATATCTAATATTCAGCAGTACTATATCACGATCTGAGCAAACATTTATATCTAATACTCAGCAGTACTATATCACGATCTGAGCAAACATTTATATAAACATGTAACTAAGATTTCCAAATTATTAACATTTATTCATATATTTATATATTAATCAATATACTAGTATATAAAGATAAAAGTCAGTAGAGAAATAAATAGACAAATTACAAATATTTAATTGCCAACATTTATCAAATGTAGAGTTTGAACTGGTTCCATGTGTTTACTTTACTGTGCTTCCGTAACTGCCTACATTTTTATTGTACTACTTTAATTCAGTTATGCCCATGTTTACACTTCCGCATAGTTGAACTGTCCCTTGTGGGTGTTCACTGATATATTGTTTACGTGTTAACCTTTCCTCACAATAATTCACTGTCATGGTATACTTTCCTCACAATAATTCACTGTCATGGTATACTTTCCTCACAATAATTCACTGTCGTGTTATACTTTCCTCACAATAATTCACTGTCATGGTATACTTTCCTCACAATAATTCACTGTCGTGGTATACTTTCCTCACAATAATTCACTGTCATGGTATACTTTCCTCACAATAATTCACTGTCATGGTATACTTTCCTCACAATAATTCACTGTCGTGTTACACTTTCCTCACAATAATTCACTGTCATGGTATACTTTCCTCACAATAATTCACTGTCGTGATATACTTTCCTCACAATAATTCACTGTCATGGTATACTTTCCTCACAATAATTCACTGTCATGGTATACTTTCCTCACAATAATTCACTGTCATGGTATACTTTCCTCACAATAATTCACTGTCATGTTATACTTTCCTCACAATAATTCACTGTCATGGTATACTTTCCTCACAATAATTCACTGTCGTGGTATTCTTTTATCAAACCTCTTGGTTGTCGTGATTTGTAGATCGGTCCAACATTTAATACGAGTACGTTTTTCAGTTATCTGCAGAAGAACGGTGGTACACAAGGATGCATCTGATGCGGCCCTCCACTAATAAAATTGAACAGCACATGCAACTTGTAACATGTTGAAACTGGCACAGTAAGCCAAGGCAATGAAAATAAACGGCATTAGCGATGAAATGAGTATATCGATTGCTACAATAAAATGGACAAGAATATTTAATGAACTTTTATTAATATGACCAACAAAATCAGACATAAAGTAACAATGATTGGTATAAATAACTTAAAATAGTACTGATCATACAAAATACAAAGTTAGCATTGATTATACAAAATACAAAACATAGTATAAACAATTTTTTTTTTTTTTTTTTAAATATACAACTTATGTTAAAAAAATATTTAAGAAATATGAATGTTCTATTTATTCTCCATTTCTCTCTTCAACTGCCTCATCATCAGAAGCACCGTCAGCAGCAGTAGTTTGAGCTGCTACGGGTTTTGGTAAAATGGCTGTTGTTGATTTCTGTTCTTTACCCCGCCTTTTATTATTTCTAAACTTTATGGGGCGTGGTATTTTTGCTGAGGAAGTGGATTTCGCTTCCTTTGGTTTCGGCTGTAAATCTGCAATTAGGATCGTATTTATATTTTAATAATATACAAGTATTATACTGCAGTTATACTATATTATACCAGAAGCGTATCAGGAATTGACTTTTAAATCCACACATAATGCAATAATTGGTCAAATTCCTTTAATAGTAAATTAAAAAATGAAACATGTAATATCTAATGCAGTGTCTAAGTATACATATAATTTACATATATTCTATTATGTAATTTACACATATTTCTATTATGTTATTTACACATATTGTCATGATGTAATTTATACATATTTCTATAACTTTTTTGCTATGTACACAAATTTCTATTATATAATCCACTTATAGTTTACTATGCAATTTACACAAATTTCCATAATGTAATTTACATTTATTTTACTATACAATTTACACAGATTTCTATTATGAAATTTACACATATTTTTCCATGCAATTAACACAAATTTCCATTTTTGTAACGTACACCGATTTCTATAACACATGAAATAATGCATTTATTTTGTTCCGTTTCTGTGAAGAAAAGGCAATAACTCGTGTAAATGACGTGAAGCCACTCCCAAGCACTGATGATCTTCGGATACATAAAAAATGTGGTTCAATTTTACCTTTTTGAAAAACCCATAGAAACACAACACCACTAGTTATATTAAAGTTAAAATAATTTTTCAAATATTCTAAATTATGATACATAGGGATACAGATATTACCCAAACGTTCGAAGGTAATATATAAGTTGATTTAAACAAAAGACAAACAATTGACGTATGTTCCATTGACGTATGTTCCATTGACGTATGTCCCTTTGACGTATGAAAAAGGAATCAAAATTATATGGCCGCTACTGAACACATTTCAAAAATTTTACCTTTGATGTCTACATCAGGTGTTGACGTCACGGGTGGTAAATGAGTAGTGGTAGAACTGGCAACATAACCCTCCTGCTTGTATCTTGCAGATATGGACAGAGGTGACAATGGCAATTTACAGTCATTCTCTGTGGTACCAATCCGGCAGTTTTGGTCTCCAATCAGATGTTTGCCTGGAGATATTGGGGGTAACTTCCGGTGACTGGAGATCGTCGAGCTAATACTTCCGGATCTAGACTGTGTTGTAGAGCTAGACTTGCTTGATGATTTTATCGGCGGGAGCGGTGTCCTAGCAGACGATAGCGGTGTTCTTGGCTGTGTTTTAATAGGCGGCAAAGGTACTGCATATAGGCCTTTGGCATTAGAACTGCTGCGCATCTGTGGGCCATCACAGACTCCTCTCTTTCTTGATGACCGTTTCGTGGGTTTCACTTTTATTTTGTTAGTGAACTTGCTTTGTTGTTGCACAACACATTTGGAATTATCGCTTTCATTGGTTATTTGCGACATACCGTAGTATGTTTTGACAACTTGGGAGCCTAACTTGGTTGATTCAGCTTTTGCACTCGTGTTAGCTTTTATAGCTTTTGTGGTCTTCTTTGTATCAAATTGGCCATGGTTTATTTTTGATGTTACATGACTCGCTTTGTTTGTTTTATAGCTTCCATGGTTTATTTGTATCTTGATAGGATCGGGCTTTTTTGCATGATCAAACTGGCCATGATTTATCTTTGAAGTTATTGGCTTCTTTGTTTGGAAAATGTCATGGTTTATTTTTTGTTTAGTGTTGACTATTTCTGATTTTTCAACATGAAATTGGCCATGATTTATTCTTGAAACGATCGGCTTTTTAGTTACGAATATGGCATGGTTTATTTTCACTTTGTTGACCGTGGCGGCTTTCTTCACGGTATACTGGCCATAGTTTGTCTTGGATCTAATAACATTCTTATCACGTTTTGGTTTGGTGTCTGTATATGAGGATGTATCATTCATAGTTTCTATAAAAGACTGTTGGCGCAAAGATGAATTAATGTCCATTATGTCATCATCATCAACTTCGTCTTTTCGCATGGATACCCATGTTCCATACAGGCCTGGGTGCAGTACTTCCTCATCGTTAAGGAAATCCAGTCTGCAGTAATCTTTTCTTTGCATAACATTGCCTCGTTTCTTATCCGAAGGTACGAGTCGGACAGGATCACGCTTAGCACTCCATTGTAGATGGTTGACTGGTTTTGGTACCCTGCTTGTGAAGCTGTGTCGACTTCCGGAACGCTGGAGCTCCAGAACGGTCACCAGCTGAGCACGTGACTGTGATGGAATTTTATTCGCTGAATATTCACATCTTCCATTGGCTGGCTTTGTCGAAATCTCTTCTACGGCACATTTTAATTTAGGAGCATCATTCTTTCCTCGTTTGTGTTCTCTTTCTTTCATTTTACTGAGCTTAGCTTGTCTTTTCTTGGCTACTGAACTACCAAGAGATGTGTTGCTTTCTACGTCATCACCCATCTCAAAAAGAAAGGCTATATTGCGCCTGGTTGGAGGAGATGGTGACCTTGACCTTTTCATGAGTGTTGGTGTTGGAGCACGGGTCATTTTATCTTCTGTGTTTTTATTGTCAAGTTCAAGTTCTTCATCCATCATGGGTTGATTACCATTTCTAGGGCTTGGTGATTTTCTTGATATCTTACTTAAGCTTCTCGACGCTATTGGTTCTCTACATTTAAGAGTAGTACCACAAATGTCATTCTCAGAAAATCTTCGAACGGTATGAGGATGAGGGGATCTAGTTCCGCCCTTGAGATCAATTAAAGGCGTGCTTCCATCGAACTTTATAACTGGGTTTGACCTACTTCTTGGATGTTCAATTCCCAACTCTTTTATTTCAATTCGCATTGCATTTAATTCATCACTCATTGCATCTGTTTCCACATCCAGCACATTATTTTCCATCTCCATCTGACCAGCCGTATGTTTCATATCTGCAGTACCGTCTGTCAGACCTTGCTTACCAAATGTCCTCCTCTCTTTAACTTCAACTATTTTGTCATTGAGAATTCTTATCTCATCTTTGATTTCGTTAACATTATCTTTGAGAATGTCGGCGCTGATCTCTTGCTCTTTGTGCTCTACTCGTACTCGAGTTGCTTCGCCCATGAAGTTTCTATGAATTTTATGTGTTTCAGAATGTTTTCGAATATTCGTCTCGAGGTTCTTCTGATGAGCGACGTTTTTCTCTAGTACTGTTTCGATATCCCTGTAAAATGTACATGTGTTGTTAAGCTTGTATCATACATAGTAAAAACAGATGAAATTTGTTGTGAAAATCAGCTATTTATTACGAAAATAACTGTTCTAAGACAATATGGTTACTGAAAAAAACATGGTTAACTCGACAATTAGTCTCTTGCAGCGTTGCAGATGTCTTAGGGTTAGCATGCTTGTTCAAATACCCAGCGTACATTAGACAGCTTTTTTGTTCAAAAGGATCATTTGATCAGAAATGGTAGTGGTATACGTAAGAGGTACGGCGATAGCTGGACAATGAAGATGTGGTTTTCTAGCATGCTTGCTCAAACATCCAGCGAATCTTAGTCTGCTATTTTCTCCTCTTTGAGATGTTCTGTGATTCAAAAGGATCATTTTTATCAGATATTATGAGTGTGGTTCGTAAACTGAACGTCGATAGCCCAATCATACAGATGTGCTTGCTTACCTTTCTTGTTGCTCAATCTCTTTTTCCACAATGTTTATCTTCACTTCATTGCTATCCGCCATCTTCATCAACCTCATGTATTCCTCCAACAACTCCTTGTTAGGACAACCTGGTTAAATAACGAATCATGTACCTGTACTGTACAACAAAACCAGCATATTATCTATATAATATGTACTACTGGGTCAATACACAGTTAAATTTTGTTCTTTGTTCTATATAAAATACGGTCTAGAATGTCCATGGTTAAAAAATATACCACATAGACTTTTCTTCAAAGCAGAAATGTATCCAAAAATAAAAATGCACAATAACTGTAAGGTTTACCATCTTGATGTTTTAAAGAGGGTGCAGTGACACTCTAAGATTTAAAAAAAAGAAGTGCTCGAATATTCGTAAATACATGCACCTATTAAAACCTTATAAAAGTCCCTTTGTTAACACCAGTGATGTCTCGTTGCAATATATGCTATGCCAGCCTTTTCTCTACTCATCTGCAGCAAAACATCACAACCACTATGAACCATTTCGAAAATATCTCAAACCAAATTACATTGGACTTTTTTTAAGCGCAAGAATCATTTTATCGTGGGGGAAGGGACGCAACTGTGGAGTGACAAGTAAGTACATGTATATAGTGTCGGTTAGATATATACTAACATCAACGAGCATTACTGCCGAGGCGTTTTATACTGTCATTCATTCCACATCAGTTGAGTTTTCTCATTGAATGGTTTGTAACGTCAGTATTGTAGTGATCTTGTTTCCAACAAATGTAACTTGGTTTCGGATATCAATCTAGATTGAAACGGCAGATCTGTAGAAATCAAGTAAGTTCATTTCTCTACAACTATTTGCATCTCTCTTTATAAATGTTTATTGAGCACCTCAAGTTATGTAAATTTATATATAATAACCGATACCCCCACACCCCAAGATAAGCGCGGCGGTAGTCTAATGGATAGAGTGTTGGCTGCTCACTCCAGAGGTTGCGGGTACGATTCTCAGCTCGATCCAATGCCTCTCATAAAAGAAAACCCAGTATTGGTTCTACCCAGGATCTTTTATCGCAATCGAGCTAAAATACATAAGTATAACCTATAAACACCTCAATACTGACTTACCAGGTGAATCTTTACGACCCGGTTTTATGTCAGAAACTCCCGCTGGGATTTCCGAAGCGACTTGCCTTGGAATTGAGCAGGTACCGATATGTCGCCGGTCAGCTGATGAGGAACGTACAATAGCACCAGGGGTGAAAATGACATCCTTCCGAGAAAGGCGACCATCGCTGACAGCTGGCTGAGGCGCGTTATTTAGGCGTGTTACAGGTCGGGACCTAGACTTTGCGCTGCCGCAATGGGGAGCTTGATCTTGTCTGCTGATACGATAACTTGCCATGATTCTGAAAAAGCAAACAAAAAACAATGTAGGGCTTTTGTACTGCCACAATAGAAAGCTAGATCTCGTCTGCTAATATGATAACGTGATATGATTTTGAGAGAAAAACAAGAACAATGTTAGGGCTTTGCAATCCCCACAATGGAACGCTTCATTTCGTAAGGTAATACTATAACATGCCACGATCATCATGAAAAAGAACTATACACAATGTAGGGTGGCTGGCTGGCTGGCTGGCTGGCTGTCTAGCTGGCTGGCTGACTGGCTGACCCAATCACTCACTCACTCGCTCACTCACTCATTTATTTATTTATTTTAAATAATAATCTATTTGTTTATTATAATAATAATAATAATAATAATAATAATAATAATGATAATAGTAATAGAAATAATAATAATAACAATAATAATAATAATAATAATAATAATAGTAATAGAAATAATAATAATAATAATAACAAAAATAACAATAGAAATAATAATAATAAACTCGACGATGATCTTTAGAAATAAAACCATTACCATCCCACCCAGTACTATAACGTTCACAGCTAATCCAAATATCTAAAACTATAATTACAGAGTGAGAAAATCATTTAAACACTTTACGCACTTGAATATCTATAAATTAACTTACCCTTGCAAGAAATGTTCACACTGTCTGCGTAGATAAACTGTATGAAGGTGAAAAACTCGAAAGTTTTCAGATCACAGTTTTTCGTGGCTATCTGTAAAAGACGGCTACGAATAATGTGAATTGACGTCATATTTTGCTCGGGGCAACAACGTTGTCGACGTTTGAAGAGTTCAAAGTTCAATGTCACGAACGTCGCCGGAAATTGCCGAGTATTGTTTCATTTGACCACGTTCTTGACGTCGACGACTAAAGCCGCAATTAAAATAAACAATAACGTTTTCCTTGACTTGACTTATATTAAAAAGTTATAGGAATACTCCGGGACAGAAAAACTCGGCTTCGTCTTTGTGTGTGTGTGTGTGTGTGTGTTTTATATCAGTTTTCAAATATCTGTAATTAGACTACGTAGAATTTCCATATAGGTGAACTCGGTAATGGCAAAACAATGTCACATTGATGATAGTACGATAACAAGATAAAAATAGTACGACTGCATTTTAACGATTCAGTCAATGTGATGCCATTATGGCATGAAAATAAAAAAAACAATACTGATTATAGCATTTTCAGATTGTCACTATCGTGCTATAGCATGTTTTTTTTTGCAATGTCACTATTATGCTATCATACTGTTGCATGAATCAACATCGTGCTATAACAATGTCCTCTCGAATTGTCATTGTCGTGCTATAGCATTGTTCTCTCGCATTGTCACTATCGTGCTATCATACTGTTGCATGAATCACCATCGTGCTATAGCATTGTTCTCTCGCAGTGTCATTATCGTGCTATAGCATTGTTCTCTCGCAGTATCACTATCGTGCTATTATACTGTTGCATGAATCACCATCGTGCTATATCATTGTTCTCTCGCATTGATACTATCGTGGTATCATACTGTTGCATGAATCACCATCGTCCTATAGCATTGTTCTCTCGCAGTGTCATTATCGGGTTATCATACTGTTGCATGAATCACCATCGTGCTATAGCATTGTTCTCTCGCATTGTCATTATCGTGCTATCATACTGTTGCATGAATCACCATCGTGCTATATCATTGTTCTCTCGCAGTGTCACTATCGTGCTATCATACTGTTGCATGAATCACCACTGTGCTATAGCATTGTTCTCTCGCAGTGTCACTATCGTGCTATCATACTGTTGCATGAATCACCATCGTGCTATACAGCATTGTTCTCTCGCATTGATACTATCGTGCTATCATACTGTTGCATGAATCACCATCGTGCTATAGCATTGTTTTCTCGCAGTGTCACCTTCGTGCTATTATACTATTGCATGAATCACCATCGTGCTATAGCGTTGTTCTTCGCATTGTCACTATCGTGCTATCATACTGTTGCATGAATCACCATCGTGCTATAGCAATGTCCTCTCGCATTGTCATTATCGTGCTATCATACTGTTGCATGAATCACCATCGTGCTATAGCATTGTTCTCTCGAATTGTCATTATCGTGCTATATAATTGTTCTCTCGCAGTGTCACTATCGTGCTATCATACTGTTGCATGAATCACCATCGTGCTATAGCATTGTTCTCTCGCAGTGTCACTATCGTGCTATCATACTGTTGCATGAATCACCATCATGCTATAGCATTGTTCTCTCACAGTGTCATTATCGTGCTATGATACTGTTGCATGAATCACCATCGTGCTATAGCAACGTTCTCTTGCATTGTCATTATCGTGCTATAGCATTGTTATCTCGCAGTGTCACTATCGTGCTATGATACTGTTGCATGAATCACCATCGTGCTATAGTAATGTTCTCTCGCATTCTCACTATCATGCTATTATACTGTTGCATGAATCGCCATCGTGTTATAGCAATGTTCTCTCGCATTGTTACTATCGTGCTATCATACTGTTGCATGAATCGACATCGTGCTATAGCATTGTTCTCTCGCATTGTTACTATTGTGCTATCATACTGTTGCATAAATCACCATCGTGCTATAGCATTGTTCTCTTGCAGTATCACTTTCGTGCTATCATACTATTGCATGAATCACCATCGTGCTATAGCATTGTTCTCTCGCAGTGTCACCTTCGTGCTATCATACTGTTGCATGAATCACCATCGTGCTATAGCATTGTTCTCTCGCACTGTCACTATCGTGCTATCATACTGTTGGATGAATCACCATCGTGCTATAGCAATGTCCTCTCGCATTGTCATTATCGTGCTATATCATTGTTCTCTCACAGTGTCACTATCGTGCTATCATACTGTTGCATAAATCACCATCGTGCTATAGCATTGTTTTCTCGCAGTGTCACTATCGTGCTATCATACTGTTGCATGAATCACCATCGTGCTATAGCATTGTTCTCTCGATTGTCATTATCGTGCTATCATACTGTTGCATGAATCACCATCGCGCTATAGCATTTTTCTCTCGCAGTGACACTATTGTGCTATCATACTGTTGCATGAATCACCATCGTGCTATAACATTGTTCTCTCGCATTGTCATTATCGTGCCGTACCATTGTTCTCTCGCATTGTCACTATCGTGCTATCATACTGTTGGATGAATCACCATCGTGCTATAACATTGTTCTCTCGCATTGTCACTATTGTGCTATCATACTGTTGGATGAATCACCATCGTGCTATAGCAATGTCCTCTCGCATTGTCATTATCGTGCTATCATACTGTTGCATGAATCACCATCGTGCTATAACATTGTTCTCTCGCATTGTCATTATCGTGCTATATCATTGTTTTCTTGCATTGTCATTGTCGTGCTATATCATTGTTCTCTCACAGTGTCACTATCGTACTATCATACTGTTGCATGAATCACCATCGTGCTATAACATTGTTCTCTCGCATTGTCATTATCGTGCTATCATACTGTTGCATGAGTCACCATCGTGCTATAGCATTGTTCTCTCACAGTGTCACTATCGTGCTATCATACTGTTGCATGAATCACCATCATACTATAGCATTGTTCTCTCACAGTGTCATTATCGTTTTATCATACTGTTGCATGAATCACCATCGTGCTATAGCATTGTTCTCTCACAGTGTCATTATTGTGCTATCATACTGTTGCATGAATCACCATCGTTCTATAGCATTGTTCTCTCACAGTGTCACTATCGTGCTATCATACTGTTGCATGAATCACCATCGCGCTATAGCATTGTTCTCTCACAGTGTCAGTATCGTGCTATCATGCTTTTGCATGAATCACCATCGTGCTATAGCATTGTTCTCTCACAGTGTCACTATCGTGCTATCATACTGTTGCATGAGTCACCATCGTGCTATAGCATTGTTCCCTCACAGTGTCATTATTGTGCTATCATACTGTTGTATGAATCACCATCGTGCTATAGCATTGTTCTCTAGCACTGTCACTATCGTGCTATCATACTGTTGCATGAATCACCATCGTGCTATATCATTGTTCTCTCGCAGTGTCACTATCGTGCTATCATACTGTTGCATGAATCACCATCATGCTATAGCATTGTTCTCTAGCATTGTCACTATCGTGCTATCATACTGTTGCATGAATCACCATCGTGCTATAGCATTGTTCTCTAGCATTGTCACTATCGTGCTATCATACTGTTGCATGAATCACCATCGTGCTATAGCATTGTTCTCTCACAGTGTCACTATCGTGCTATCATACTGTTGCATGAATCAACATCATGTTATAGCATTGTTCTCTCACAGTGTCATTATCGTGCTATCATACTGTTGCATGAATCACCATCGTGCTATAGCATTGTTCTCTCACAGTGTCAATATTGTGCTATCATACTGTTGCATGAATCACCATCGTGCTATAGCATTGTTCTCTCACAGTGTCACTATCGTGCTATCATACTGTTGCATGAATCACCATCGTGCTATAGCATTGTTCTCTCACAGTGTCACTATCGTGCTATCATACTGTTGCATGAATCACCATCGTGCTATAGCATTGTTCTCTCACAGTGTCATTATCGTGCTATCATACTGTTGCATGAATCACCATCGTGCTATAGCATTGTTCTCTCACAGTGTCACTATCGTGCTATCATAGTGTTGCATGAATCACCATCATGCTATAGCATTGTTCTCTCACAGTGTCATTATCGTGCTATCATACTGTTGCATGAATCACCATCGTGCTATAGCATTGTTCTCTCGCAGTGTCACTATCGTGCTATCATACTGTTGCATGAATCACCATCGTGCTATAGCATTGTTCTCTCGCATTGTCATAATCTTGCTATATCATTGTTCTCTCGCATTGTCATTGTCGTGCTATAGCATTGTTCTCTCGCATTGTCATTATCGTGCTATCATACTGTTGCATGAATCACCATCGTGCTATAGTATTGTTCTATTGCATTGTCACTATCGTGCTTGACATTTTTCTCTCGCAGTGTCGCTATCATGCTGTTGCTTGAATCACCATCGTGCTATCGTGATACCACCTTTTCATTAATACTCAGCAGTAACAGATCCGAATAGGAATACATCGGCAGACCACTGGAAGACAACAACACTAGTATTTGAAATGATATCTCGAACTGGGAATACATTCTTCACAAGCTATCAATTAAATATTAAATCACGAACTGGGCAAATATTTATATCTAATACTCAGCAGTACTATATCACGATCTTAGCAAACATTTATATCTAAAACTCAGCAGTACTTTATCACGATCTGAACAAACATTTATATCTAATACTCAGCAGTAATATATCACAATCTGAGCAAACATTTATATCTAATACTCAGCAGTACTTTATCACGATCTGAACAAACATTTATATCTAATACTCAGCAGTACTATATCACGATCTGAGCAAACATTTATATCTAAAACTAAGCAGTACTTTATCACGATCTGAACAAACATTTATATCTAATACTCAGCAGTACTTTATCACGATCTGAACAAACATTTATATCTAATACTCAGCAGTAATATATCACGATCTGAGCAAACATTTATATCTAATACTCAGCAGTACTTTATCACGATCTGAACAAACATTTATATCTAATACTCAGCAGTACTATATCACGATCTGAGCAAACATTTATATCTAATACTCAGCAGTACTTTATCACGATCTGAACAAACATTTATATCTAATACTCAGCAGTACTATATCACGATCTGAGCAAACATTTATATCTAATACTCAGCAGTACTTTATCACGATCTAAACAAACATTTATATCTAATATTCAGCAGTACTATATCACGATCTAAGCAAACATTTATATAAACATTTTATATAAACATGTAACTAAGATTTCCAAATTATTAACACTTATTCATATATTTATATATTAACCCTTTACTCCATAGATATACGTTTTTCCCGCACCAATCTCAGAAGGCCTTTGAAAACAGTGCAGGAAGAGTTCAGATTGCTCGTTACAAGCAATCTGAACACTTCCTGCACTGTTTTCCACTCTGTCAGTTAATATAAACATAATTCACCCAATAATTCAAAAGCCTTTTATATTAGGTGTCCAAAGGCTTCTTTACTAGAGGTGTCCAAAGGCGTCTATATGAAGCAATCAAGATACTAGTATATAAAGATAAAAGTCAGTAGAGAAATATATAGACAAATTACAAATATTTAATTGCCAACGTTTATCAAATGTATAGTTCGAACTGGTTCCGTGTGTTTACTTTACTGTGCTTCCGTAACTGCCTACATTTTTATTGTACAACTTTAATTCAGTTATGCCCATGTTTACACTTCCGCATAGTTGAACTGTCCCTTGTGGGTGTTCACTGATATATTGTTTACGTGTTAACCTTTCCTCACAATAATTCACTATCGTGGTATACTTTCCTCACAATAATTCACTGTCATGGTATACTTTCATCACAATAATTCACTGTCATGATATACTTTCCTCACAATAATTCATTGTCACGGTATACTTTCCTCACAATAATTCACTGTCATGGTATACTTTCATCACAATAATTCACTGTCGTGTTATACTTTCCTCACAATAATTCACTGTCACGGTATACTTTCCTCACAATAATTCACGGTATACTTTCCTCACAATAATTCACTGTCATGGTATACTTTCATCACAATAATTCACTGTCGTGTTATACTTTCATCACAATAATTCACTGTCATGGTATACTTTCCTCACAATAATTCACTGTCGTGTTATACTTTCATCACAATAATTCACTGTCACAATAGTTCACTGTCGTGGTATACTTTCCTCACAATAATTCACTGTCATGGTATACTTTCCTCACAATAATTCACTGTCGTGATATACTTTCCTCACAATAATTCACTGTCATTGTATACTTTCCTCACAATAATTCACTGTCATGGTATACTTTCATCACAATAATTCACTGCCGTGGTATACTTTCCTCACAATAATTCACTGTCATGGTATACTTTCCTCACAATAATTCACTGTCATGTTATACTTTCCTCACAATAATTCACTGTTCTGGTATTCTTTCCTCACAATAATTCACTGTCATGTTAAACTTTCCTCACATTAATTCCCTGTCGAGTTATACTATCCTCACAATAATTCTCTGCCGTGGTATACTTTCCTCACAATAATTCACTGTCGTGTTATGCTTTCTTAACAATAATTCACTGTCATGTTATTCTTACCTAACAATAATTCTCTGCCGTGGTATACTTTCCTCACAATAATTTACTGTCGTGGTATACTTTCCTCCAAATAATTCACTGTCGTGGTATTCTTTCCTCACAATAATTCACTGTCATGTTATTCGTACCTCACAATAATTCTCTGCCGTGGTATACTTTCCTCACAATAATTCACTGTCGTGGTATACTTTCCTCACAATAATTCTCTGCCGTGGTATACTTTCCTCACAATAATTCACTGTCGTGGTATACTTTCCTCACAATAATTCACTGTCGTGGTATACTTTCCTCACAATAATTCTCTGCCGTGGTATACTTTCCTCACAATAATTCACTGTCGTTGTATACTTTCCTCACAATAATTCACTGTCGTGTTTTGCTTTCCTCACAATAATTCTCTGTCATGTTATACTTACCTCACAATAATTCAATATCATGTTATTTTCCCAAGTGGTTCAAATTGTCAATAAAAATTGTCTTGTTATATTTCACCTCCCACATAAATTCAATAGCATGGTATCTTCATTATCTGTCTTTCTGTTTCTGTCTGCTTACTGTAATTGACCACAGGTAATCTCAGTCTTATTAAATCCGTCACTGCTACGTTATAATTGCCCATCTTTTAGCTTGTCTCAAGAAGACTGCCTGTTTAATGTGACCACAAGTATCTTGTTATAATAACAGTCCACATCCATTGCCTGTTTAATGTGACCACAAGTATCTTGTTATAATAACAGTCCACATCCATTGACTGTTTAAGGTGACCACAAGTATCTTGTTATAATAACAGTCCACATCCACTGCCTGTTTAATGTGACCACAAGTATCTTGTTATAATAACAGTCCACATCCATTGACTGTTTAAGGTGACCACAAGTATCTTGTTATAACAACAGTCCACATCCACTGCCTGTTTAAGGTGACCACAAGTATCTTGTTATAATAACAGTCCACATCCACTGCCTGTTTAATGTGACCACAAGTATCTTGTTATAACAACAGTCCACATCCACTGCCTGTTTAAGGTGACCACAAGTATCTTGTTATAACAACAGTCCACATCCACTGCCTGTTTAAGGTGACCACAAGTATCTTGTTATAACAACAGTCCAAATCCACTGCCTGTTTAAGGTGACCACAAGTATCTTGTTATAACAACAGTCCACATCCACTGCCTGTTTAAGGTGACCACAAGTATCTTGTTATAATAACAGTCCACATCCACTGCCTGTTTAATGTGACCACAAGTATCTTGTTATAATAACAGTCCACATCCACTGCCTGTTTAAGGTGACCACAAGTATCTTGTTATAACAACAGTCCACATCCACTGCCTGTTTAAGGTGACCACAAGTATCTTGTTATATTAACAGTCCACATCCACTGCCTGTTTAAGGTGACCACAAATATCTTGTTATAACAACAGTCCACATCCATTGACTGTTTAAGGTGACCACAAGTATCTTGTTATAACAACAGTCCACATCCACTGCCTGTTTAATGTGACCACAAGTATCTTGTTATAATAACAGTCCACATCCACTGCCTGTTTAAGGTGACCACAAGTATCTTGTTATAACAACAGTCCACATCCACTGCCTGTTTAATGTGACCACAAGTTTTGTGTTATAACAACAGTCCACATCCACTGCCTGTTTTTGTCTAGGTTCATACGTAAACAAAATCTTGTTGAATTTGCTGATATGCACAAACTGTATTGTCCTATTTTTTCTTTCATTGATATGTATCTTTGTATGTAGCAATTGTTTCCAAAAGACAACTTATATTGACTGCAACAGCAAACACTAAAATGTAGGTGTTTTTGTTTTTTTTGTTTTGTTTTTTTGTTTCATTGATTAATTAAGTTCTATTATTCTTTGTTTGTTCAATCATTCATTCATTTGTTGACATTCATTCACTCATATGTTCTGTCGTTCATTCGCCTGCTCATTTATTCATTTTTACATTCATTCATTCATTTGTTTATTCATTTATTCATTCATTCATTCATTTATTCATTCATTTATTCATTCATTCATTTATTATTTTATTCGTTCGTACGTACGTTCAGTGAATGAATTACACTGATTCATTCATTCATGCACTCATTCATTGATTAACCCTTCTTCTGTTTTAATATATGACATATATGTCTATATATCGCCTGCCTCTCATCTGTATAATAATTATCGTCTAACTAGTAAGAATATGTATAATTAGATGATGAGGGGCGGTTCAACAAAATGAGAGCATGTACAGTAAATCCAACTTGTATACAACAGATTACCAATTCATTGTCCTTGTCGAAACAAAAGCGAAGGAGGTTATGAAGGTAATGCCTAGTCCGAATGTTAAATATCATGTTAATGATATAAAATACATTCAGTAATATTCAAACAAGATAGTGTAGGTTGCATGAAATAATCGTGGGTGTATCATAGCTTCATCTACATACATAACTAGTTTTATAATTGAGCACTTCTTACTCGATTTATATCGGTAAAAAATAACTTATTATACAGGTGAAGTTATCGTCAGATTACGCATTTGTCGTCTGCAAGTCTGATAAATACTTAATCGCCTGGGATACAGCCATTTTAGTTGGTAGTTTATTGAGCGAATCATAATGACGAGAGTGTATCAGTGTTGAATGACTTTTTGTCAAATTTAAAGCTGTTCCTATATTTCCATATACATGTATGTAACTTGGCTTCGAATATTACAGTATTTAAAATATTACATTTCGTAGGAGAATAGTAAAAGCCAAGTGCTATTGTTTGCGCCGTTCGATGTCGAGTATATCTATGAGATCATTAATTATGATTTCTAGATATTTTATGGCAGATTTTAAATAATCGGATCTAAAGAATAGATCGATTAGAGTTTCTCGTTTCTTTTTATACATATTACATAATCCGTTCGATAATCGCATAATATTCAATCTGTGTTCCGTAAAAATTGCATTATGAAGAAATTTCCATTGGAACTGCTTGGCTTTGTTGGAACTGTACGAGCTTTTAATAATCATCCATATATGCTTCCACTCGACATTATTTACTAAAAGTTGCTCTTCCCATTTTATTTCTGTATTTCGTAACGGGTTTTTATTGCTATGCGAATTTGTAAAGACAAGTATTTGTTTCGTCTTCAATTTATTTGGGTGGAATACATTCTTTCTTGAAATTTAAAATGTTTGTGTATTTCATAAGTAAATCAACAGTAAAATTTTGTTCTGTTCGATAAGTATTTGTCTTTAAGGCATTAATGATTTTTTGTGGAATTACTTTTTTGATTATTTACCATTCGGCAATGCAGTTTTGGGCGAACTGTAGCCTGCCAAAGAGCTCGTTTTCTGAAATAAAAGTTATTGCGTTCATATCCCATATATCGGATAGTGTTTTAATGTTGCTTTTTTAAAAATGATTTCAGAAAGAGAGGTTTATTTGAAAAAGTAATCTCATGATTTCCAGAAAGTACAACATTGTGGATCTGATCAATGTTTGTAATTGTAAATAATTACCGAAATGATACCTGTGTAGAGATTGTTTTTTTTTTGTAGAATTCGGATATACTATTTTGAATTGGATAGTGAAGACCTTCAACATAAGAGCATTGACATAAGAAGTAGTCTTGTGCAAATTGTGTGTCTGCAGATTTCAGATTATATTTTCCAATAGCATTCCAGTGGTCAAGGTCCATATTTAAAATCTTATATATGGTTTTAATTTGCATACATCGAATTACATTATTAAGATTAATCATACCAAGTCCGCCATATTGAGTGTTTTGGTATATTTTTGCCTTCGAAACTAAAGGTTTTTTATCTTTCCAAATGAAGTGTAGAGTCATATGCATAATCTGGAATTCCTCGCATTTCTAATTCAAAATTTGTTTTAGATTATGAAAATGTTTTCAAAATAAGAATTTTTTCTTGATAGGTAAGATTGCGTGACTTCCAAATTTGTAAACAAGTTTTTATGATATTGATCTTATCGAGCCATATTGCATCATTATCCATGTCGTATCCATGGGATACACCTAGCGTTTTCACGTTAGATTTGATGTATTTGATTTGTTTAAAAGTAGAATGACGTTTTTTCTTAAAGTCAGCCTATAAAGAGGCCTTGAGTTTTATCTTTATTTATTTTAGCACCCGATGCGTTCTCAAATAATTGTTTAAATATGAACAGCAATGATTTTTCGTTTCTAGCAAAAATTTGCGTGTCGTCAACATATTGGTTTAATTTGATTTCAAGTTGTATATTGTTATGAAGAAAAAGCAATATTCCATTTATATTATTATCAGTCCGTATAGCACAGGCCATAGCTTCTGCTTGAAGAATATATAAAATCGGCGCTACCGGACAACCTTGCTTTAAAGATCTCGATATCTCGGAATATTCTGATATAAAACCGTTGGTTTGTATAGCGGTTTCTGATGATTTTAATAACATAAAAATCCAGTTCGTGAATTTTTCACCAAAACCAAAGCGATGTAAACGTAAGTTAATCCATTTCCATTCCACCCTATCGAAAGCCTTTGTTTGGTCTTGAAAATCTATAATACCGTTAATGTTTTCAGTGTTTGCGTATTCTATAATATCTTGAATTAACCGATTAGCTTCGTTGATATACCGACCGTTAACATAGCTTTTTTGATTTGACTGAATGAGTTCCGGTAACAAAGGTTTGATTCTCTCTCTGAGAAACATTTGGCTATTATTTTGTATTTAATAATGTTAAAGGGCGCCAGTTCTTAAGATATTCACGTTTGCCATTCTTATAAATAAGGGAGAGTACTCCTGTGCACTGAGAACTACTAGATAGAGTATTGTCTTCAAGTGTTTCGTTGATTCGTTTTAATGAGATGTCAAAAGGTTTGGTACCATTATGCAATAATCCCATCCTCCCTTGGGGATTTGTTTTCTTGAATTTAAAAATTGCGGTCTCGATTTCATATAAGAATATGTTTGAGTCAAATCTATCTGCATCATGTTTTTTAACTTTTTTTCTGAATTTTATAGAAGAGAATACGCCGAACTTATATTGATTTCTTCCGAAGAGAAAAGGTTTTTATAGAATTTTGTTTGTTCTCTGAGTATGGAGCTTATGTTATATTTAATAATACCAATTGTGCTTTTTATTTTTTTCCAAAGCTTTTGTTTTCCTCTTTTCTTTTCGAGATTGAAAAAAATATTTAGTTGATTTTTCGTTTTGTTAAAAAAAGGTCGCTTTTGACCTGTTCTTAGCCGCATTCAATTGAAGTTCATAATACTTGTCAACTTCGTTCGATAATGTGGATATCATTTCAGATTGTTCAGTGTCATTGTTATTTTTGAGGGTCTAGATTTTGTTTTCAAGATATTTTATTCGCCTGTATTTTTTGGATTGTTGTTTGCAGCAGTCCATTGAAATGATTTTTATTTTGTGTTTTGTAATGTCTCACCATTTCTTATTTTATTTAAATTCGTTAATGTTTGTCTTCCAGGATTTCCAGAACATTTCAATAGTTTATGAACAACATGTAGTTGTTCTAAAATGCTAGCGTTTAATTTCTATAGCCCCGGTCCTCGTTGATATTTTCTGAATTTAATCGTAATGATATAACATCATGGTTTGAGTATTGAAAGTGACGTATTTTTCGTTATTAATCGCTTTACTGGTCAAGAAATAATCGATACGTGACTTTGCTGTAGCACGTGAAAAAGTGGACTCAACTTTGTTTGGATATCATCTTCGCCATACGTTTTCCAAATCGAGGTCAGAAATCATATCTGTTAATTCCGTTAACCCTTCCTCACCAGTATAATGGCACGCATTAGATCTGCGACCATTTTTGCTATTCATTACACAGTTAAAATCACCTCCGAATATATATTATGAGGTTAATTTTCCACTTATGTCTTTAAAGAATAATTGTCTAGCTTCTCCTCTGTTTGGTGTGTATATGTTAGTTAATCTGTAATTGGAACCGTTTGTGCAGCCGACATAGATGCTTACTAATCTCCTGTTATCTTTTAAGATTTGAGATATATTAAGATGGAGTCGTTTTTTTTAACAGTATCGCTACCCCTCTTGACGAGCTGTTTCCGTCATTCCACTGACTACCCCACATCTTAGATTCAAAATCATCTTTACAGTGTGTTTCTTGTAATAAGATTATATCAAATCCTTTTTTATGTAGACAATGGAATACCTTGTTGCGCTTTTTGTTTTTTCTGAAGCCATTAACATTGATTGAACAAATTGTAAAAGACATTGTTTTACGGATGTCATTTTCTGTTTATCGATGTTATTAATATGTATGCATACACACGAGTGTGAACACACACACATGCATACACACACGTATATATACACATATAAACACTTACATGTGTACAAACTTATCCATGCATTCCCATAAATATGTGTTCACGTCCAGAGATACACAAACATCCATATAATCATATATGTGCTGACACATACACATGTATATACATTTGCACACATATGCATATAGAAAAATACAGCCATGCATAAACACAATTATGTTCTGACACATACACATGCACATCCATATGCATACAGACAAACCCTAATATAAACCAGCACATATATTTACATTTGGATGTAACCATATACACATGCATACCCATGTGCACAAATATACTTCTAAATATACACAAGCACACATATACACATGCATGTGTACACACGTGCACACCCACATGCATGCATACATATCTAAACATATATAAGCATACATGTAAACACATCTATCGAATGGTGATTGGTGCTATATATCCATTAATTTTACATTGTTTTGCATTTCTAGTCACTGATGGGGATGTTGAGGTGTTGTCGCTCCTTGTGCGCTTCTTCATTGGAGTGTTTATTTTCTGCTTATCGGAAATGCCATCCAAGAGGAAAGCAGACAAGATGTTATACAAATCTCTAGCATCCTACTCTGAGACATGGATCCCTTTCAGATCTGACGTATTAAATAAGTTTTTTACAATATTTCCATTCTTTTTGAAAATGTCATCATTGTCAGTACAGTGCACATAATTTTTGTTTTTGCATCTTTCAAGCATACATTTTTTAACAAGCATTGCGTCCTCATTACACTTACGCACAATAAAGCTTTTTTCCCACGTGGGGAAGTATACAGGAAAAAGCAACAGAGGTGTTTGGCCACTGTTTTGAACGACTTCCTGTCTTTCAAATCTTGGACTAAAATCATTCTATTTAATTGTAAAATACACATATTCTCTTAAAAGGGAATAAAACAAAACGTTTGATAAAACGGATATATATCAGCTTACAGTGTTCCCAAACTAAATGGTTTTGCAACTAGGTTTATTTAATGATGGCTGGAACAATTTGTTATAACAAAGTTGTTATATCAGCGAGACCATCACCTCTTTATAATCCATTTTATCAAATCAGGCCATGTTTATCAGGCATTCCCGAGACATTCCAATGGTAGACATATTTTAGATAGTTTATTTGAAATTAAAGATGTATCATAGCTTAAAACATACCCCTCTTGTATAATTGAAATATTGACAGTAAACGAAACGAAGTACATTTTTGTTGTCCCAGACATGGACATATTTTCTCAGAGAAATAAAAAATCCATTTAAGCAATTTGGCAATGGATATTGCTTTAATGAATGAGTAACATACATTATTTGATTTTTAATATACTAACTTAAAGGAAAAAAGATCGAAGTTGATCTTATTACTGGAAAAGGCTTTTGGGACCGCCACAATGCCACAACGTCCTCGAGTTCATTTCGATTCTTAATACTTAATTTGCCAAAACATGTTCGTACTTTAAATCATACGAATGTAGATGATAACGGAGATTTAGAGGATAGTCAGGCGATACTTTGTTAATTTACACAGTTGCGTTTTCGATGTTAAAAAACAACATTGTTAAAACTGAGTTCGTAAATATTACTTTTCCATTTTGAAGAAAGCTGACAGACTCTGTGTAAATCGTTATGACCAGCCAGTCCATCGTATACAGAATTACGTGTGTTATTGATTTTCAAATATGGTGTAGAGAATAAAGATGAATTTAGAGGCTTTATAGCAAGAAGACAGGCGTCTATGTACTTGATGAATTGCTATGGAAAAGGAAACACATGGCGCCATTTACAATGCTGTACAGACTGAAGACGTATAATGAATGCAAAATAAGTTGTTTTCTGCTTTGTTGGAACTATCTTAGATAATGATGTTCTAACACTAACCACCAGTTAGATTACAATAAACATCAACGGTGATATAGTTTTTTTTCATATAATCATTTATGTTTTATGCGAGATCGCTCAGTTGAACTTTTATTTTGGCCCTCATGCTACATCTGTGTTTCCGGTAATGAGAGATGGAGGCAGATGAGAAAACGTCTTCCTTTGTCCTGAATAGATAATTGAACCATTTACAAAAAAACATGTATTGGATGTTTGTACACCTGGTATCTTCACTGCCTGAAACAAAATAGTAATACTGTATTCCATGGATATACAAGTTTCAAATTAGTAAATACATGTACATGAACACTTGATATCGCGTCTATTTCAGAATTTTCATTTCATTGAAAGGTATTTCTTCAATGTCACGTGTTATGTCATTGACCTTCAACGGCATCCACTTTTGTTTTTTCATTTTTAAAAGAGGAAGGGATCGATTTACTTGCCTATTTACTTACTTTCTACTTTACTTTCTACGACTTATAAATGTACTTACTTTCTTACTTACTTTCTACTGACTTACTTTCTACTGACTTATTTATGTACTTACTTACTTACTTACTTACTTACTTACTTGCTTGCTTGCTTGCTTGCTTGCTTGCTTGCTTGCTTGCTTGCTTACTTACTTACTTATACTTGCTACCTTGTTAGTTAAACTCCTTTCTCTACCCTTTACAAAACATATTCCGATATAGACAAAATACGTGATGTATGTTTGCATGCACACGGTAGCTGTTTGACATTTTTAAAGCTATTTTACTTAATTTGAGATTTCAAGAAGTCGTATGCCAGAAATCGTACATCTATTTCAGTTTAAACTTATTTATTTTACTTTGATTGTGAAACAAGTTCTTCCAACTTAAACAAATCACGCTCGAAGACTTCCTGGGTATAACAGTACTAAGCATATGTGAAAAAACTGTCTTGCTAAAGGACATCACACATAGTCATAGCGGAGGACCGATCCCAACACCCTCCGATCATGGGTTAGGTGCTCTACCACTTGGCCACGTGCTTCACATCTATTTTTTCTGTAATATAATCGCCTAACAGTTTTATTGACAAATCCATTCACACTCTTCACACCAATCACTCTTGGAATAATGTCGTTGAGGCAGATGTGATGACTTATAGCATGTTTGTTTTATTATTCAAGACACAAACGCGTGCGTTTTTGTCTAGATTTAGGCATCTTATTTAATCAAATTATATGAAACGGTTTTTGACGTAATTTGGTATCAAATAACTATTTGTTTAGAAGCTGCGGTAAGAAGTTATGTTAAGTATTATGTTTCAGTGGAAGAGAGAGAGAGAATGAGAGTAGATCGATGATAATAATTAGTAAGAATACGGAGTCTCAGATATGATTGAACAATGCATATTATTTTGTTATTGCTTGAATATAGAATACCGCTTAGCCAGGTGCTAGTGGACTTAAGAGATGTTATATCTTCCATTACACTTCAAGAACAGACCAAGTCTATTTGTACTAGGTTTAATTCTGTACTTCTAATGGACCGTTTGTAATAATAGTTGCTTACATATACTCGCTGTCTTATTTTAAACATAGATTTAGTTAATTGATATCAGTTTTACTTATACTTCGGTGTTTATTATATAGAATTAGTCAATAAATTAATTTATATTACATTATTAATCCCAATAACCTGTTTTGTTTGTTACACTATAGCTAAATGTTCATTGTCATGTTAAAATTGCCCACATATAATCGCTTCCTTTTTTTAAGTTATTCACATTCTTCCTAAATTATTCCAGTGAAGTAAATAACATTGTCGTTTGACTAATTATACTTTGAAGTTAGTCACAGCAGCCAGCCGGGCCCGATTAACTCAATCGGTAGCACGTCTGACTACAATTCAAGGGGGCTGTGAGTTCGAATCCCCTCCCGGTCACAGTCTCCATGATGATTAATATACGATATTGCGTGTCATTATCATTCGTCTCTTACAGCGTCCCGTGTGTATGCGAACAACCTGGCGTGACTTCTTATACTTACACGGATATGTCACCCATTAAACCGTGTCATTATCATTCGTCTCTTACAGCGTCCCGTGTGTATGTGAACAACCTGGCGTGACTACTTATACTTACACTGATATGGCACCCATTAACCCGTGTCATTATCATTCGTCTCTTACAGCGTCCCGTGCGTATGCAAACAACCTGTTTGGACTACTTATACTTACACTGACATGGCATCCGTTAACCTGTGTCATTATCATTTGTCTCTTACAGCGTCCGGTATGTATGTGAACAACCTGGCATGACTACTTAAACTTACACTGACATGGCACCCGTTAACCTGTGTCATTATCATTTGTCTCTTACAGCGTCCGGTATGTATGCGAACAACCTGGCGTAACTACTTATACTTACACTGACATGGCACCCGTTAACCCGTGTCATTATCATTTGTAGCTTACAGCGTCCGGTATGTATGCGAACAACCTGGCGTGACTACTTATACTTACACTGACATGGCACCCGTTAACCCGTGTCGTTATCATTTGTCGCTTACAGCGTCCGGTATGTATGCGAACAACCTGGCGTAACTACTTATACTAACACTGACATGGCACCCGTTAACCCGTGTCATTATCATTTGTCTCTTACAGCGTCCGGTATGTATGTGAACAACCTGGCGTAACTACTTATACTTACACTGACAATGGCACCCGTTAACCCGTGTCATTATCATTTGTCTCTTACAGCGTCCGGTATGTATGCGAACAACCTGGCGTGACTACTTATACTTACACTGACAATGGCACCCGTTAACCCTTGTCATTATCAATCGTCTCTTACAGCGTCCCGTGTGTATGCGAACAATCTGGTGTGACTACTTATACTTACACTGATATGGCACCCGTTAACCTGTGTCATTATCATTGGTCTCTTACAGCGTCCCGTGTGTATGCGAACAACCTGGCGTGACTACTTATACTTACACTGATATGGAACCCGTTAAACCGTGTCATTATCATTCGTCTCTTACAACGTCCGGTATGTATGCGGACAACCTGGCGTTACTACTTATACTGACACTGATATGGCACCTGTTAACCTGTGTCATTATCATTCGTCTCTTACAGCGTCCCATTTGTATGCGAACAACCTGGCGTGACTACTTATACTTACACTGATATGGCACCAGTTAACCCGTGTCATTATCATTCATCTCTTACAGCGTCTGGTATGTATGCGAACAACCTGGTGTGACTACTTATACTTACACTGATATGGAACCCGTTAAACCGTGTCATTATCATTTGTCTCTTACAGCGTCCCATTTGTATGCGAACAACCTGGCGTGACTACTTATACTTACACTGATATGGAACCAGTTAACCCGTGTCATTATCATTCATCTCTTACAGCGTCCGGTATGTATGCGAACAACCTGGTGTGACTACTTATACTAACACTGATATGGCACCTGTTAACCCGTATCATTTTCATTCGTCTCTTACAACGTCCCGTGTGTATGCGAACAACCTGGCGTGACTACTTATACTTACACTGACATGGCACCCGTTAACCCGTGTCATTATCATTCGTCTCTTACAACGTCCCGTGTGTATGCGAACAACCTGGCGTGAGTAATTGTACTTACACTGACATGGCACCAGTTAACCCGTGTCATTATCATTCGTCTCTTACAACGTCCGGTATGTATGCAAACAACCTGGTGTGACTACTTATACTTACACTGACATGGCACCCGTTAACCCGTGTCATTATCATTCATCTCTTACAGCGTCCCATGTGTATGCGAACAACCTGGCGTGACTACTTATACTTACACTGATATGGCACCCGTTAACCCGTGTCATTATCATTCATCACTTACAGCGTACGGTATGTATGCAAACAACATGGCGTGACTACTTATACTTACACTGACATGGCACTCGTTAACCCGTGTCATTATCATTCATCTCTTACAGCGTCTCGTGTGTATGCGAACAACCTGGCGTGACTACTTATACTTACACTGATATGGCACCTGTTAACCCGTGTCATTATCATTCATCACTTACAGCGTACGGTATGTATGCGAACAACCTGGCGTGACTACTTATACTTACACTGATATTGCACCCGTTAACCCGTGTCATTATCATTTGTCTCTTACAACGTCTCGTGTGTATGCAGACAACCTGGCGTGACTACTTTACTAACACTGACATGGCTCCCGTTAACCTGTGTCATTATCATTCGTCTCTTACAGCGTACGGTATGTATGCGAACAACCTGGCGTGAATACTCATACTTACACTGATATGGCACCCATTAACCTGTGTCATTATCGTTTGTCTCTTACAACGTCCAGTGTGTATGCGGACAACCTGGCGTGACTACTTATACTTACACTGATATGGCACCCGTTAACCCGTGTCATTATCATTTGTCTCTTACAACGTCCGGTATGTATATGAAAAACCTGGTGTGACTACTTATACTTACACTGATATGGCACCCGTTAACCCGTGTCATTATCATTTGTCTCTTACAACGTACCGTGTGTATGCAGACAACCTGGCGTGACTACTTATACTAACACTGATATTGCACCCGTTAACCCTTGTCATTATAATTCGTCTCTTACAGCGTCCGGTATGTATGCGAACAACCTGGCGTGACTACTTATACTTACACTGATATGGCAGCTGTTAACCCGTGTCATTATCATTCGTCTCTTACAACGTCCCGTGTGTATGCGAACAACCTGGCGAGACTACTTATACTTACACTGATATGGCACCCGTTAACCCGTGTCATTATCATTCGTCACTTACAGCGTCCGGTATGTATGCGAACAACCTGGTGTGACTACTTATACTAACACTGATATGGCACCAGTTAACCCGTGTCATTACCATTCATCTCTTTCAGCGTCCGGTATGTATGCAAACAACCTGGCGTGACTACTTACACTTACACTGATATGGCACCTGTTAACCTGTGTCATTATCATTCGTCTCTTACAGCGTCCCGTGTGTACGCGAACAACCTGGCGTGACTACTTATACTGACATAGATATGGCACCCGTTAACCTGTGTCATTAACATTCGTCTCTTACAGTGTCCTGTGTGTATGCGAACAACCTGGCGTGACTACTTATACTTACACTGATATGGCACCTGTTAACCTGTGTCATTATCATTCGTCTCTTACGGCGTCCGGTATGTATGCGAACAACCTGGCGTGACTACTTATATTAACACTGATATGGCACCCATTAACCTGTGTCATTATCATTGGTCTCTTACAGCGTCCCGTGTGTATGCGAACAACCTGGCGTGACTACTGATATTTACACTGACATAGCACCCGTTAACCCTTGTCATAATCATTCGTTTCTTACAGCGTCCGGTATGTATGCGAACAACCTGGCATGACTAAATATACTTACACTGATATGGCACCCGTTAACCCGTGTCATTATCATTTGTCTCTTACAACGTCCCGTGTGTATGCGGACAACCTGGCGTGACTACTTATACTAACACTGACATGGCACCCGTTAACCCGTGTCATTATCAATCGTCTCTTACAGCGTCCGGTATGTATGCAAACAACCTGGCGTGACTATTTATCTTTACACTGATATGGCACCCGTTAACCCGTGTCATTATCATTCGTCTCTTACAACGTCACGTGTGTATGCGAACAACCTGGCGTGACTACTTATACTTACACTGATATGGCACCCGTTAACCTGTGTCATTATCATTCGTCTCTTACAGCGTCCGGTATGTATGCGAACAACCTGGCGTGACTACTTATATTTACACTGATATGGCACCCATTAACCTGTGTCATTAGCATTGGTCTCTTACAGCGTCCCGTGTGTATGCGAACAACCTGGCGTGACTACTGATATTTACACTGACATAGCACCCGTTAACCCTTGTCATAATCATTCGTTTCTTACAGCGTCCGGTATGTATGCGAACAACCTGGCGTGACTACTTATACTAACACTGATATGGCACCCATTAACCAGTGTCATTATCATTCATCTCTTACAGCGTCCGGTATGTATGCAAACAACCTGGCGTGACTACTTATCTTTACACTGATATGGCACCCGTTAACCAGTGTCATTATCATTCGTCTCTTACAGCGTCCCGTGTGTATGCGAACAACCTGGCGTGACTACTTTTAATTACACTGTCATGGCACCCGTTAACCTGTGTCATTATCATTCGTGTCTTACAGCGTCCGGTATTTATGTGAACAATCTGGCATGACTACTTATACTTACACTGATATGGCACCCGTTAACCTGTGCCATTATCATTTGTCTCTTACAACGTCCCGTGTGTATGTGAACAACCTGGCGTGACTACTTATAATTACACTGACATGGCACCCGTTAACCCTTGTCATTATAATTCGTCTCTTTCAGCATCCGGTATGTATGCGAAAAACTTGGCGTGACTACTTATACTTACACTGATATGGCATCCTTTAACCTGTGTCATTTACAGCGTCCCGTGTGTATGCGAACAACCTGGCGTGACTACTTATACTTATACTGACATGGCACACGTTAACCCTTATCATTATCATTCGTCTCTTACAGTGTCCCGTGTGTATGCGAACAACATGGCGTGACTACTGATTATTACACTGACATGGCATCCGTTAACCCGTGTCATTATCATTCGTCTCTTACAGCGTCCGGTATGTATGCGAACAACCTGGCGTGACTACTTATACTTACACAGATATGGCACCCGTTAACCCGTGTCATTATCATTCGTCTCTTACAACTTCCCGTGTGTATGCGAACAACCTGGCGTGACTACTTATACTTACACTGACATGGCACCCGTTAACCCGTGTCATTATCATTCATCTCTTACAGCGTCCGGTATGTATGCGAACAACCTGGCGTGACTACATATACTTACACTGACATGGCACCCGTTAACCCGTGTCATTATCATTCGTCTCTTACAGCGTCTTGTATGTATGTGAACAACCTGGCGTGACTACTTATACTTACACTGAATTGGCACCCGTTAACCCGTGTCATTATCATTTGTCTCTTACAGAGTCCCGTATATATGTGAACAACATGGCGTGACTACTTATACTTACACTGATATGGCACACGTTAACCCGTGTTATTATCATTCGTCTCTTACAGCGTCCTGTGTTAATGCGAACAACCTGGCGTGACTACTTTTACTTACACTGATATGGCACCCGTTAACCCGTGTCATTATCATTCGTCTCTTACAGCGTCCCGTGTGTATGCGAACAACCTGGCGTGACTACTTATACTTACACGGATATGTCACCCATTAACCCTTGTCATTATCATTCGTCTCTTATAGCGTCCCGTGTGTATGCAAACAACCTGACGTAACTACTTATACTTACACTGATATGGCACCCATTAACCAGTGTCATTATCATTCGTCTCTTACAGCGTCCCGTGTGTATGCGAACAACCTGGCGTGACTACTTATACTTACACTGATATGGCACCCGTTAACCCTTGTCATTAACATTCGTCTCTTATAGCGTCCCGTGTGTATACGGAAAACCTGGCATGACTACTTATACTTACACAGATATGGCACCCGTTAACCAGTGTCATTATCATTCGTCTCTTACAGCGTCCTGTGTGTATGTGAACAACCTGGTGTGACTACTTTTACTTACACTGATATGGCACCCGTTAACCAGTGTCATTATCATTCGTCTCTTACAGCGTCCCGTGTGTATGCGAACAACCTGGCGTGACTACTTATACTTACACTGATATGGCACCCGTTAACCCCTGTCATTAACATTCGTCTCTTATAGCGTCCCGTGTGTATACGGACAACCTGGCATGACTACTTATACTTACACAGATATGGCACTCGTTAACCCCTGTCATTAACATTCGTCTCTTATAGCGTCCTGTGTGTATGTGAACAACCTGGCGTGACTACTTTTACTTACACTGATATGGCACCCATTAACCAGTGTCATTATCATTCGTCTCTTACAGCGTCCCGTGTGTATGCGAACAACCTGGCGTGACTACTTATACTTACACTGATATGGCACCCGTTAACCCCTGTCATTAACATTCGTCTCTTATAGCGTCCCGTGTGTATACGGACAACCTGGCGTGACTACTTATACTTACACTGATATGGCACCTGTTAACCCGTGTCATTATCATTCGTCTCTTACAGCGTCCGGTATGTATGCGGACAACCTGGCGTGACTACTTATACTTACACTGATATGGCACCCGTTTACCAGGCTCATGTTCCCCCAATGCCGTTTTCGCTATTAATATCATCGCTTCTTCTGTTTGTTTGTATTGTACTTAGTTTGAATAGTCATATACAATGATTATTGTATACTGGTATGGTGACGGTGAAATTTAAAAGTTGTATTCGTTATTAGACCAATGTTGTTGGAGAATAAGTTTTATGCTAACCTGTAAACATATTATTGTTTAACATCCAATTTTCTAGAAGAGTGCATATCACCATATTTGTATTACAGTACAAATAAAGTATGGAATGTTTAAGCAAACACAAAAAGAAGCGAATTCATATTTCTTTAGTCAAAATTCTAATTTTCATTGAATTTTATTCATCTGAATAATCGAAAAATC
The DNA here is from genome assembly GCA_029582155.1 of Panopea generosa. Taxonomy (NCBI): domain Eukaryota; kingdom Metazoa; phylum Mollusca; class Bivalvia; order Adapedonta; family Hiatellidae; genus Panopea; species Panopea generosa. The sequence continues at coordinate 49,203,919 of CM055897.1, forward strand.
TGTTGGATTTGATCGTCAGTTAAAGTTTCGTTCATTTTTTAAAATCTGTTTTGACTGAATCAAAGTTGATGCAGTTACGAGACAAAAAACTTGATTAAAACCAAAAGAATAAATCTCATTTTAATTGAAATTTTGGCGTATCAATTTTATTTCGTTAAATAAATTAACTATATTAGCAATTTATACTTGTAAATGATTTGGGGAAAACATATTTAATGGGTATCCTGCGTCGATTAACGTTACCCAATTACCCTTCAATTAAGCCAAAACTTCGGAATCTTTTTTCTGAAACAATATCATGTCGATATGCATGAACTCCCAAAAGTTGTCTGTTGATGAGATACAACACTGTTTGAAACATTAGGTTAGTTATCTGAATCCCTATTTGATTTACACAGCAAACATTGATTAAGTTTCACATTTCAAAACAAAGTTGTATTTTGCTTTCAGTTTAAAGACGGTCGGCTAATATATCAAACATGTTGAAGGCTAAACTTCGAAGGTAATTCCGTTCATAATGGTACGTTATCTTTAAATTTAAAATCTAATGTAGAACTACATAATGTTATGATCACATTAATATTCAAAAGGTTTTAATTTTTCACAGGGATTAAACACAATCACACTACACCCCTCGTATACCAATTAATTTTGTACTGTTCTATATAGAGAGACATGCAATTCTGGAACACTGAACACATTGGTTCTAAAAGTGTATTGTTTCCATAAATTGTTCTCTGTTAGGCCAAATATGCAGAAAACAACATTGGGTTGACAAGGTTGCTTTTTCACAATTTTGTTGTTTTGTTGACATCCCTTCATGTTTGATAATTCTGTCCTTTTGTGACATCTTCACCAAACAGTACCCAATGCCATCCAAACCTACCAAACTTAGCAGAACTCATGAAAATATTCCATATGAATGTACAAAAAGATATGAGCATTTTAAGCATTTTCAACATAATATTGCCCAACCGATTTACAAAGTTCTACTTTCTTGGGCACAATAATTTTGCTAGGGGGATTACACCTGATATCATAAATAGACTCACCAAAGTATTGATCTTATAAATAGATATATACCATGCACGTGCCTGATAGTCTAAACTTTATCAGGTGAGGTAGAGAAAAAAAAGTCCGTGATCGTGTCACATCTATTCTATTTAAACATCAACAACATAGTTTTGTCCAGCAAACAAACTTACGTGTGCATATCTGCGGTAAATGCGCCTGAAAATAGTTCCAAATTTGATGAAATATAAACAAAATAATTTTTTTTTTATGGAAGCTGTACGACTCTGTTAAACGCAGGTTTAATACAAACCAAATTTAAACCAATCTGTGTGCTGCAGCCTGATAAACCTTCCCTGCCGATAAAACAAAAGTTTATCTAACCCCGCTTTGTTACGTAAAATAACACATAATAGTATGGCTAGTATAATTGCAGAACTGTTATTGTCAGTATATTATTAGTTGGTGTTTAGTGTCTTTCAATCAGTTTTTATTTCAGTATCACGGTGGCGTCTGCGTGAGGCAGTATTTTAAGCGCTGCGACACTTAAATATCATGCCGCAGTCACGTGGTTTTATACCTATTCCGTCCAAGCGAGTTATAGTGATATCAAACTGAATATACTAAAATTACCCGCTAAATGCTTAGCGCAAAATGATAAAATGTTTGGTTTATATCAATTAATTTTAGCTCGATTTCGATGTAAGCTCAGAGCTTACATGAACTGCCCTCGAGTACGCTTCCTTGACATTACTAGTACTGGATGTTGTTTTTAAGAGGTCGATCCGGGGATCGAACATACAAGTTTAAACGTCAGCGACTAGCATTTTTTCCATTGTACTGTCGCCTCGCTTATTTACGTATTTGTTCTAAGCTTAATGTAAACGATTGCAGATAAAAGTGCCGATTGTAAGTCATTTAGATTATGTTTGTTTACGCTGTCTTTATTTTTAATGTTCGTGTTTATCGTCTCCTGGGAAATTACTTAGAAAGATGTTAACATGCAATCAAAATTTTGGAACGTATCGATATAGTATAATTATACAGAAAGACATACTAAAGTGACAAATTACAAAATGCACACTTAAATATGCGTGCCACTTAACTGCAGCAAGAAATTCAGAGAATTGATAATTACACATGCACTTACAGCTGTTATCTCATCTTCGACCAGATTGAAATATTCGATAAAGGTGGCCATTAGTTCTACAATACAGAATATTAATCTGCAGCTGGTATGTATCCACTGTCAATTTTTCTAATGTCTGGTAACGTAAATGGAAATGGAAATTGTAATGCTGACATAATGTCAGATGATCTTGAGCGGTCGTATAAAGATTAATGGATTGTGTTTTAAAATATTTCACTTTTTTATGAATACATTTCTCTCTTTTTTATGAATACATGTCTATCTTTTTTCATGAATACATGTCTATCTTTTTTATGAATACATGTCTATCTTTTTTATGAATACATGTCTATCTTTTTTATGAATACATGTCTATCTTTTTTCATGAATACATGTCTATCTTTTTTATGAATACATGTCTATCTTTTTTCATGAATACATGTCTATCTTTTTTATGAATACATGTCTATCTTTTTTATGAATACATGTCTATCTTTTTTCATGAATACATGTCTATCTTTTTCATGAATACATGTCTATCTTTTTTATGAATATATGTCTATCCTTTTTATGAATATATGTCTATCCTTTTTATGAATATATGTCTATCCTTTTTATGAATATATGTCTATCCTTTTTATGAATATATGTCTATCCTTTTTATGAATATATGTCTATCTTTTTTATGAATATATGTCTATCTTTTTTATGAATACATGTCTATCCTTTTTATGAATACATGTCTATCCTTTTTATGAATACATGTCTATCCTTTTTATGAATACATGTCTATCCTTTTTATGAATACATGTCTATCCTTTTTATGAATACATGTCTATCCTTTTTATGAATACATGTCTATCCTTTTTATGAATACATGTCTATCCTTTTTATGAATATATGTCTATCCTTTTTATGAATACATGTCTATCTTTTTTATGAATATATGTCTATCCTTTTTATGAATATATGTCTATCCTTTTTATGAATATATGTCTATCTTTTTTATGAATATATGTCTATCCTTTTTATGAATATATTTCTCTCTTTTTTATGAATATATTTCTCTCTTTTTTATGAATATATGTCTATCCTTTTTATGAATATATGTCTATCTTTTTTATGAATATATGTCTATCCTTTTTATGAATATATGTCTATCTTTTTTATGAATATATGTCTATCTTTTTTATGAATATATGTCTATCCTTTTTATGAATATATTTCTCTCTTTTTTATGAATATATGTCTATCTTTTTTATGAATATATTTCTCTCTTTTTTATGAATACATTGTATCACGTTCATAAGAAACGTTAACGTAAGTGCCTCATTTTCAAACAAAGCAAATAATTTTAATAACATAAAATAAAATTGATAAGCACATACTATATATAGTATATATGTGTATCAGATGGATAGTCATGTATCGGAGTTGTATCCATACGTACCTTTCAAACACTATCGGTTAAACTTTTTAAACCGAGTATGCTCATGTTCAAACCTTACCCCAGCAAATGATATTAATTCCGAGGCAAAGCCAGCTCGACCACAGGAGACCCTATTTCGTTTGAACACCTTATGGAAAATGGTAGATATCAATTACAAATGAACCACAGGATTAAATGCTTATCTTGTATATGTGACGATAGTTGTATGTCAAAAGATAATTTCTCCTTATGTACAATTTATACTGTTAATGAAACTTTTCAACAAAAGTTTAAAGTATTGTGCAGCAGCATATAATTGAGTTAACAAAGTAATTTCCATTATCGTTCACAGTTAGACTTGTAGTATTAATTTGTGTAGCATGTGTAGTTATGACGCGGTCCCAAATATGACAGCTATGCTTTACTTTTATTTTATTGAGAAAAACATTTAAAATTGAAATAAATGTAAAATATGATTTTAAACACAGTTTGTTTTTGTTTATTCCATTATTTGCATTCCCATTCATTGAGTAAATGTTGTCTTCCTGTTTTGCTACCAATTACGTTCTTACGTTAGCGCTGTAAAACATAGTTTCAATTGTTTGTCTCCCGCTCTTTCCTTATCTATATAAATATATATATATTTGAATGAATATTATAAAAAAAATGATTTTTTTATATTTTATAAATTGAAATAAACTATATACAGTTTGTACTTATATCGAGTGTACCTTTTCAAAACAACGTCACAATGCGACGTCGTGACGTCGCGACGTCAACTTTTTCAATAAATAGTGGGTAATAAAGTTTTTAAAAACACCAACACGTAAAAAACATTTGTTATATTTATGATAGTGGGTGTAATATAAAGTCGAATATATTGCAAAAAAAAAAAAAATAATCATGCATAAAAAATGTCCATTCATAACAAAGAGAAGTTGCATTATAAGTTTCTATAATTTCAAGCCTTTTGAAGATTAGGCTGATTTTTATCTTTTCTGAATCTAACCCCTTGTCAACTAGTGTCGTAAAACTAATATTTAAGTATAACAATGAAGTGTCAACCAGTAACGAACACTTAGCCGACCTCTATCAGTATATTTAAAACGAAAGCTGTTTTTTTTAAAATAAAAGTGTTTACGTTTTATGGAGACTAAATGTGCATTTATATCCAGATGCTACTCTGATTAAAGCGTTTTTATTTCAAGGATGTGGATTTGTTTTGGAGCTGGCCAGATTTGAACAATAACGATTTGACCTTCTTTTCAACTGCCTTATGTTCTTTTTTCCAAAGTTAAAAACTGGTAATCCATATTTTTTTTATCTAGTTAACAAATTTCAATTTACAAGTTTAATAAAATAAATAATATAAAATTATAAAAAAATGTAACTGATACAACACATGAATTGATCATTAATACATGAATTTGATAATACATATCCTGATAATTTTACGACATCGTCCAGTTCAATGAAATCGAATGCGGTCGGTTTAACTTAACTTCCATTCATATGAACGGTTATCTATGTCATTGTTATATATATTTGCAATAATACAACCTTGTGTATTAAAGAGATTATCAAGAATATTGAACCAATACCCTTTTATTCATTTTTTTCTGATTTTTATATAAAGCAGTATATGATGTTGATAAGCTTCAAGCGAGATATCACTCAACAAATCTAAGTTGTTTGCACGCTTGTTGCCCGAGATCAATGTAATTTCTACAGTGAGACATCATTAAACATATCTAAGTTATTTACACGGTTGTAGCCTGCGATCAATGTAATATCTACAGTGAGACATCATTAAACATATCTAAGTTATTTACACGCTTGTAGCCTGAGATCAATGTAATATCTACAGTGAGACATCATTAAACAATTCTAAGTTGTTCACACGTTTGTAGCCCGAGATCAATGTATTATCTACAGTGACACATCATTAAACAATTCTAAGTTGTTCACACGTTTGTAGCCCGAGATCAATGTAATATCTACAGTGAGACATCGTTAATCAAATCTAAGTTGTTTACACGCTTGTTGCCTGAGATCAATGTATTATCTACAGTGAGACATCATTAAACAAATCTAAGTTATTTACACACTTGTAGCCTGCGATCAATGTAATATCTACAGTGAGACATCATTAAACATATCTAAGTTATTTACACGCTTGTAGCCTGAGATCAATGTAATATCTACCGTGAGACATCATTAAACAATTCTAAGTTGTTCACACGTTTGTAGCCCGAGATCAATGTAATATCTACAGTGAGACATCGTTAATCAAATCTAAGTTGTTTACACACTTGTTGCCCGATATCATAGTATTATCTACAGTGACACATCATTAAACAATTCTAAGTTGTTTACACGTTTGTAGCCCGAGATCAATGTAATATCTACAGTGAGACATCATTAAACAAATCTAAGTTGTTTACACGCTTGTAGCCTGAGATCAATGTAATATCTACAGTGAGACATCATTAAACAAATCTAAGTTGTTTACACGCTTGTAGTCCGAGATCAATGTAATATCTACCGTGAGACATCATTAAACAATTCTAAGTTGTTCACACGTTTGTAGCCCGAGATCAATGTAATATCTACAGTGAGACATCGTTAATCAAATCTAAGTTGTTTACACGCTTGTTGCCCGATATCAATGTATTATCTACAGTGAGACATCATTAAACAATTCTAAGTTGTTTACATGTTTGTAGCCCGAGATCAATGTAATATCTACAGTGAGACATCATTAAACAAATCTAAGTTGTTTACACGCTTGTAGCCCGAGATCAATGTAATATCTACAGTGAGACATCATTAAACAAACCTAAGTTGTTTACACGCTTGTAGTCCGAGATCAATGTAATATCTACAGTGAGACATCACTAAACAAATCTAAGTTGTTTACACGCGTGTAGCCCGAGATCAATGTAATATCTACAGTGAGACATCATTAAACAAATCTAAGTTGTTTACACGCGTGTAGCCCGAGATCAATGTAATATCTACAATGAGACATTATCAAACAAATCTAAGCTAGTCACACGCTTGTAGCCTTAGATCAATGTAATATCTACCGTAATACAGTTGTTTACACGCTTCTTGCCTGAGATCATTGTAATATCTACAGTGAGACATTATTAAACAAATCTAAGTTGTTTACACGCGTATAGCCCGAGATCAATGTAATATCTACAATGAGACATTATCAAACAAATTTAAGTTAGTCACACGCTTGTAACCTTAGATCAATGTAATATCTACCGTGAGACAGTTGTTTATACGCTTCTTGTCTGTGATCATCGTAATATCTACAGTGAGACATCATTAAACAAATCTAAGTTATTTACAAGCTTGTTGCCTGAGATGTAAATTGAGACATCATTAAACAAATCTAAGTTAATTAAACAAATCTAAGTTATTTACACGCTTGTTGCCTGAGATCAATGTAATGTCTACAGTGAGACATTATTAAACAAATCTAAGTTATTTACACGTTTCTTGCCTGAGATCAATGTAATATCTACAGTGAGACATCATTAAACAAATCTAAGTTGTTTACACGCTTGTAGCCTGATATCAATGTTATATCTACAGTGAGTCATCACTAAACAAATCTAAGCTAATTAAACAAATCTAAGTTATTTACACGCTTGTTGTCTGAGATCAATGTAATGTCTACAGTGAGACATCATTGAATAAATCTGAGTTGTTTACACGCTTGTAGCCTGATATCAATGTAATATCTACAGTGAGTCATCACTAAACAAAGCTAAGCTAATTAAACAAATCTAAGTTATTTACACGCTTGTTTCCTGAGATCAATGTAATGTCTACAGTGAGACATTATTAAACAAATCTAAGTTGTTTACACGCTTGTAACCTGAGATCAATGTAATATCTACAGTGAGACATCATTAAACAAATCTAAGTTATTTACACGTTTCTTGCATGAAATCAATGTAATATCTACAGTGAGACATCATTAAACAAAACTCAGTTGTTTACACGCTTGTTGCCTGGAATCATTGTAATATCTACCATGACACATCATTAAACAAATCTAAGTTGTTTACACGCTTGTAGCGTGATATCAATGTAATATCTAAAGTGACAAATCATTAAACAAATCTAAGTTGTTAACACCATTGCAGTCCGAGATCAATGTTATATCTACAGTAAGACATCAATAAACAAATCTAAGTTGTTTACATGCTTGTAGCCCGAGATCAATGTAATATCTACAGGGAGACATCATAAAACAAATCTTAGTTGTTTACACTCTTGTAGCCCGATATAATTGTAATATTTACAGAGCGAAATCATTAAACAAATCTAAGTTTTTTACACGCTTGTAGCATGAGATCATTGTTATATCTCAAAGAGACATCAATAAACAAATCTAAGTTGTTTTCACGCTTGAAGCCTGATATCATTGTTATATCTACAGTGAGACATCAATGAACAAATCTAAGTTATTTACACGCTTGTAGCCCGATATCAATGTAATATCTACAGTGACACATCATTTAACAAATCTAAGTGATTTACACGCTTGTAGCCTGAGATCAATGTAATATCTACAGTGAGACATCATTAAACATATCTAAGTTGTTTACACGCTTGTAGCCTGATATCAATGTTATATCTACAGTGAGACAGTATTAAACATGTCTAAGTTATTTACACGCTTGTAGCCTGAGATCAATGTTATATGCACAGTGAGACATCATTTAACAAATCTAAGTTGTTTACACGCTTGTAGCCTGAGATCAATGTAATATCTACAGTGAGACATCATTTAACAAATCTAAGTTGTTTACACGCTTGTAGCCTGATATCAATATTATATCTACAGTGAGACATCATTAAACATATCTAAGTTATTTACACGCTTGTAGCCTGAAATCAATGTAATATCTACAGTGAAACATCATTAAACATATCTAAGTTATTTACACGCTTGTTGTCTGAGATCAATTTAATGTCTACAGTGAGACATCATTTAACAAATTTAAGCTGTTTACACGCTTGTGGCCTAATATCAATGTTATATATACAGTGAGACATCATTAAGCAAATCTTAGTTGTTTACAAGCTTGTTGCCTGTAATCAATGTAATATCTACAGTGAGACACCATTAAACAAACCTTAGTCGTTTTCACGCTTGTTGCCTGGAATTAATGTAATGTCTACAGTGAGACATCATTTAACAAATTTAAGTTGTTTACACGCTTGTAGCCTAATATCAATGTTATATATACAGTGAGACATCATTAAGCAAATCTTAGTTGTTTACACGCTTGTAGACTGATATCAATGTAATATCTACAGTGAGACATCATTAAACAAATCTTAGATGTTTACACCTTGTTGCCTGGAATCAATGTTATATCTACAGTGAGACATTATAAACAAATCTAAGTTGTTTACACGCTTGTTGCCTGTAATCAATGTAATATCTACAGTGAGACATCATTAAACAAATCTAAGTTGTTTACACGCTTGTTGCCTGGAATCAATGTAATATCTTCAGTGAGACATCATTAAACAAATCTTAATTGTTTATACGCCTGTTGCCTGGAATCAATGTTATATCTAGAGTGAGACATCATTAAACAAATCTAAGTTGTTTACACGCTTGTTGCCTGGAATCAATGTTATATCTACAGTGAGACATCATTAAACAAATCTTAGTTGTTTACACGCTTGTTGCCTGGAATCAATGTAATATCTACAGTGAGACATCATTAAACAAATCTAATGTGTATACACTCTTGTAGCCTGATATCAATGTGATATCTACAGTGAGACACCATTAAACAAATCTAATTTGTTGACACGCTTGTAGCCTGAGATCAATCTAAATTTACAGTGTTATATGTGTATGGCATCAGATCAATAATAAACTTGCTCACACGTGTCCAACAAAAAGATAAGCATCTAAATATTAATTGTCAACATTTCACGCTCGTTAGAATCGAAATCAACCAATTTGCATACCGGACGGAACCAATCCTTTTATGGAGCATTCCTTTTCCCAAGCGTAAGTGTGTATCAATTATTGAGGTGGATTGGCAATCCGGCCATTGATGTGAGTACGAGGGCCTTTCTCGGATTTCGTTATATATTAAACATCAAATTTGTGCATTCTAGAGTTTTTTAGAATAAAATATGGTTGTTATTTACTCCAATATTTTAAGAGCTTCAAACGTTTTATTAGATTGGCCTAATGTTTTCATCTGCTGATGAAAACTCAAAATTCGGTTTTTAATCCTTATATTTACATTATATTCTCCAGTTATTTTAGATAAAACTGTTACGTTATTTTTGTAATTTTGTTATTTAAAAAGCAAATTATACGCATTAAACCTCAAATCCAATGTCATGAATGTAACAGCGACGTCAACATACTGAATAAGTACACGCATTTGTAGGACAACATACGGACGGCAACGTGACGTCTCACCAGCAAAACAAAATCGTGCAATCAATGAAATGCAAACTGGTCCTTTTAGCTCCGCCCAGCTGCAAGTGTTTTTCATTGAGAAATGAAATGCAGTAAATCTATATAGTTCATTTAGGCCGATTGCAGTGTGGGAATGTAAATATTTATATTTACACTGACTTTAAAATCGTTTATGCATTTCGTTCGTATTTTTTTCACATTTGAAACTTTCGAAATTAGTACACACCGCCCTTTCTATGATGTTTAGAAAGGTCTGATGTACTTTTATTTACACAGTTTAGTTTATGTTGCTAAGACGAGGGAAGCGCGAGGTTAGGTGCCAATAGGTCACCAATGTCGCATTTGCTAAAGGCCGTGCCAGGCGGTGTCCCCTATTGTCAGGTCTTCTGTTTATGGAAATTGTACACTCTGTGTTTGTTCTGTCTTTATGATGTTTATGCTACTATGATGACTGTGTCTTTAGCTGGGATGCCGTGTTATTGTAATAGAATTAATAGAATGTTTTGTTACAAGAAGGGTAACGTCCTTATACTTGATGAATGGCTATGGAAATAAGCAACACATGGTCGCATTTACATGTTATAACACACCATAGGCGTATAATTAATGCAGATTAGTTATTCTCATCTCTGTGGCAATAGCTTGGATAGTGGTATCTAATCTTGATAAAGCATCGGCCTCATATTCATTTTTCAAAAACTAACAAATCATGTTTATTTGTGATACATTATTCTCAGTTGAGACTCATTTTTCAAAACTTGTTATGCATTTTACAGAGAGCATACAGAGAAACAACAGGGGAATAAGATAACGGGTGTGTTTATCTTGAATTGAAACACGTATTTGATCATTTAGAATAAATCTCATTGAACAGAGGCTATCTAAAATGAAATATCAATAATTGTACTGCCGGAGTACACAAGTTCCAACCGAGCGAATGAGTTGGTCGTGGTGCTAAACATATCGCGGGGAGGGAGTACATGTGTTACATTGCTGGCCGGTCACGGCATATGTCGAGTGTCCATTCCCACGCCCGACTCGATGACCTTCTAATAACAACACTAAGTACTGGCTCTGTCAATTCATATACTGTTTAAGCTTTCTGCACAATCGACTTAAGGTAGTGGGACCGTAATGGGCTCGTTAACTTTCGTACGATATCGGTATCCTCCGTAACGATTTCGGAGCATCTCGGTATAGATCGGAATAAACTTATAAAATACATAATGTATAGATATTTTTTTTATTTCATACAATAAATCCCATATCCTGCTTTGTTTCATTGCTTTTAATATCATTTTATTGTCATTAACGTTAAATTTAAAAAAAAAAAATAAACAATAATTGCACACTTCCGGTTGTAAACAAAATCGTCGAAGATGTTTTTGTTCGAATAAAAAGAAAAAATCAGCGAAGTCTCCTTCGATTGGTGGGAATATTTATCACAAATATAGCAATCAGACTGCTTGTAATGTGTCAGAGCCAGTGTATCAATATCAAATTTAAAGAAGAATCGACGAAGCGTGTTGGAAAAAAGTGATCGAATACTGGTTGTGTTTGAAGTTTTGTTTTCAATACTAAAACGTTGTCAATTATGCATATTTAGCGCTGTACCAGTTACTTATGACAGCATTGCTGGGGGGAAATCAGAAATGGTTAGGCGAATATGTGTATGTTGTTCGTCAGAACAGTGACTGTGGACATGCCAACAGAGTTGCCTATGGCAAAAACACACCATTAAAGATCTAAAAGAATGCCCTGTTTTACAACCAACACAAAGCTAGGCCAGGTAAGATAGTATTGATGACTGTCTGTTGTATAACGTTATTTTTTTTATTAGAACTGATAGTAATTAGTTGCGATGAAACTGTCCAATTATCCAGAATTTAAAAAATGCTGAGATACATACTCATTATATATAAAAAAAATTTGCTAGACTTTGATTGATGATTGAATATATTGAATATCATTTTCATGCCATCGAGACCAAACAGATGATCAGCTAACCTAACCACTCTTACCGGTATCCTGGAAGCTTAACCTGTATTCGAGTACACTCATTTCCAAAAGTAGTTGATAGCTTTCCCACATTAATCAGCGGTGAAAGACGAATGATAATGAGACACATTGTCTCATATCAACAAAATACATAAAACTAAAATGTAAACAAATAGTTAGAATTGTTTTTATATACATGCAGATACAATGATACAAGATACAATATATTGCAGTTAGAATGTTGTGTATGTTGATTTCAGTAATCCAGTAACACTGAAGACAGCGATTCACTGTCAGCTCTCTACTGTCTGGAGGTCTGTCAGGTCAACACACAGAGTAAGCCAAGTTTCCCTGTCGGACAAGAAGCGCAATGTTATGTGCAGTAGAAGCTGAATGACACACACATGACTTTTATAGTTTAACATGTATGTATTTAATAATTTATAATTGATTAATTGCATTGAATTTTACGCTGTTTTAAACGTGACAATTTATTGATGCCCTTACATGTACACAAGGAATTATATAGAGCTATACAAGTCCTTGATGTACATAGTCATCATTTTTTTAGATTTGCAATGGTTTCACCAGGACTAGATTCCCATTATCAGTAATTATCGCTCTGCCAAATGTTTTATTATAGAATGCAGTCAGATACATCTGTGTAGATGTTTAGTTTCAGATTGAACAATCAGTACAAAACTTCCGGGCTAACTGTTTACGACAAACCCTCTTTAATGAATTGAATTGGGTTATACCAACTTATTTTAGCTCGATTGCGATGAAAGCTCTGGGCTTTTACTAAGCGCTCTCGAGTCCGCTTCCCGAGTAGAACCAGTCCTGCGTGTTGCTTTTTCAGAGACACTAGGTCGAGCTGGGGATCAAACCCGCAATTTCTGGCGTGAGCTGTCAACACTATCCACTACACTACCGCCTCACTTTGAGTTTTTTGAGAATTTGTGTTTACAACAGTGAGGTCAGTCATATTGGGACATTGGGATGAGCAAAAAAGGACATAAAAATTATGAAGATGATAAAGAGAATATAATAATATTCAATTATAAGTCACCTCTTGAAAATATTAGCTCAAAGCAGTCTAAAATAATAACAGTACTTTATGCTGTATTTGTAGTAAGTGGTGGACTGATGCCACACATTACATATATGATAGCTGCAGTGGAAGGCGAGTCTTCAAAAACATTTGCCACCTATGTTAGACCAGGATTGCTATACCATCAGAAGGTTACTGGTATAGTAATGAATGGTTATAGTGTGAAACCAGTCTACATTCAAACAGCTATCCAGAAACTTTTTAAATTACTGGAAAAGAAATCTAAAGTCATATAAATCGCTTACAATGGAAGATGATTTTATTATCCAGTGGCATATTACGTACTAACAATACAGAGCAATTTCCAAGTGTGTATCAGGATAAATTATTCCCTGACAGTGTTAAGGAAACGGAAACTGTTTCCAAGTCATTCACATAAACAGGAAGACCTTGTGAAATTGCTGTGCAATATTAGCTACAGTGCACATAATGCCGATTTGTAGTCACTCGGGCAACTCATCGAATAGTTGACACCGAAAGAGCTCCTATCCGATAGTTTCACTCCAAATGAAAACAATTTATAAACATTCTTGTGAGAATGGACTGAGAGGCATTTTTCCTGTCAATAATGGTGATGGTGTACCAAGGGTCACCAAAGCAAAAAAGTATTAGATGAGGTTATATCAAAGATGGCTATATATTTCAAACAATGACTCTTTATGATTTGAAGTGTGTGTGTCAAGTAACGGGTTGGGTGGGGATTTCTATTCTGTTTTACTGTTAATGTGAAATTTTTTACATAGTATTAATATTTAATAGTTTATGTCATACTATGTTTGTTTTGAAATTGACACTATTCGCAAGATAAACAATTTAAGTGTTTAAGTACTAGGATGAATCCGTGAATGGGGTAGGGGTGGGTGGGGTTCTGATTCCATGTTCAATTTTCACATAAAAAGTACATATTATTGAATTTATGCTTAGTCTGTATAATGTGTGAACATCTTTATTTTAATAATATTTGTCATTATAGTTTTTGTATAAAAACTTGGAAACATTAAAATAAACATCTATTTCTATAGAAATGCCGATTATGAAAGTTTGACCTTTTCATATTAAAAAAATTATTGAGAAAAAAACGGATGGTTAGACTTCCTAATCTTTTGATATTATATGTGGAATAGTATATATATATAAAAGTTAGTCATGTAGTATTGATGCCCCAATAGTAGAATGGATTCTCTACACTTTTATATTAGAACAACTTTTTTCGAAGCTATCAAAAAATGGATTTTTCCTGTTCGCTAATGAGTTCATTTTATATTATTTTTTTCAATTTAATGTTGCATGCTCATATTTTTTAAAAAACATATGCTTTTAGTATACACTGATCAAAACAAATGCAATAATATTGAAAAATAATAAAATTGTAGCACTTAAACCTATTTTGGACTTTGTAATTTTTTGCGGTCTTTTGAAAATGGGATATGGTAAAGTAAATGCGGATAACTTTTTTTAGGCAGAAAAAGTTTCTAAAAATTTGGAAATAAGCCAGTGATATTATATAGTTAATAAAAATAAAAGTCTATAAAAGATTTGAAATATAGCCTATAACGGTCTCACTACCTTAAAATAAATTAGTGTAATCTAATCGTTTGATTTCGATTCGGCGCAGAAATAACCATACTGAGGAAGCTTTGTTGCATCCTCCAAATGCTCAGTACCTGCATTTGTCTAGTATTGGTTCTTCTCAGGAAAAGGTTGCCACATATCTTCCCAGGTAGCCGACTTATTAACTGCACTGTCATGGTAATGACGTTCTCGTTTGCATAATCAATTTCTTTTACCATTCCCTCTCCAAACATAACCATACCAAACATAACATAACCAAAATCATACACTAAACATTATCTTTGATAAAGAAGATGGTAGTCTTTCCGATGTATATTAGGTTATTCTCCCAATCCAAGTTTTTATTAAGTCAGATGCTAGAGCTGGTACGTCTCATTCGTCTACAATACGAATGAATAACGGTTTGATTACCGACTCCAAACACACTTTTGGCATCAAACATGGCCTAAGTTTATCTGGTAATGACTTCGTTAAGATACTTGTAATTGCTTATTTTGTCTTTTTATTCAAACAACAAGAACACACTTGCTTTTATCTCTGAATTTAATTATATTTATTATAATATAGCTTTGATCCAGTATTCCTCTGAATATATGACGTCATTTAACCCTTTACTCCTTAGATACGCGTTTTCTCGCACCAATCACAGAATGCCTTTGAAACAGTGCAGGAAGAGTTCAGATTGCTTGTAAAGAGCAAACTGAACACTTCCTGTACTGTTTTCCACTTTGTCAGTTAATATAAACATAATTCACCCAATAATTCATAAGCCTTCTATATAAGGTGTCCAAAGGCGTCGATATTGGAGGTGTCCAAAAGCGTCTATATGAAGTAAAAGGTTAAATAAAAAATAACGTATTATTTAAAAATCTAAATCAATTGCAAGTACAACTATCCCGTGGTGCAAGTAGAGCCATTTAAACGTATCAGTAATTGGAATATGATGCGGATTAAAGCGGAGATTTTGTTCAAAATGCATTTACTAATATCCATCTATTTATTCTAAAATTGAAAGTTTTTCAGAATCATATTTGTCAACACAAACTGTTAACATTTACTTTTCGGGAACCGTATGCTTAATACTCGTAGTTCCAAATCATTTATATTTGTTTTATATGTAATTAAATGGATACTGTTTTGTTTTCGAAACGCCATTTATAATTTCCGTGATGTTGTTTTTGGTTTGATTAGATTTGATCTCAGCATACTTTTTATTTCCTATAAATAATTAATATACTACTTTCATCTGTTTATAATTTACTTGTAAGACATTTTACACAATTATGTTTGGCATTCCCTTAGCTGGAGACAGACTGCGTAATATAATAGAATCGAATATACTGCAATGTCCTTGCTTTGATTAGCTTTCATGATGATTATGTTCTCGCTTGTATATTACTTTCTGTTCCTATTACCTCACAAAACATACCAAGACGTGCAGGAAACATCATATTAAATACATTGTAGGTGGTAGCTGTTCCAAAGTTTAATAAGTTACTCTCCTAATTTTAGTTTTTATGAGGTCAAATGTCAAGAATAGTATGTCTAATTTGTCTAAAATACGAATGACTAACGGTTCTAACAGAGATTTCAAACACATTTCTTCGCATTAATCTTGTCCCAAGTTTGTCTGAAAATTATGACGGTGGGATGCTGTTGATTGCTTATTGCCAGTTCTGTCTTATCTTTATCTCTTCGTTCAAATGACACAAACACTCTTGTTCTAACTGGATTGCTTATCTGTGTTATGACATGACTTTGATCAAGTATCTATGAAGAAAACAACCGATGTAAAACATAACGCAATGTTCAAATAACAGGATCACAAGAAACACGATCAACCTACAATGGGACCGAATCTTTTTAAATGCATCAAACATTTATTAATAGCTTTAATAATCAATCATTTTGCATCAACAAATAATTTCTATACAATATGATGCAGATAAAATCAGAGTAATTAGTTTGAATATACTCGTACGACGTTCAGTTTCTTTATAAATGAAAAGTTATTTTACAAATCATATTTGTTAAACACAAGTTGTTGACATTCCTTTTGTTTAAACACTAGATTAATAGCACTACACCAATTATGTGCTTTACTTAAATTCATCTCGTTTTGTGAACCTGTCGTGGTAATTATGTTCTCACAGCCAAATTACTTTCGTTTCTTATTCCTTTAACAAATAAATTTATATTAGATATAAAATAAATCAAAACACATGCGAAAATTATATCAATTAATGACTTAAAACATACACATCGCATCAATTATATTCTAATTGTATTTGAAAATGACGTCGCTGAGATATTTGTTATTGCTTATAGCATATTTTATCTTATTTCATAGCTTATTCAAATGTATTCAAATTGATTTTGTTATAATATAGCTTTCATCCGGTATTCCTCTAAATATATGAGACAATTTGATGTAAATACGACGCAATATTTGAAAAACAAAATCAATTTAAAGAAAAGACATGTAATAAAGTAATAAACGTTTTAAATATTTACATAAAAAAACATATTTTATACACAATATTATTAAATGTATTTTATGAAGATTGAAGCAGAAAATGTTCTTCAAAATGTTTGTACTAACGTCTATCCATTTAGTCTAAAAGAAATTGTTTTTGAAGAACACAAATTGTGGCCATTCCCTTTGTTAAAGTAGCAATACTTTATAGTACGGATTATGTTGATTCATATTACTTGATATTATTTATATTAGCAAGAGCAAGAAGCTTATTACGCTGAAGGGTTCCACAAGATGGCGCCACCACTTATTTACAACTTTGGGGTATGTGTATGTATTGTTCCAATAGTGATTACTATGTGCTCGTGTTCGGTTTATGCCGCTGCGGTGTCTATGACCCTTAATGATCACTTCTCCTATTCGACACATCAACGATTCTTGTTTTATATCCTTGTTTGTATGGGCATGAGTAAGGGAAAGGTACAATAAAAATACAAAATGCTTGAATATCTAAATGTTAACCAGCTGTTTTATCACAAGAGCACAAAAATATTTAACCCTCAAGTGAAAGGTATATAACGGTATGAGCCTAGTAAACATGCAGCTGGTCTACCCCACAATATAAAATCTATGTGTGTGTGTTATATATTCGTGATTGATTGTATACTTATGATAATCTAGTCTTTTTTTTTAAAAAAAACAACACTTAAATATATTGATTTAGAGGCTCATGCGCATGTACATTTCAGGGCAAGATAGAAGTAGAATGGCAGATATCCTTATTAGATGTGTAAGAAATACATGCATGTAAGTAATCTCGGTTTGTCTCTTTTCCCTCTAAAATAAATGCTAAAATATATATTGATTTGTTTGTTTGTTTTGATATTTAGCATCAGTTTTATGCCGACGATGGCAAACAGATGATCAGTTAATCTAACCACTCTTCACTCGGATCATGGAAGGTTGAGCAGTGCTCGAGCACACCCATCCCACTTGTATCGGTGGTGGGAGACAAATCACAATGAAATGGGATGTCTACATCAATCATCACGGAGACTATGGCTGGGCGATGATTCGAGCTCACGACCCCTGGATTGTTAGTAAGACATGCTACAAAAGAGCTAACCGGGTTTTATGGAGTTGTATGTATATATGGACTTTATAGGGAACACAACTATTTTTATAGGGAACACAACAATTTTTATAGGGAACAAAACTATTATTTTACCTTTGCTTTTAAAGTTTCCACAATATCCTTGACATTTCTGAGAGTATTAGCAGGTAGATGTTTCGCCAACATTTTATCTAAGTCTTGATTCGTCATCAACAAATATAATATTTTACGACCATTGAACCTGAAAAATATACCTTAAAATATTTTCAAAATTTGATTTCATGATATTAAACAATCCACGTATTTCGGACAAAACTCACATGTGGCATAAAATACCATGGAAAATAAAACAATTTTCGATAGTTCAAGGGTCTTAACTTGGACATTGGTCTTAACAAGAAGTTATCCAAGATCTTAGGGCTAATAAACTACTGTCTTTTGTTCTGGACGCATGGTTCACTTGAACTTTTTTGGCTTTTATAAATACAATTTTAGTGTTTTTCGATATATATTTCAAAAGCTTGTTACTCTTTTACACCGGCTGAATCATTCATCTGAAACTTACGTCATCCGAGAATAGCATGCACTGACAAAATAATACATCCGAAAGCAATCTACAATACAAAAAATATATGTACAATCAAAACTGTTTAAGTGGTCACCACTATTAAACAGCCACCTGTCATAAGCAACCATAATTTCTATTTCCAATCTATATGCTTTCAGAGTAAATTAACCTGTATTAAGCAACAACTTGTCTTAAAAAGCCACTTTTGCTCCTTCCCTTGATAGGCTGCTTAATATAGGCTTGACTGTATAACTACTGCTCAATATCAGACTGAGATACTTCTTATCTATAAACGTTTCTTAGTACGACATAATGCATGAATATTTGTTAGTTTATACTAATTTCTTTTAGCTCGATTGCGATGAAAGTCCAGAGCTTATATGAATCGCTCTCGAGTCCGCTTCCTGGGTAGAAACAGTACTGAGTGTTTTATGAGATGCATCTGGTCGAGCTGGGGATCGATCCCGCAACCTCTGGCGTGAATATTAGTTGATTTTGCCGTTCCTAATGGTGATTGATAGCGACTTTAAGTCATCAATTAACGCTAGTTAATATTCCCACGAATTCCCATGTAATTTCACGAGCTGTCATCACCATTTATTAATTATGTCTCGGTGTAATAATCCGCACCCGTTTTGTAGATGTACATTGTATTTTGTTGTTTTATCTTTAAATTGTGTTGCCAACAAGAAGAATGTTGAGATATTGGTTAAAAACACACGTATTCTGTATATGTATTGGCCAACACTATAAACAAAATGCGCTCAATTAAAATTTGTTATGACAAATTAAGCTTAATGCAACAATTGTACTCTACATTTTGAATTGAGCTTATCAACTTAATTGTACTTTAAACTTTTCAAGTAAGTTTATCAATTAATACAATATTTGTACTCTACACTTTGCTAATGAGCTTATCAACGTATACAACAGTTGTACTATACACTTTTTAATTCAGTTTATCAACATTATATAATAACTGTTGTACTCTATTCATTTTATCAATATGTGAGTTAATGCAATAGCTGTACTTTACTTTTTGAGTCTATCAACTGAATGCAACCGTTGTGCTCTACACTTTTCAAATGCTCTTATGAACTTAATGCAGTTGTTGTACTTTACAGTTTTCAATTGAGTTTATCAACATAATGCAACAGTTGTGCACCTTTTGATAGAATCCATCAGTTGTCTTCTGTGCTGTTCCGCAGAGTTAGGCAAACAATTCACGAATGGTTAAAAAAATGCCGCAAATAAGTTTACTTAAATATATGATAACTTCTATTCAATATATACCTTTCCGCACCTTTGATAGATAAAATAAAGGATATTTTGCTGAAAAGTTGGAACGTGTTTTCAGTATACAGGTAACAGGTTCCCAATTCGTCATTTATAAAACAGTTAATATTCATATTAAAAATTGTGAAATATATATATAACTAAATCAAATGCATTCGCTTTTCATCAATACGTTAATTGAATTTGTGCGCACGAGAGTTTGATACAAAAAAGAAATTTAGGCAAGTAATGAAATGATGATAAAAAAAATCCAGTTCAATGTTTTACATTAAAAATATCGCTGAATTAGAGTTTCCATTTCTTTTCCTGAGGTAAAATTGCTGGATAATCTGGAATAAATGAATGAAAAGAACAAATGGTTTAATCTATCACAACTTTAAAAAAATAAATTTGTTTCATAATAATATGTCATTTTTCTAAGGTGCATAGAGGGGTGGCCTTTTGATTTTATAATATGACCCGTTCTTTTAATTTTCTGATGTCTACATAGTATTCTAAGGTATATTGTTAAATACATTGAACATCTTCTTATCTACTTAAGTCTTATAACACAGTTTTACACAATTGCTAATAGCTTTATTGGATTAAAAAAACGTATTTAGACCAAGCATAAAGTGTCACATTTTCTCCTGCGTTGTTTATATCAGATATTCTATACTAGTATTACAACCGCAACCAAATGCAAATTATTCATATATATACCACAATGATTTCCCAAGAGAAATTATAGAAGAGGTTTTGTTGAACTCGATGATCCCTACAGCACAACGTTTTACGTTGAATGTTCTATCGTACTTCAGTGGACACTTTCGGTACACATATAGTTGGTAAGTATATGTTTCAGTACGGAGATACGGTTTTTGGTCAGTGACAATAAGTATATTTTATGGGTTTGAGGTGCGGATGGAATATTCCGTCCCGAGTGATAACTGTTTTTGCGGTTACGAGGCTCAGCCAAGTTACCGCCAAAACAATTATCCCAAGGAATTTTCAATCTGCACCGTAAAACTCATGAAAGATACTTTTTCTTGCATACAACCCAAATTGTGTGATTTTTTAAAGGTTTTTATTCCGGTTATTTTTTTATAGTAGCGCGAAGATATCATAGTATTTATGAAAGAATCCATTGCATCCAGTGGTGTATCTATCTTTACGCCGCCACAACGCCTGGACTTGCACTTTTTCTTGCAAATGCATTATCATGTCTCCTGAAAATTTTCCAAGAGTGCAGTAAATGCATCCTAAAAATCCCCCTAGACTCTGGTGGGCTTGCACATCATTTTCGAATCAGCTACGCAACTGACATTTATTGAAATTTGATATTAAAATTGTCTGGACAAATATATTAACACAAAGGCAATGTAATTCAGCAATTGTGTGACGTGTTGTCATAAATGTGTACATATGTTCTTTGATATTTATAAAATATTATGTAATCATCGGTTATTTTAGTGTTAAGATCTATAACAAAATGTATATAGTATTGAATTCGAATTAGTTAATATTTTAGTGAAGCTGCTCAAAACAGTGATGTCGTATTAAAAGTAAAGCGTTGTGTTATTGAAATAACATTTTTATAAAATGATACCTTGGAAATACAGACCACAAACAGTAAAATAAAACTAGCAGCCTCGGTTTTCTTAATCATTTCATGATTGGTAATGAAATATGCAGCACCTATCATGTGACATGCGTTGTCCATTGCCATGTGTCAAAATCAAAACTTATATTCACATTAAATGGCACAAATGAATAGTATTATTAAGTAATTTGATTTAAAACAGTCAGAAAAGAAGACATTTGTTTTTGGTAAGATAAAACGAAATGTGTTTTCAGCTTTTTCGAAGCAGCGGCGGATAAGGAGATCATGTTGTGGATGGGCGTACATTTTCGACAAATGTTAATTACATGTTGGTTAAGCTTTATTATAGGGAGATCATTTACACTAACGTCTTTTAAAATAGGTTGTGGTAAGTAATCTTTAATTGTGACTCGGTTTTTAAAGTGCAACACGTCAAAAGAAAACATGGCGGTAAATAAATCAATTAATGAGACAAGGACATGAATCTCAAATACGACTCGAGTAGGAGGAAACCCATAAAGGCATTCATTGCAGTTATTTAAACTCAACTTATTGATAATTAACCTTTTTTTATAATAAAAAGCATTATCAATATTGAGAAATGTTGTTTGCGTTCGCAAACAGAAACACATCTAGTAAATTAAAACACAATATTATAAACGTGTTGTTTCCTAACAAACGAAATACTAATAGCTTGTGTTAGACAAACAAGATGCTGAAGAGTTATTATTGTAGTGTTGTTGTTGTTGTTTTCAATTTTGTGGATATTGATTTAATTTTAACAAAATATGTTGTATTACTGTGTAACACGTGATGTTTCCCAGACATCTAAAGAAATATAAAGTTATGGCAAACAAGTTGCTGTAGGACTTGAGGGGATGTTAAACATAATGTTTAATTGTCACGTATATCTCACTCTCTATGATAGCATGGACATTTTATTTATTAATGGTCAATGTGACTTTATACGAATATTCGCAGAAGTGATTGACTTTATATTATTAACGATAAAGCTCAGCAATCCTATCGCAGAACATGTGATTGATTTTATATTACCAGCGATCAATGTGACTTAATACGCATATTCGCAGACCATGTAATCAATTTTATATTATTAACGATCAATATGACTTAATACAAATATTCACAGGCCAAATGATTGGTTTGATATTGTTAATGATCAATGTGACTTAAAACGAATATTCGCAGATCATGTGGTTGATTTTATTGTTCCTTCTCAAGAGAAGGCATGCCGAACAGTAGGGCGCCGCCATCTTAATCTGGTTCCCTGTCCTATTATGGTACCAATTCAAAATTTCGTAGTACGCAGAGGACCAGTCTACCGCTTTCTTGGATTCATGCATATTCATTACAAATTGCCACTATGCCAATGTATATTCATGCGCATTAAAGTTAATCTATTGTAAAATTGCAAGTTTTTAACAGAAGACCGACAAGGAACAATAATTCGTATAGAGTATTAACCCCTGCATTGAATATTTGATGATATAAAATAGAGATTATTATAATGAATATGCATAGACTCCCGCCAAATAATCACGTAATGAAATAGTCGTATGTCACGTGATAATTTAGCTTAAAATATATCTGTGCAATATTTGCAAACGCCGAAGTTTAGATTTGCAAATGCTTCCTTTCATATATTTTGACATGTCTAGATCTTTTTTATTGCGTTCCGTAAATGCATATGTGTAAAATATATGTGTGTATATATATGCAGGTGCTCGTATGTGTTAATCACGTGACGAAAACATCCGGGGAGGGCCTGGCTCGCTTCTTGAGTTTTTCGCTGAATTCAGAGTTCTTTGCTAGAAAGATTGTTATTGCGATCTATCCTAAGTATGCATAAGCGTTGTGTTAATGGAAATATCCATCAAGGGCATATAACCAGCATTGGTCAGGGGATCCAATGTACGATTGTAGCTGTTGCTGCGATTGTTTGTGGGTTATATGCAACTGATTTGGGTTTTCGTACACCTCTAAGGTGGGTACCTTCAGACGTGTGATTGTTAAAGGTAGTAGGTTGAACGCTTTGCATATAGGGAATAACGTTCCTCGTTTGGTAAGTCACAATGAGGTGCTTAGACTTTTGAAATTTTTGAAAATATTTTTGCTGTCAATGTTATGACTGATTAGTAATCGAGGCAAGGTAAAGTACAGAAATGTATTGTACATCACGTTCCTTTACATATGCGAAAGAAAAAATGAGAAGAAAAACAATTACAATAGAATGCATTGAATATCGAATAAAGAACTACCACAATAAAAATGTTTCGTAATTAAATCATTTGGTGTATCTGTAAGATGTGTTTTTTTTTCTGTTTTTATTTTTGCATATTATATACATATAATTGTTTAAATATATTACACTGTAGAACAAGTATTCAAAACATTAATGAAACAAGTGGTCCTGATGATGATCGATTTCATAACAAGCTCATTCTGGGACTAACGTTCTTCACGAACAACATACATTACTTGGTTGAAGCTGTTGCATGGCACATATATAGATTGAAAACTTTATTTCCTCGAAGTTTAAGGAGAACATATAGATAATACAATAAAAATACAAGTCAATTTATCTACAAAAATGACCAATTAATACACATATTAAAAGAAATTCACAATTAATATACGGACATGAATATGACTGCTATATATTCAATAAAGCTTTTGTATGCCACATATACAGATATGTTATAGTTTTTTTCAGATGAAAATAAAAAGGTTGTCTTCCTTGTTTCTTTCTTATTATCCATATTAACGAATATTCCCGAATTGAAAGGCAATTTTCATATACTATATCCGAGATATAGCTTAAATAATGCTTGCAAAGCTAACATGGATAACACAATATGATATTCCTATGTTATTTACAGTCTGGTATGGCAGGCTTGTATGTGATAAAGAAATAACGTGTTTGATTTAAGGGCGAATAAGCTTATTCCCAAATGCAGAGATAAATCTCGGCTGGAACATTGTCACACAATATTTATATGCTACATGTAAAACATTTAAAGATGATTTTGCTGCCAGTTATATTCAATGAAGGTTGTTAGGATAAAAACACAACTGTGTAATATGTGTATTAGAAATAAGAAATGAGAAAAAATTAATCTGCATTCAATAAACGCCTACAGCCTGATAAATGCGACCTTGTAGGTCTAATTTTCATAGCCATTCATCATCAAATATTAAGACATCTCTATTCTTGTAACAAAGCATTTGAATTTCGTTTTGCCACGAATTTTATTCTGATATCACTAGTACACGCATTGATTGTCATCACGATTTAATTGGACGTGTAACGATTTTGATACTAAATGTTCATTTCCTTGTTGCATGCTATGTTATTTTCATGCTATTAACGTTCACACTAGTCCTACATTTACCAAACGTTTGCGACATGATTAGATATGCTCGCACATTAGAACCAAAAAAAGGTAATTTTTAGATAAGAAAGAAATAATAATTTCGCAGAACGTTTTAGTTTCTTCATTGTTGTTACAGAATTACTAGTTCCAATAATGAGCTCCAGGTCTGTAGTCCAAATTAAGGACAGAGTCATAAAGTACTGTGAACGTTTAAGGGTCAATACTGGCTGGAGAAGAAGTATCCAATCAGGAGCATTACTTAATGCTGCGAGGCTCCCTTGTACAGTTAAATACACTGAAGCATGTTCACATGCTCGGAGCTTGCTCGGGGTTACAGGAACATGTCGGGGTCACACGAGGTGAAATATTCCCAGCTCAGGGTATATAAAGGCTTGATGCTTATCAATCAGGGTCTTTAATTTTCAGATTAGTGTTTAAGATGGATGATTCAGAGTTCGGTTAGTTAGTGGCGGTCCGGTTCTTGGGATGGGAGATTTTTCAGAGAAACAGGAGTTACTTTGTTTTAAATATGAATCATAAAACCGTGTAGAAAAGCAAGTAAAAGAGTGAGGAAACTTCCTATTTCCTATTATGTTGTATATGTTTGCATTAAAATAGAACTAGACATTTAGCAAAGAAATTAATATTATATTACAAGCGGTAGGATTGTTGAGCTTTATCATTTCTCTTAAATGTGTAAAACTGGTTACAGCGACGGGATTTTGGAAATGTTACACCCTTATAATTCCAATCTCATTATCATATATGTATTTAAAGCATTTTCATTGGACAACGTCAATTTTTTAAAGACTTTTTATTTTTCGATAAAACCCTACAGCCGGACTACTTTTACGTTTCTCGCGTAAACAAAGAATCATCGACATTTTGATGATCGGTTTAACAATATACGAACTTAAATGACGCTCACAACGGTTCCACGCTTATTTTGATAATAAAATACAACAAAAACAAATGTTAGATCTTGTCCTAGCTGTTTTCTTCGGTTTATTGTTTTAAAGATTTCTTTGGTTCAGCGATTTAACCGGGCGTCACAATCAGACCATAAGTTGTTTGAGAAACAATGAAGTAGGTCGTAAAATGTTCAGATTTGAGATGTATAGTGTACCATTGAACCATTGTACCATTGGTTTACCGAACGTGGACGCTAGTTGTTGACAAACATTTCAACAGACCAATTTATTCGAGAGGAAAAATGAAATAAAAACATTGACATGTAGTTCAAGTTCAGAAGCAGACGATCGTGAGACAATGTAATACACCAACCTTGCACGTAAAAGTCGTTTAAAACGTTCCAACTTCGGATTCTCCAGGAATGAGCGTGCATTTATTTAACCTTCGTAAATATTGACACATTTTTTTAAAAACAAAGCGTGTGGATAAAAACTAAACAATGACGTCAGCGTCTACACTGTGTGGGTATTTCCAGGAATTATTGATTTTTTTATTTGTCTGCATCAGAGGTGATGTATTCTTACGCGTTTACTTTGCAGCGTATAATTATTTTTGTTTTGTTTTTTCATTCTTTTGAGGAGTCTCAAATTAAATATAATCATCAGGATAAGAATTATAAGGATTAAATTTTTTTTGGTGTTTTTATGCATGTGTAAAGAATGTCGAATCATGCACAAATCTGACATAAAATCCTTCGGACTTTATTTGATTTGTGCGTGATTCGGCATTCTTTACACATGCATAAAAACTACAAAAAATGAATTTAATCCTACAGTGAAGAGACTTGGAACTTATGTTCTGAGACTCTTATTTTATTCGAAAAACGGACTTTTTGGTATCAATGAGACGTAAAAGACAAGCTGAGAAAGACTCCAGTGCAATGTCTGTAATAAATGATAACGTTGATATAGATGAGATAGAAGGGTAAAACAAAAATTAAAAAAGGTAGAAAGTGAAAACTGTTACTATAAGATCGTTAAAGGATTACTCAAGAGGAGTCAATACATCAAAGAGGTGACTGTCCCAAATGGATGTAATTTTATGATGGGAAAACTATACTAGAGGATTTACCGTGTCGGGGTTATGCCACTTGTCTTAAGAGGCATGATGCGTGGTCAGACTTTACTTAATTTGATGATATTATTCCTCTGTTTGAAAAAACGTCAACGGTTTTCAAGGTCAATAAAAATCATCATTTCTGAGGATTTCGAGGGTGAAGTCCAATGCATGTATATGCAGGACAGGGACATATCTTGTGTTACAACTGTGGTTGTAATAGTCTAGGATTTCATTGTTTCATCGAGTAAATATGAAACTTGAATTATGTCCTACAGCATCCACCAGTTGCACTTCCAACAGAGTTCTGACGAGAAGGCAGCAATTCCAAATCACAAGAAAGTGATGTCAACTGCCGGATTCGTAATGGCATAAATTCTGACAAAGATGATGGCTCATTGTTCGAGAATGCAGTTCGTTCTTCTTCATCCGCGTTAGGCAGTTTGAAGGATTTCTGTAAAATTAACTATTTTCCTGAAAGGATGGCATATCTGCAGCAGCAATATCCGGATATTTCTGCTGTGGTTAAAGACTGACAAGAAACTACCTTCTAGAGATGCAGGTTGTTCCCTTTCAGTAAGGCATTTGTGGTTACACTTGGATCTATTGGAGCTATAAGATGGTGTTGTTTAAAAGATATATCGTAAGTCAAAAACAGGAATTCATGCAATAAGTGGTACCCAGAGTTTTGAGATAGAAATATAAGTCGCAGCTTATGATTCGAATACTGGTGTGCATTGAGACAACAGCTTTTCAAAAGAAATTCTACTGGTATAACATGAAAGACAATGTCAAACGTCACATCAATTCCTGTGAGAAGTGTTCATTATGTACTAAACATGCGGTGATAGTGCACCATGATGGACTCAAACCATATCATGTGAACTCCATTCCAGACTGGTATCTGAGCAATGATGACAAATAACAGAATCAGATTTTGTCAAACAGCAAACAG
Organism: Panopea generosa; assembly: GCA_029582155.1. NCBI lineage: Eukaryota > Metazoa > Mollusca > Bivalvia > Adapedonta > Hiatellidae > Panopea > Panopea generosa. The sequence continues at coordinate 49,232,064 of CM055897.1, forward strand.
AGGAAGGGCAGTTATAATAAACAGACCGATAATACATTCATACCAAGAAGAAGATACCCAAAGCGAAAGCAATATAAACATTTGCAGGTTGTCACGTAGCTGAATACTACTAATTGTATTTCATGAACGAAGAAAATCAAAGGATGTTACCTACCTCGTCCAAGGAAACTGTCAACTCTGGATATTTTGTGTCCAGATCGCCTTGTGAGAGGATCAGCATTTTAAGACTAATTAATTAGTTCTAAATATATGTAGTTTAAGAGTCTAGATGCATATTTAATTCCTATCAATATTTGATTTACTGTGAATACTGTATTCATTCAAGAAAAAAATGCTGAATTAAAAGCTTAGTGTGTGTCATTCAATAATTTTGTCTGTGTTTTATTCTCTTTAATCCTGGATTTACTGTGTGTACTGTGTTCAGTGAAATTTAAAGAATAGTATGTGTCATCCAATAGTTTGGACTTATGTGTATTATTATGTTCAATCATGAACTCACTGTGTATTAAATTCATTCAAAAATTCAATTTCAATGTGTGTTCCGAAATGAAATTGAATAAAATCTAAATTGGATCATGAGTATTGTGTATACCCAAACTCTTCTTCTATTCCATTTAAAGATCCACCTTGGCTATAAAAGGGAGATAACGGCGGTGGGAGTATTTTTCCTTATTTCATAAATAACATTCAGGTCATGGAGAGTTTTTTTCAAATTGAAATAATTTAGTAATCTTCAAAAATTGAACTTTGTCATGTAACATGGTCTTGAAATAACTGATAGTTCCTAAAAGTTTCAGAATAAAACATGAATTTTTTTGTTTGTTACTTATAGTTTTTCATCTATAGTCAGTAACAGTAAAATTTCATTTTTTTAAGGAGGGGCATATTATTCATGACTTTTCATGTGATCGTTTACAAGTAAAGGGTAGGCTTTGCAAAAAAGGAGATGAAAACTACAAATCATGCAATGAATTACCAGTCTAATAGAATGATTTCTTTTATATCATCTGGATGTCTTCATTTAATTATCTTACTCAATTTGATTTTTAAATGCTGTATTTAGAATTAATAATAATATCTAAATATTTGTATTTTGCACAAGATATGTAGCTACTCCAAAACGGGAATGTGCAATAGAGTCATCAGAATAAATATTAAAATAATGTTTACACCAGCAATGTTCTGAGTATGGTACCCCTGGATGATTTGTATGGCGTCCCCCAACTTAACCGATGGCACATTTTGACATTATTTCTCTTTGAAATCTCACATGTTCATCTACACCTGCTTTCTTCATCATGCTTGCTTTCTTAGCTTATTATATTTTCTCCCTCCATACATTATGCCATTCTAACCTTGTTCAAAACGTTTCGTAGTTTATTCGTCTGTAAGTTTTGATTTTCAAGTGAGGTCTTGACATTGGTAATTACCACTATTGTTAATTTGTTGTCACACAAGGTGAACAAAAGCATTTCACAACAATCACTATCGCAGTTTGATTTGTCATCAGTTCAACATCATCGTCATTTGTGACATGTCCATACAACTTACCATTAGATATATCAGTATCATTGAATTGTTATTTTAATCCACATTCATATCACCATTTCTATCATGAACGTGTTGATTTTCATTGGTTTTTACTTCAATAAAATCCCAATTTGAATGATTTTAAAAGCTTCATTTGCTAGTTTTTGATTATCCGTCACTACAAGTGACAACATGATATTTAGTTCACTCATTTTGTTTATTCATTTTTATGATTAGTTAATACTTTCCTATGGGTGAAACCAAATTATTAAAAAAGTTTATTTTGTATCAGTATACCTTTGGTACCTTTCTTTAAAAAAAATAATTAAAGTACTTAAAACATGACATAAAACCAATATATTATTTCATTTATATACATTTTATTGCTAATATCAACATAATTAATTATATAAACAAGCACACATATTGATAAATCTAGGGATATTTACAGACTAATTAATGAACCTGCAGTCCTCTATACTGGAATGGGATAATGTCAGTGTGATACTGACCTCAGAGTGAAAATGTTTGTATCAATTACATTGCAGCATTGTTTTACCATACTCTGCGTCGGTTACATGAACAGATGAACTTCATATTACTAAATCATTCTTGCAATACTTAAATAATGGAATTATCAGTAACTACTGGTCAAAAGAGAAAGTATGACAAAAGCAAAATAGAATCGGTTAAAAGGAGAAATTATAAAAGAAAAGAAAAAACACATATTCCGTACAAGGGATTATATAGTTCCAGTGTGAAAGTGAAGTTGAAATAAGGAAATATTAGGTTTAGCTACTCTGATAAAGCAGCTAGCATCAATACGTACACTAATGCATGCAACAATTGCTATGAAAATGCATAAAGTCTTGGAAGCAGTGAAATGAACATTACAGAGCACTTTAAATACAATCATCAACACTGTCATGCAACATAAAGATGCAAAACTGAACCTACTTACGAAGAAAGCAAATGCCATATTTCAGATCCTAGATCGAACAACCTCCAAACGACGCATTACAAATCAACACGTCTCCAACAATGCAGATATATATTGTATGGATACATTTTATGTGGACAGTTTTAATATCGCTTTATTACAATTGCATGACAATAATGATGACCTTAGACGAATCATACCTTTTTCGAACTTATCTTGCAATATTAGATTGGAGTGAACATTTTAAATGGGCAATCATCATCAGTAAGAAATTGTATGGAGATGCTTGTTCGTGAAAAAACAATATATATATCGTACTGAAGAAACAAAATGGACAAAATAATTATGGATGAGTTATGGACGAACTGTATAGAGACATGTTTTGATTAGAATGACTTAATCTGTAGAACTACTAATGACTTAATCTGTGTTAACTCAGAAAATATCATCTGATTTAAATGAGTTTGTGTAATTAGACATGTTAGTTTAATACTCTGTGTATAAAAAAACAGACTATATTTATTATAAAGCAGTGGTATATATCTGTGGCTTGGTTAGTTGTCTACATCTAGCTGTGCTGTGTGTATTTATACACAGTCCTGCTGTTTGTCAAATATACACATACCCTCGCAGGAGTATCAAATTCGCCCGATCGTATGGATCGGAAAGTGGATCTTTAAACCAAAAATGCATAGACAAGGATGCTGAAAAATATTGTGCCAGAACTTTCGAGGTTTAATTCATTTTTCATTACCAATTTATTATGGCTGTTAAAATGAATATTGCAATTAACAAAAGGCACCATGACGATAATGTGTGTAAGTTATTGAACATTTGAATGGAAATATTTGAATTTAAAATGTACCACATGTTAATGGTCGACGGTTTATCATTCTAGCATATCATATATAACACTCAAATTACTACACTACAGCCCCGCATATAACACCATAAATTCAAGAAATCAGATTCAATAACAACTTTGAGTCTAAGCAAGCTTTATTTTCCAATGCACTTAAAGAAACGCGAAAAGAATGTTCAGTGAAAACAGGATTTCCTTCAGGTCTAGTGATTGACTCATTTTTGGTTCTAATGAGCATGACATGCTGACAGACTAAATTATTATTTCAATGCGTGTCGGGCGGTCCATAAGCAAATTAACTATCGATCTCCAACTGTCTCCGTCTTAATGACGTATATCTTTTTTCATTCAATAAGAAATCTAAATCACTGGGTACCAGAACGAAATATATCAAGAAATCTGAACCAGCAGATACCACACGCGAAGATATCAACAAGAAATCCGAATCAGCAGATAACAGAACCAAAAATATGAACAAGACATCTGAATCAGCAGATAACAGAACCGAAAATATCAACAAGAAATCCGAATCAGCAGATACCAGAATCGAAAATATCAACAAGACATCTGAAACAGCAGATACCAGAACCGAAAATATCAACAAGAAATCCAAATCAGCAGATACCAGAATCGAAAATATCAACAAGACATCTGAATCAGCAGATAACAGAACCAAAAATATCAACAAGACAACTGAATCAGCGGATAACAGAACCGAAAATATCAACAAGAAATCCGAACCAGTAGATACCAGAATCGAAAATATCAACAAGACATCTGAATCAGCAGATACCAGAACCGAAAATATCAACAAGAAATCTAAATCAGCAAATACCACAAGCGAAGATATAAACAAGAAATCTGAATCAGCAGAAAACAGAACCAAAAATATCAACAAGACATCTGAATCAGCGGATAACAGAACCGAAAATATCAAGAAGAAATCGAATCAGCAGATACCAGAATCGAAAATATTAACAAGACATCTGAATCAGCAGATACCAGAACCGAAAATATCAACAAGAAATCTGAATCAGCAAATACTACAAGCGAAGATATCAACAAGAAATCTGAATCAGCAAATACCAGAACCGAAAATATCAACAAGATATCTGAATCAGCAGATACCAGAACCGAAAATATCAACAAGAAATCTGAATCAGCAGATACCAGAACCGAAAATATCAACAAGAAATCTTAACCAGCAGATACCACAAGCGAAGATATCAACAAGAAATCCGAATCAGCAGATACCAGAACCGAAAATATCAACAAGACATCTGAATCAGCAGATACCACGACCAAAAATATCAACAAGAAATCTGAATCGGCAGAGAACAAACTCGTTAGTTTCATTAAATTTTCCTCGACAATTCCTTATAACTACATACTATAATGTTGTTTATTGCAGCAAATTGTTCAAATATTATAATATCCGATTTAGCTTATAAAAAGTAAAGTACCCACAAACATATAGTCTATCAAATAAAAGAACATATTAAAAGTTTCCCCACTGTTGTTATAAGTTTATAAAAGAATTGACCCAATGTATTCCATTACATGTAGCCGATTATTAGTGTGCAAACTTAATCTTCATCATTAACCAAAATATATATGCAATGTATGTACACTTGGAGACGTAGCATTTGAATATGTCAGATATCATTTTATGAAAATCTAATAAAAATAAATACAAAGCATCTCAATAACCTTTCATTGCAATTTCAAATACGCTAAAATGTGATGAAAACGATATTTTAGAATTAGAATTAAAACTGAAAATAAATGAATATTCGAAAAAAAATACCAGGTACAGTCCCGTGCGTTTTTCCCTTTAAATTTATTATAAGCATGTTTTATTAACACGGTCAGGTAACTTTGTCACAAAATGGAGTGATTCAAGTCGAGTATCTTACTCTGGTGACTTTCAACTTGTTTTAGATTTGGATTGATGTATTAACTTATTCGTTTCAGTCATTGTGTCATTATGATAACAATCTAAAACTCGTAACAAAAGCAACGTTTACAATATAGTCTACTATTTTCTCATATAAAGAAAAATGAGAGCAACATATATGATGCAGCATGTCCTTCACCGAAGAATGTGGACGTGATTTATATCACTTCTATCAATGCTTTACACATTATCCAAATGAAAATAAACGAATCACATTTCGTTATTAAGAATTCGTGATTATCCAGAGCGGAAACAAATGATCTAATTACAGCACGATGTATTGTTTATTATCAAGTTACAATAGTTAATATTATTGTTGCATTATTCCTTGTAGCAGAGACTTGATACTGGCCTTCGGCGAAATGTGTCATACGATGTCATAAAGACAATCATATATACATTTGGGTTTTGCACATGTTGGGAATATAGACGTATTTGTAAGATAACACTCGTTATCTGGCGGCACATTTATTTATGTTGTCTTGTTTTATGATGTAACGGCGAAAGAAGGGGGTGTGTGGATCGAGGTTGGGTGCAACTAGGTTTAACTTAGTGTTAACTAGGTTTACGTTCGCCCCAGTGGCGGTTGTGCTACCTGCCTTTCACAGACGCTGATCCCTATTGTTATAACTTATATTTGTATGCATTGTACCTATGTTTGGTCTATGTATTGATTATATTTATGCCGTTGTAGTGACAATTATAAAGATGGCGTATATCAGGATTTTTCAAAATTTTGAGTTTGGCACACAATGCCACATTGCCCTAAGGATATCTATTTAAATATGCCTATAAACTACCATGGAAACGCAAACGTCCGCGATCAGTTCATTACATTTATATCTTTAGATTGGTTGATTGATTGATGTTTCTTCAACCATGTTTAACAACTTGATTACACTATATTTACTGATGCAAAAATACATGTAAGTGCTTTCCGGTTATCATATTGATTCGTACAATTGTGTCCACGGCAACATTTATTGGCGAATCCAGTTAATGGTACTGATGGCATTGGATAAAAATGAGTATTCGTTGCTGTATACGTTATCTTGTCAAAATTGTAAACATGTATTGATATCTCTTTACATTATCTCATTACCATATCACGAGATGATTGCTAATGATCAATGATGAGTCTTATCTTTAATATAAAACCAATATTGTTTGATATGATGTGTTCCTTCACCGTGCATATGATGCAGATTGCAAATCTAAAAGTATTCAATAAGGAACTTTTTGTTCACGATGCCTTTAATAAGATTCAATACATACGCTTTAAGTCCAATCAGGGTAAATACAAATATTGCTACAGTTTAAAAATCATAACGTTTTTTAAAATCCATTTGTAGACATTTTATATTACAATTTGTTTATCACCATTGTTACGTTTATCTCTGTTGCAATACACGTTCACGTAGTTATGAGGGTCTCTTGAATTACACCGTATTATAGATCCGTAACATGCATAGAAAACAGTCAATCACGTCTTAAACAAACAGTGTTATTTCTGTGAAAGGATCCATTTCATATGGCTCGTCTTTTGTAATGTTTAATATGCCATGGTGTTCCTCTTTTTTTGTTTGCAAAATGGAATATTCCTTTTCATAAATCTTTCGTTTCAATTGCCAACTTCACTTTTAAATATGATGTAAGTTGCGTATGTAAATATATATTTTTATAAAATTAAACTATTTACGTGTAGGAATTTCTGCAAGCAATCATTGTTTTCGTTATCGTTATGAGACATCAGGATATTTGAAAATACATAGACGGCACGCCAGCTTGCTATGGGATGCTTCATGGCGTATGTGCTCATGTTCTCTTCGATCAGCTATACCTAAGATGTTCAACGATGTTGAGAGAACTGCTGCTGTTAGTAATTGAATATGTTATTCCATTTTCGGAAATTCAAACATATCTTAAGTGTGTTTCGTATAATTTACAGTTTTTGTTTTCAGTTTAATTATATTCAATCAATCCAAGCTTGTCGATATGGTCTATAATGTGTATTAAATGTGAACATGTTTCTTGGTAATTTCCCTGGAGAAACTTGGAAATAAAGACAGCGTTAACCAACGCAATATAAATAAACAACCAGAGTACAAGAGAACAATGATACAGTTATGATATCGGTGCTACAAGATCTCTGATGAGTTCTGAAACAGTGGTACAGATGAAATAAACGCATTATCTCATTATATACTCGTAATGTCATCCGTTTTAGTTTGAATATATTTATTTTACTCCGATCGTGGAACCAATTCTTACAAACCACGCTCGAAATTTTCATGGGTAGAACAAGTATTAAGCATATTAGGATGAAGTGTCATGCCCCAGGACACCACACATGGTTGCATACCAATATATGTGTTTCTACAAAAATAAAAACACATGTCTCGCATTTATGATTGATAATCCTAGCTCATCTTTTAAATGCCGATTAATCTAAAAACAGCCAGTGGTATTTAATGTCCTGTTAGGACTCGTAACATTTTATAAATACTCAGGAGCTACTAAGTTACAAGGTTGAATGGCATGTATTTATTTCAGCATGAATCACGATTTCGGCTCTTGAATTATTTTCATATACCAATAAATAGGAGAATATTGGAATTCGAACCATATTGTCGTGACTGTGGGCAGTTTTAATACACTATTGCCATTACCATTATGAATCTGGCTGATAAACTGCACACTCAAATAATCACCCGCGCATTTAATCTGTTTTATAAAGTAATTGTTTAAAGGGTTAAATGTTTAAACGTTCATCCATTAATTCCTATCAAACATGTTTACCTGCTGTTACTTGTTAAGTCGTCCGTCAGTTCAGAATAAATTGTGTTTGATGATTAGATTAAAGAACGGTTCGGGGTCTCCATAATGTTTAACGCAAGTTATTTATTGATTATGAGCACGCTGAATCGTCAACAACTACAAATGAACACGAATTCATGTGACAATAGGTAAACGCTATAACTCGCTTTGCATAATGGGACAGGCGTGGAATATATGCGTATTCATTTGAGTATAACATGCCTGAATGTCAAAGAAAAGGGTATATCAGAATTTGGTGAAATAAGATGGTTCGAATAATTATGCGTTTCATTTTCGATGCTCTCACTACTACAGTATTTACAATACTTAACTGAAATGCTAAATCGTGTAAAGTAGGGATTCATAGATATCTGCCAGCCGTCTGATAGTTTATAACGCATATCAATTTCCATTGACAATATGCTCAAACGGAATATATGCAAGTTAGATATGTTCCACATCTGCATTATTTATCTTATAAGATTTTCCACATTGGGGACAACTAAATTATACTTCGTTTCGATTATCTAGAAACGGGCGTCGATGTCTGTCGATATTATATAATTAATTAGGACAAGTTATAATTAATGGTACTTCTTTATTTCAAAAAATCGTTTTCGAATCTCAATGATGATTGCAATATCTGAAGCATCAGATCAGGATATGGTCTTCTCTTTCTCTTGTTCGACATTTTGTTAATTTATAGAAGGAATCAAATTGCAATGTCGCCATAGTTGGAATAGAAAGACTGAGTATCCTTTTTCCATTCTTCATCAATACAGTGTATTTAATATCCAATACTGTAGGCTATACATGCAGCAATACGTCTCTTGCAAATAGTATTGTATGGTTCAGCAATGTCCTTTGGTGATAGTCTAAATGGATTATGTCCAAGATTTACCATCACCATGTGCTTCTTATTTGCTTTGAAAGTTTATCCTCACTGGGGACAACTAAGACATGCTCCATTCCGTCCATCTAGAAATGAGAGCGTCTTCCTCCATATTTTATGAACATAATGAATGTGGTATTACAAGTAATGATACCTTCGTGATCCCAGTCAAACTGTTCTAAATCCACATAACAATTGGAATTTATGTCAATGAACACTACCTCATCGAATCGTATCTATGATTAAAACTGTTAACAATGCAAATCTTCCAAACAGTAATTTTCACAATTTTCTATAATTATATAGATCGATGTAGTATCAATGTCAAATGTATGTGATACGCAATTATTGACACGTTAGTCAAGTTGTTTATATCAGGATGTAACTTTTCAACAGGAATATGAAACAGGATTTTCTTTGAAAAGCAATTGCCTATAAATGTCCTAAATGTTCAATGTTGTACCTCTCTAAAATTGCAATTATATTTTAACTACTGCACGAGTGTCGATGCGTAAATGGTTAAATTATACGTATCGGAAAAAAATAAGCAAATTGGATATTTTATCGTGGTGTAATATTTATTCTATGTACTTAAATTGATAGTATTATCAATCAATAATCCGATCGCAAACAGAAGAACTAAATATCTTGCAATATATATAGGGACAAGTTGAACTACTTAGTCGGCACCAATACTTCAAGGGCATCAAATCGCATATTTATGGACAGAAAACAATACTTTGGCCAAAATTTCGATGTTTTTAACATTTTAAAAGTCACATTTTCGAAATATTCTAGGAGAAAATGAATCATAGTTAGTACAGATTTAATATAAAACTAGTCATATGGAATAAGCAGTTCGGCTTTAGCAAACGTTAATGTCGGGTATGTCCTCCAACCTGCTGAATAACAACCCGGCACCATTTAATCATTGATGTGACTAGGTGCCAAATGCCGCTTTCTAACACTGTCTCTTGCACGCAGCATGCGTTATCATGCTCACCAGGTAAACTTCGAACACGTCGTCTTTGTAAAAGAGGCAGAAACAGCTCTCATCAGTCCACACCATTCGTCTTAAAGACCTTATACGCCATGTTATGCAGACTTCACGCATACCAGTAATCAGCCATTGTTTAGCCTCTGGCATTCGTCTTCTTGTCATTTTCTTGCAAACGAAGAACCAACTGTTTTGTTTGTCGAACACAACATGACAATGCGTCGTACAGCGTGCGTTTGATAGCCTCTTTGTTCGCCAATTAATTAACCGTAACTCTCTGGTTATCAATATTGAATAGACACCAAAATGTAATCATCTGCAACAAAAAAGCAATTTAAAGTATTAGAGATAGATAAATTTTAATATGCTTCACGTTTTCCAATATATAGAGGTTACGAATGATCTTATACTAGATGTTATTTCTATCGAGTTTGTTGACCATTTCCTACCTTCTTCTGCGTGAAATAATCCACTAGCTTAATGAGTGTCATATCTTGCTAGGCTCTTGATAAATTGCTTTATAATACATAACACTTTTTTTCATTAGTCGATAACGGTCACATGAACCGTATTTTGATAAAAATATTTTACATTTTCGATGTTTGTATATTGTTACGACATGCTCCGATAATTATGATTTTGTTAGCCGTATTTAAATTGGATAATTAGACGAAAACGGCAAAAAAATCGCATATTATCAATGTCACCGTTGCGAAAGAAATAGTATAGGATTTGTACTATTTGATAAGAGACCCGAATATTACAAGTACAAAGAACTTTATAATCGACAATTGGAGTCTACGAGACGTAAGATTATAAACATAAAAAAATAAAATGTACATTTTTAATGTTATTAATCACTTTGGCTATATGCATGTGTATGTTATTATCATCTGAATATATTTAACTGAAATATTATTTTAATCGAAAACAATTGTATGCATTTCACTTAATTACTCGAACAGCGACAATGAGAACTCAATAATGACCTTTTATTAATCAACTTCTTATTACATTAAACAACGTCTGAGTGATCAAGATGCACACTTATTTAATATTGTGTTGGAAATGGGTTCTGCATTTCGTGACAAGATGTAATGTCAAACGAAATTCTACGGGTAATTGGCAGTGTTAATCAACGCATATTATTCCTTTATGCAAGTTCACGCGAAATCATTAGCAAGTATGAATTCTCAAAATAGTAACTCATCTTTTAGAAATGAAGCTGACATTTCAAAGTGAGTGACTTTTTATATTAAAGACAGACATAAAGATATCAAATGCATATGGCGATCTAAATGAATACAGGGAACAATTGACCTGACACGAGAACGATTATCGCTCCACCCACTGGCCACGTGGTATTGTTTGTCCAGGTAAATACAATGTAGTGTTTACCTAGATATTGTTAGCTTGTGTAGCAATCAATATCGATCGCTTATTTGATTATCAACGCTATTGGTTGACAGCCCGCGCCAGGTCAATTAAATAAGAAAAATTAATTTAACGATTAAAGGTAAATGCACGTGTAAACATTCCAAGTCGGGGACCCCTGCTGTCACTTCTGTGTATGTATATTGTATGTGCTTATCTTATTTATTGATTATGTGAATGATTTTTTTATGTTTGTGTTTAAATGTTACCACTCCTGATCGAAATATATACCTATATTTCTATGCCCAATTTAATACCGCATTTTCTTTTAAAATGCATCACAAGAAGTGGGGTTTAATATCAAACAAACTTCAAAGGAAACACTAAGGTTTGTTCTTCACGCATAGATTTGGGTTTATTATATCGCGTTAAGCATATTGTGTATATATTAAGTCAAGTTACGATCTTGCTTGCGGAAACGTTTTCCAACTCAAATTCATTCTGAGGATTTTCTCCACCATTTAAACGAGATATGTCAAATACGACTTGTAATGTGTTGATGAAAATGACATTATACTCCATTTGAAAAAAGGTTATATTCAGCTGGAACCGTGTTATGCTTCCAGTCTATTGAAGCATCATTCTGCATGCACGTAATGTTATACTCAACTATAAATACAGAGAAATATTCCGAAATACTGTTGTTCAAAAACCGAACACGGTATTGAGAGAAGTTTTCAGATGTTTGAAAGACTTTAAGTTACCATTGTATGTCAGAAGCTACAACAAAAAGCCATCAACAAAGCTGCTTCGGAAAGTCAAATGTAAATCTAAAGCTACATTGTCATCTTTTTAAACATTATATTGTTTTTATATCAAACACGTCATATATTCAGATCAATGATATAAGCTTATTGAAATGTACTTACTTCAAATTAAAATCAAATTTTGCCCGCGCGTTTGTCTCATAGAAAGTAAGACATAATAAAGCAAAATTGGTATAAGCTTTCACAATTTCAACAACGTCATTATCGTCGTAATTTATGGCATAAAACGAAAGGAATATGTAATGCGACAGCATATAAGAGAAACTGGACTGGCACTTGTGAAAACAAGACAAAGCAAACGAGCATCACAATGAATTATCAGCCATCAAGTTTTTAAACATAATACTGAGTAAATGAATATGCGGACAGCTTTGGAAAATAATATCAAAAAGGAAAGAATTAGTAATAACACACATAAGTGATTCATAACATCTGGTAATGGATGCATTTGAAACGCAGAATGTTATTTTTACTGTTTTTTTATTCTAATAATATCACAAGGAATCCCTTAGAATATCTAAAATAGAAAATCGTCAGAAAATTTCTAAACATGTATCGGTATTATTATTTGATACAATTACAATTACAAAATTGTATTCAATAATGTAAGTTACCGGTTCATGATACAAATAAAATAATCAGCTGAACTGACTCTGTCAATGAAGCGTAATAAAATATGCAACACATGTAATGCCTTTAAAAAGAAAATATTAAGCATATAAAGAAATGTAAATATGCAAGTTATTAATGGTTTCATTATGTTGGTGGATGGAAGTGCAAACATTATTATACACAACAGCAGCGTTATTTTGAAATATATAAGACATATTTTATTTGACTGAGTAAGCATGCACACTTATATGAGAAAAGAGACAAAAGAAATAAATCTGCATATAGGTAAGCAAAACGATATAAAATATGTTAAAAACAAGCACAACTCAAGATGTAGTGTTATCCTTGTACATGGCGGTGAATACGTTTTACACAACACGTGACGCACTCTATTCTAAATGCAATTCAGTTGGATCCATGTTGAACTACTTTTCACCGCGCATTTTTATAGAGATGAACTTTGCACTTTAGGAAGATGGGGCTAAAGTGAATAGACCGTGAAATCCAGCATTGCTACTCTGGCTTTCGAAAAGCCCAAGACAAAAAAACAACTAATCTGCACCTACTGAGTGTAATATAAAATGGAAGTTCCGTAAAAGTAGAATTTCCATCAGGTCTGTCTGTTAGCTAATTCCGATTCTAATGAGTGTGAAACATTGACAGTTGTTAATTGGATGCTTGTCCTTTTGTCCGACAACTGTGAGTAAATTAGTTATTGATCTCACGCTATTAGTGTCTTTACGTCGTCGATCTTCTTTTAATGCATTCTAAAGGAAGTCACTGAATACCGAAAATGACAGAAAATGGCTGAATGTTATTACATGACGATGGCCTTGACTGTATGAGAACTCATTTTTATAAACAATGGCATAAGTGTAAAAACATCTTAAATTCTTGAAATAGGTTCATGAACTATTTTATCTATTTTGAAATAAAGTTTTACTCGGAATAGAACTATAAAGTCAAACGCAGTTATAAATGTTATGATTGATAAGTACATTTATACTGCTGAAAATGCGTCGCTATGATCGCTATTATCAAATATGTCCCTCCGCATGCTTAAACTTCATTTAGTATAATCTCCGTTGTCAATTTTGTTTGATAATCGCCCATCTCCATCAGGCATGATCGTTTACTAATCGATGGATTCTCCAATTTTGGTTCCCTTTGGTCTCCTAAAGGTGCCATGTACTTGTGTGTTTTTCTACTTCTGGGTATCATGTATCTGCAACCAGGGGGACTCCATTTTAACTAAGCAACTGGCATATTGATCATTTCGTGGTATAGTTACATCACATATCGAATACTCATAAATATCTAATAGCAAAGTATGGGTCGTTATCTGTATTCAAATATTGAGGAAAACATTTAGAATTAAACTTGTGCATTAAGTATTTTAGTGTTTTCTTTGTGTTTTATTATTCAATTATATTAAATAAGTAAAATAGCTTCAACAGTAGGATCAATACTAATACAACACATGGACAGTTTAACGAAATCAAATGGGAGCAAAATATCGTGTGGGTTTTTAATGACCTTATAAGAGTAAAAATATTTTGAAATGTTATGTAATCCTAAATTATAAAACTATTATTTTTATTATTATTGTTATATATTGAACCATCTTAAAACATATAATTAACCTCAAGCAATATGCAAATAACCAACAAGATATAACATTATGTGGCTATAAAATTGCCTCCATTATTTTAAATAGAAACATAAAAATGTAACTGTTTTAATAGACTTAGCTATGAAACGGCTGCAAATAATGGCCACACCTGTTTTCACAGGCTCGTAAGCTTGACCATTTAGCGCGTGAAGTACACAGTTATGTGTGGTGATCTTGAGTAAGACACTTTACTTACATATGCTTAGTACTGGTTCTACCCAGGGAAATTTTGAGAGTGATTTGTTCAAGTTGTTAGAACTAGTTTTACAATAAATGTAATAAAATATATATCAAGTTTAAAATAAAAACAAAGGTCTGTATAACTGTTCTCTTGTAATCAGTAGTTTTTTTAGTCGGTTAACAATATCTATGTGTTGTTGTTGTTTTATTATTTATTTTCGTCCCCATATCCTACTAGGAAATTACTCTGAAATATTTTCACATTCATTTAACATTACCAAGCACATCGGCACATTTGGATTGCTCAAAAACAGCTAAATAGTCAACATTTGGCAAAAATTAAGCAAAAAAATACTCGAAATGTATCAAAAACATGCGCGCCGTCCAACAGCAGAAAGAAATTCCGATAAATGATATCAAGTGCGTGATAACAGTAGTTATTTTCTCGTATAACAGTTGTCAGATTCGATAGAAACGATCATTAGAGTGCCGACTGTGAAAATTAAAATTGTATCTGTAAAGCTTTCGCAGTCGAATGTCTGATAACATAAGCGGAAACAGGAATATCTAACGACGACACTCTACATGCTGGTTTATTCAACAACCTGACATCTCAGACAACGACTCCGGTATGTTATATCATAATATAAAAAGCATGAAATGCATTGTCTGTCACACAATTCATAGCACTTGACAGTGACGTGTTTATACTTCCACTTAAGCAACTGACCAATCATCATGCGCGTATGACCTTGCTGTGCAACGGTTCCTGGTGCGTAGAGCTATATCGTTTCTGCAGTCTGCTACCCGCAAAACAAAATTGTAAAATGTTTCAGCTGTTTCAAACAAGATAATCCTGAAGTACATGTTTATTAAGGAGACATATTTTAATAAGAGTGACTTTTTTACTTTCAATACATTTGAAGTGGTCTATATATCAATCATATATCAGTAGATCAGTCTTTATTTTATTGAAAGTCGGTTGTGTAAAAATAGTTTAATAAAATATCAAATTTTATAAGACGATATCAAAGCAAATTAGATGTTACCAGGACAGTAAAATAATATTTATTTTAACTTTGTATTTACCTAAGCTTTTCAAATATGACTTTGAGATTTAAAAACATCAGTGAATAGAATTTATAAGTTCGAATATGAATTTAAAAAAAAATTACAAGCATAATATTATTTAAAATCAGACAACAAAAATGATATTTTTCTGCGAGTTATAAAGTTATAAACCGATATTAAAAATATACGTTTTTATTGCATGCTTATGAGTTTTTTGTAACGATTTCTCCGTAGAATCATCATAATTATCAAAAAAGTACAGCATGAAACGTAGCATTCATTCAAGGAACAAGATCACCTAAAAAGTAAATTATTTTAATGGAGTTTAACGCCTTTGTCAACATATTTAACTTATCATTTAGCAAGACATATCCATTTTTTGTGGAAAATGAATGAATGAATGGTGTTTTACGGCACGTGTGGAAAAAGATCTCAGAATGAATCAGAATGAGCCACCGTCCTTACATTCTCACATTATGTTTTTGGATCAAGCGGGACTCGAACCAACTATCTGCACAACATGTATTAGAAAGAGGTTATAACATATATTAAGAAATTGGTCGATTATATTGGTGGAGAAGTACTTCAGATACAGTAACATTGACCCCTCTACGGAAGAACAACTGAAGTTCCGTCAACTATGACAATTAAAACAATGTAATCTAACCATGCTTGATCTTACGACACCACCAGCGGACACTAACGCAACCCGAATGCTCTACTTGGCGTTCTTGTTCTATGTAGTAGTCAATTTAACTTTAACAACAAAATACTATCTTATCTGTGTCTCTAATCACGTATCATTATTGAATTTTAACTTTAAAAGTTAGTATTTTCAAAACTAAAACATGGATTTGTCAAATACTTGTCGAAAGACGATGGTGCTACTAGCAGTATTCTTAGGTCTTCTTCTGCAAACGATACTGGTTGTCATTGATACCGTTTAAAGAGTTAAATGCCACTTAACCTCATTTCCTACATTTCTTCCCTCAAAATTAAATCGTTTTCCGAAGAGTTAACCGCTAAATATTAGATACCTTATCATTTATGTAAATGTAACTCTGAATTTCATAGAACCGAGTTAAATCTACGAGTGTGATGCATCCATTTGATGTTATGAGTGTGCCGCATCCATTGAATGAAGTGGAGTGAACCGCATCAGGTTTTAATATTCTCCCGCATAGATTTTAAAACATACAAAATGGGAAAATAAATTCGTTTTATGTAATAGTTTAACAATATTAGACATCAAAAAATGTTATGGTAAAGCTATGTCCAAGGAAATCAATTAAAAACAGAATCTTTTGGACATTTGTATAGAGTCGCATACTAACAGTACTACAACTTTTATGCGTTCTCACATTGAATAAATTAATATAACTCATATTTAAGCTCAGTACAATTTATGTATTGCTTGTATTTTTGCCGGTTTAAATTAAAAAAGAAATAATTCAACTTTAAACAAATTTCATACCTGAATCGAGGCAGGTTACTTCTCTTTTTGGAGCTCTCATCATTGAAAGTCACGTGATTTCCACTTGTGAAGAGTCATGTTTAATATCGCTTGGCAATACAAGAAGACTATGCAGACTTTAATGACCACTTACCCAAAAGTATTGAATTACATATTGTTATGGTAGCGTCTGTCTACCAGAAATAATATACGTGTACGCCACTGCTGCTATTCTGTGATCAGTCTATGTCATACAAATGCGTTGTTTGTAACTTGGATAGTTACATAAATGACACACACGGACTGATGTCGTAAACGATTAAATAGCGTCATGGTGTGTTGTGTTTGCTTCCTTCCAGTTTGTTTTTTTACTTCCATGATGCCATTTTCAAAAGGAAAAACAAGTATACCATTCTCAGTCTATGCCATACAAAGACGTTGTTTTTAAATTAAGATATGTGAACACGTGACACATGTGGGCCCCATACTGGTGATCTTCGTCTGTCGTCCATGTCAGATTGATGCCGTAAACGATTACATCAGGCCATGTTGTGTTTGCTTATTTTGTACGTCCATTATGGCAGTTTAAAAAGGAAAATATTTTTAAAGGGAAATATACGGATGGATATGCCAGTCACCTGTTTGTAGCATTTAGTTTAGCTTTTGGTATTCCAAACATTGTACATTTAAGGTGATTTGTGTTATAGTTGATAGTTCGAGTTGTGTATAGTTATACCCACTTTAAATCGTACAGAGGGTTCACGTAATATACCAAAATAAACATTCGTACATGTAGCACACTCCACAAACATTAGTATCGTTCATTCGCAAATGCGAAATCAGCACATAACTTATTTCCGTATCCCTCTCAGTTTTAATCAACACAAACTCCAACGTCTAAAGCAACATAATTTGATATTATGTTAGAAAGGTCATGTATTTTAGTTTTTGTGTGTTTCACAGTGAAAAAATTACCACGAGTATGACTTTATATTAGGATGGATAATCAAGAGGTAGGAAACCATACTCTCCAATTTCATTTTTGTATGACTTTTCTTCTATTCTACATTTTCACAAATGGCCATCAATCAAGGGGTCTTGAGTTCGAATCCACGCCCGTCCACAATATCCGTAAGAATCGATATTCGTCATTGCGCCTTATTGTCTTTCGTCTGTCACCACTGATTCAAGTGGGAAAGTTATCAGCTACTTTCGGAAATAGATGTGCTCGAGTACTGGTTAGTCTTCAATAATAATCCCAGGAAAGAATTATTAGATTAACTGATCCTCGGTTAGCCCTCGTCGGTAAAATATGACGCTAACTATTTATGTTCCACTGTTATTTCCCCTACCCATTACTTTGTGTCCAGCTTATCGTCTAATGTAGCTGTTTATCTACTGATATATAAATTAACCCATCGATCAATCATTTTGCTTTCAGAATCATGTTTAATATATTTTAGCTGATCGGAAAACTTCTAAACGGGTTTGCGTGTTCCGTGCCTAATGTCGAGAACCAGGAAATCATTATTCTGAATTTAAAATCGATGTTGCGGTTAGTTTATCTTTTGCATATAAACGAGTAAATGTAATCATGCATGCTTTGTCATTTGATGCTCATAACGTGCAAACGGAAATAAGATCTTTAAACGAGAATCTATAATTATAACCGTCATGCAAAAGTCTTGTTATATATTGTTGAATTACTTTATCGGCGAAACCGCTTTAGTGTTAAAATGGAAATTTAGACAATATAGCTGAAATATAACGAAATATAAAA
The DNA here is from genome assembly GCA_029582155.1 of Panopea generosa. Classification (NCBI taxonomy): domain Eukaryota; kingdom Metazoa; phylum Mollusca; class Bivalvia; order Adapedonta; family Hiatellidae; genus Panopea; species Panopea generosa. The sequence continues at coordinate 49,251,028 of CM055897.1, forward strand.
CAAAGATACGCAGTGCATGCTCCTCTGGTTTACACAGGAGTGCCAGAATTGCATCAGAAAGCGTTTTGAGGAAATATTTTACGGATCGGTAGCGTTAACACAACAATAATGATTCATGTTTAAGCTCTATGTACGTCTACATCGTTGTTCGTTGGTGTTTGTTAAGATTGCCTGATGCTATCAAACTTTCATTCGCTCATCAATATATCTCAGATTGTACTGTTAAGAGTAGGCAGGTACTGTTCTCAAATCATTTGACTAAGACATATTGTAAATGATACATTAACATCGTTAGAGTCAGTAATATTAAAAACAGCATAGCTTTTAGATTTACCTAGAGTTTTATACTTAGTATCTTAAAAATATAATATAACCTCTGGTCTTGTCTGGAACGACGTATGCTCAATCGCTATTGCACAACGTGTGGTAGATAACTGCACTGATACATTGTTCTTACTTAAATATTGTTAAAATCCTAATTGGCGCCCTTAAGACTCTCCAGACATTTCAAACATTAATGGCTTTGTTTTACTTATTTTAATGTATTGTCTACTGTTGATTTGCTTAACTTAAACAGAAAATACATAAAAGGTATAATCATTTGTACAATTTAAACTTGGGCCCAAAGTTTAAATTGTGTTGGTGTTTAATCGATCGTATTATATTAGTCGGGTCCAATCTTAAATTCAAGCTTTAGAATAGAACATGACAGAGTATTCACTCAAAGTTCAGCATATTGCCAAACTTATTAAACTACAGTGAAGGATTGATGAAGTCGTTAGAACGTTAACTATCTTAAATGAATTAGAATTATATTAAATGTTCTCAACGCGTAACTAAAATGCCTGTTTGTGAATTGTTTTACAATAGCAGTTCTATTATTGGACAATAGTATATACGGTTGTTTAAACGTCAATCTATGCTATAGCTTTTGGATAATTGTTTGTTTTGTTTTTTTATTTCAGATACCTGGTAATCTATTTATTCATCCCGTGAATTAGTGCGTCGCGGGTCGGAGTGGGCCATCCCACCTCAAACTTTTCAATGCAAATATAGATAAATATCAAGTTACTCTCATTCTGTACTCTCGTTCATCATTCCTATGTACTTCATCACTGTTGTTGGGGAGTAGTTCATTATACATATTTTATTCAAAACAATTTAAAATAAGAAAAATAAATAATATTGAGGAACAAATAAATCCCTATTTTTAACCTCCAAACTGTTATAAAATTGGATGGTATTTTTTATTTCTTATATGTGTACCTTGGTTAAGCTGGGGATGGGGTCCGGATTGTTGGTAGTCCGATTGATTGAGATAATTATAATTTTATTTTTAAATTTCTTTTATAGTTTTTGTTATTTCCCAATGCAATGTATTCAAGACATTTATAAGATAATTTTATTCTGTTTTGAAGAGCTACAATACTTAGTTGGTTGTGTATAAGTTTAGCACAAAATATATATTTCTTTTGGAAAGTTAGCTGGGGACATTCTTGTAAATTTTAGATAAAAATATGAAATGTCCAATTCTCCATTTAATACCAATTATAAAAATATGTCATTTTGCTTTTAGCATGTGTCGACACCGTCACATATTGAATTGTTAGTGACTGATAATTGTTACTTAAAGTACATAGCATCTGTCATTATGTCATTAGGCCTAGCAAAAATGTTATAACATTGTGAAACATCATTCAAGCTGCATTTTAGATAAAGTAACATAATTTAAGACATTCATAACTTATTTTATATTCATTTGCTTTAGTTTCAGAAAACAATATTTGACGTTCAAAATTCTCATTCAATAAACGCAGTTTTTCATATCCTAATGAATCAATTTTGAGACTTAATATGAATGCAAGAATTGTGTCTTGTGTTAAAGTGAACATCTTAGAAAACATGGAATTCATTTCAGTTGATACCTTATTTGATGTTTTATTTTGATATTATTACAGAAGTTAGATAAAATTATTGTGTATAAAATAAAAAGCAAATAAACAAAATATAATGTCATTTGTATTTCATGAAACTATGTTTTAATCACGTTTTAGTCAAATACCTCAGTTTCTAAACATTCATAATGGTAAACTGTCCATCAGGGCATTGGCACCATAACAACCACACTTAGAAACAATACATAGTGTTTATTCAAAGAAGATATTTGGTTATATTATAATATTATTTTACAGTGTTTGTACAATATTTGGATATATACTGAACGAGTATGTATTATGATGAAAACCATATTGGACGACACGTTGTAGGCTCCAATAAAGGCATATCTCAAAATTCCCGTTATCTCAAAGCTGCACTCCTGTTATCTCAAATTTCATTAATAAAATGTATTCACTATTTCGAACCGTGTTTATGGTCCAGACAATATAAACTCAATCGATTTCTCACACGTTATGTTGAATTTTCAAGACCGCGTGAAGATGAAAGGCTAGCTGCCAAAGGTGATGCTTGGTGAAACAAAACCTGTAATTTATCACTTCAGATAACGGTAAAAATTGCACAAAATTCGATTCCGGATACATCGAATTTCGGATAATTCGAATTATTTTATGATCCAAAGAAATTTGAGTTAACAAGTTTCGACTGTAGTTAAAATTCATTTTTTTTTTGGAATTCTGTTGAACTCGTTAAAACAAACTTTGCAAAACTCATCGAAGTAATCATTATGTACGAACCGTTTATTTAATATTGCTGAGGTAAAACATCTAGCGAATATATTTCAACATGTATGCTTTATTTTCACCTAATATCAACATTTAATAACTTCATTAATAACTTCCAGTCCTCGTAGCTGAAATAGAAGTACAAACAAGACATGTGTCACGATATTGTTCAGTTATTTCCAAAAAAAAAAAGACAACGAATTTGTGGAAAACTTCTCGAAAATTATCACAACATACTTGCAGAACTTTGTCAAAATATACGACAAACTGAAAAACTTGACGTGAGAACGAATATATCTTATTTTGAAAATGTTCAGAAAATAAATGCCGGGTGGATATCACATTTGTTGACCGAGGCCTTAAAGAAATCAAGGGTTACTATGTTGCAAAAACGTTTGAAAATGTATCAGAAAAACAGCAAAATCTCTTTTGAGAATATAGGTACGCCTGGCGAAAAGTGAGTTCATTATTATGATTGAAAATGAAAAGCATCTGACAGATTCTAGGTCACGGAAAATGCGAGACGCTCATGTATTGCCAAACGATTGCAATTTGAAATAGAAGCTCTACATGCAAACTTTTCATTAGAAATGATCCTGCCGTACAGACAACTGAGTTAAGGGTCAAAATTGTCACAGGAAGGACGGTTTTATAAAACGTAATTTTTAAACAACTGAAGAAATACTACAAACTGCGTCGCCCTATAACAGGTCTGAAGTATGTTCAGCTTTTGCATGACAACGCACCAGACCACAAAGCCCGTATTGTGACTAACGTTTTGCAGTCAGAGAAGGTCACTGTTCTCATTCACCCCCTACATGCCAGACTTGGCCCCTCTGAGACTAGTTTCCTAAGACAAGAAAACACTTGTCTGGATAGAGATGTAACTCGAGTAATCATTCTGTACTGTTGTAAAGATTGTAGCGAATAATTTTCAACATGCCTGCTTTTATTGCAACTAACATAAATTTTTAATAACTTCGTTGTCACCAATTCTCGTTAGTGTAATAGAAGTAAAAACATGAAATGTGTGCATGGTAATTTTCAGTTATTTCCCAAGAGAAAAGTAATTTCTGTTATTGTCCAATAAAGATTGTTCTAATGAATGAGTGAAATGGAAGTGACACACAGACATATTTGTCAGTACAAAAACGTTAAACTTGTTCAAGCTTTGTGACTTTGTAGAGTATGTATATATATTTTCGTAAAGCCAAAACGAAAAACAGCACAAGTAAACGACCAGCATGCTGAAATAAAATAGGTGTTCGGTCCACTGGGTGATCAAAATATTTGAAATTCCAGAATATGATACAAGCATGATGTACAGTTAACACTGAATGAAAGAACTGTGGATGTGTAGTGTATATGCTGCTAACTTCGGTGCTACACGTAACACAAACATGTCGGCTATCAAAAAACTTGGTATACTCCGGAAACGGACTCGCAAGCAACACCTCACTAAAACATCGTTTTTTAATCATTCAGTACATCATTTCACCTTTCTGAAAACTTTGCCAACAACATTTTTGTTCTTCTTCACGGTAGTACAACAACTCATGTATGTCTTTTGTATTTCTCTTCAGAAAGATCATTCATTGAAAAAGTAATACTCGACTCAGATAACATGATTATGTTGTGTGGTGTATGAACTCTGTATTGAGAGCAAATCAATGGATTTAAACAACGTATCGAAACTCGAAATCTAGTTTATTGAACTTGATTGGAGTAAATATTGTACATATTTTTCGTCAAGTCCAACGTATTTCTACAATTTGATTCCACGTATGTAATTTCTTATAAAACACGTTTATAGCCGGAAATGTCGCGTTCCTCATGGTTGCCTGAAGTCTAACTTCGGTCGTTGGTAATATTTAACAAGCAACAAGTAATAATGACTTCGGTGAAATTTTCCCAAGGATAGCAACATTTCTCAAAGGGTATCAACGAGAGAAGCTGCAAGTTAACTGACGCTATGTAACATGTCTATTTGGCGCGATATGTAAACGTAAACAGGTTTGCCGTGTCAACGGTGTCATTATGTTGGCGTTAGTTTTTAATGTGTTTTCATTTGTATTTATTTATAAATCATTTAAACCCTGATTGAATGCCATGATGATGATGATGATGATGATGATGATGATATAGAAAAATGTAACCAGCAAGATAATAAATTGAAAATTATCCGTTTTGAGGTTTATTTGATTGGGTAGTGTTTATAATAGTCTATTTAATTGTTTGTTTTGTCGGTCGCCAGCGTTCTGCGATGTCATCATTTTATAGTTTGAATATTCAATGAAAATGCCAAAGCTTATAATTCAATCTCAATAAAGTTCAGTTTATTATTTGAAAATGAAGATGAAACTGGTTAATTTACTGAAATATATTTAAACCTCAGAATTAACATTAAACTTCATGACCAATGGTGTCTCGACTTGCTGATTTGCCAATGCTGTGTAACTATTTTAGATTAACAGTAGAACTTGGATATCTCGAACTTGGTTGGCTGGAACACCACCGATCGCTCGAACAACTAACCCGGTCCCTGCCAAATTCCTATTTAATTTCTATTGTTCTACTACCGTTGGCTAGAACACTGATAGGTGGAACAGTCGAACTAGAAATTAAGTCCCGCCAACACACTTACCTGTGTTTATTGCACCTTTACATATATTTAGAGAGAGAATTAGCAGTCAGGATCATGGTATGATCTAGATGTTTGGTGAAGAGAAATGTATACGGTTAAGAACTTGCATATTCACATGGGGGATTTGTATTTATGACTGGTATCATTGGTAAGCGGTTAGATGTCAGTCTGGCGGGCGGGACTGTTATCATTAACACTATCCAGTTGCATGTTGTGCCGACGGGGAGTTATAAATAATGTGATTACATTTACCCTTGTTATTGTTGTTGCTGCTGCTTAAAATAACCATTGATAATGACAAAGAGTATCATGTTGCAATGCGCATATGTAATTGTATGAGGCTGTCAATCACAATTTAGCTGAAATGGAACAAATTCTGTGTTGCTTACTGTTGTGTACCTGTCATAACAACATGTCGTTTAAGTTCAGGATGATAAAAAAGAGTCACAGAAAAAGAATCGAAATAACGCTACAAACGGAAACGATATAATGTTTTAGAGGGATTGTTTGGAGAAGTCTGAAAATAACCCATCATCATAGACAATCGGGTTAACTTTAAGACTTCAAAGGCTTCCTGGAGATAATTAAAACCGAGATCTCTTGCTTCATTGTGCACAACACTTCATAACTTCAATGTCTTCCCTGCGATAATTAAAACCTTTCTTCCGTGTTTACACCAAGAATACTTTCAGGACTACACCAGGGGATCCGGAAGCTCGTCTTAATATTGACAGTTCTTCCGGAATAGCCAGTCACAATGATAAATCAAGTGAAGACACACATCAGTTGATGATTGCGAGGTCTTCCATAAAACGTGTAATAGTTATATATATATATTATTGTTTGATACGCCTTCTGATAGGCATATTTAAATAGCTAACGTTATGCGTATATATATACATTCAAACACATGGGCGAGTAAAATGGTTAGTGTAAGTGTTACATAAGACTCCAAAATGAATGTCGAGTTTATTTTTGAAAGGTATATTTTACTGGATGTATAAAAGACATCATTTATGCGACTCAAATATTTATATGTCTGCCTCTTCAGACCTACATGCAATTTCTAGCCAATGTTTCGTTCGAACATGACTATGGAACTTGATGGATGCGTATTCACATGAGATGACACACATATATATATATACGTTTAATTAGTAACTATGCAAAGAAATATCATACTTACTGTTGACAAGATTACAATGGCTCGTTGTGTGTAAAAAGTAAACATAAATGTTCACATTCGACGTAGTATTACAAAGATATTTAGTTCAGAGGAAATAGCAATGACTAAGCCCCTTTAGAGAAGTACACTTTCCCTTCACCAAGAGTCATATTTTGCTGTAGTCTAAAGACAATTGTATTGATATCTTCATATAATGTGTAACAGTTAAATAGTACATACATGTATTAATAAGGTAGAGCTATCTCCAAAGATGGTCTGTTATTTAGTTTGTCCTGTTATTTCAAATGTCGTTACTACGTCGAGTTGATTGTATTCCAGAACACATTAGCCTTGACATTTCAAGGAAGGAAAACGAAACGTGAGAAGCAGGTGTTAATGCATATTCACTCCTTTGCAGCAGCATCAACAATAAGTCAATATATGTTCGACAAATCAATGGACGACGCAGCAACTACAACAGCATAAGATACAAGCATAGTAAACGTGTAAACACGCATGTGGCAGTCTCATTTTAGTTATTTGGCATGCAGATGATAACGTTTTTACAGCAGAATCCCGTTATGATCTACATTCTATGTTAAACATGCCTAATAGTTGCTGCACAAATAATTAATTGTCAGTAAACTGTACGAAAACCACTATAATACATATAAGAAATCCATCCTGTGAACGGTGTACTGATTTAGTAACCGGGCCCGATTAGATCAGTCGGTAACGCACCTGACTATCAACAGTCCCCGTGATGATTGATTTATGACATTGTGTCTCATTATCATTCGTCTCTTACCACTGATTCAAGTGGGAAAGTTATCAGTTACTGCGGAGATGGGGTGTGCTCGAGTACTGGTTAACCTTTCAGGATCCAAAGAAACAGTGGTTAGGATAACTGACAGTCTGTAAAAATGACGCTAAATATTCAACCAGTCAATCAATACTGTTGTACGTAAGTTTGTTTATGATGTAATTGAGTAAACGTGTCACAATATAGATACCTAGTTATTATACTGACAGAACACATAGATTTTTCAGTGACTGTAAAAATTTGTGCCCCATCTGTAGGCTGAGCGTTAGATTTACCCAGACTCTCCATATGAGGTTTTACAATATTATGTAAAAATCTTGATTTTTTTTCAGTTATAGCGTCTTGGGGAGGGTACGCATAATTATAGTTGCATAGATTTGGTGTGTATTGTTTTTAAATGTGGGTAAAATACGCATCAAACTCTGCCATTACTGGATATATAAGGTATAAGGGTAAAGTGGTTGCTATTAAACTGATGTCGCTGAAGTAATATGCTAACTTCAAGAATAAATCAAAACAATATTGTCAAATTCACAAAGTAATAATAGATGTAGGAACTGAATTATTTTATTGTGTTAGAAATATTTAAGAAACACAATGTAGAAGGATATTGTAACGTTACTGTAAATGCAATTGCACTTGTAAACAAAAACATATCGCTGATTGTTTATGACGTTGTCATAAAGTGGCATAAGGATTTAAATAGAGAAGTGTCAAAAGAGGTAATAGTGAAAATAAACTTATACTTTATAAACAATTCAAACATAAATATATTGTACATCTATACTATAAATTGGTATACAATAGATACAGCTCCAATAGCCACAGAAATTGGAAGATATCGACAGCTAAGTGTAAATGATCGAGTGTTTTTTTATTATAAATATGAAGTTGAAAACGAAATACATATGTTACTACATTGCCCTTTATATCATACCATAGAATGAGAATTATTAACAGAAACGGTAAGTGTTTTTAAAGAATTTAATTCGTGTAGCGATAATGATAACTGATGCTATCTACTATCGAACATATTGGTTTGGTTTTCATCGATAACAGTAAGTGAGGGAATGTGTTATAGGTACATACATGTAATATTATCTAAATCATAATTTACATAAAAGATGTCATTCAAATTATAAAAAAAATTCACAACTGAGATATATCGCGCTATCGAGAGATTAATTATTCATTTGTTTAGATTAGCATAAACAAATGAAATGCAGCTTAAATAACACGTTAAGATAAACTAAGATAAAGTGGTTTGTTAATTTACACTGTGGATTAAAATTACCCGACATATCTGTTTAAATTGAAAATCCGTTGCAGTTGAAGTGTTTAGTTATTAATTAATTAATTTGAGAAATGCAATTCCCCAAAGTTTTTCATTTACTTTGGCATAAGAGTATGCCGAATGATACTGTCGAAAACGGTCCGGTACTTGATTGATTTTCCAACGGGTAATTAAAAAGTGTAAGCGTATGGGGATAAAATTTCGATGTTTCTCTTATTTTATGCTTTAAAACAAAAAAAGTCTTACAAAGAGGAATTCTCAATGACAAATTCCATAGTGACAAATCCTGATGTCACTACTTATCATCGTTATTCTCTGTCTTTGTTTGTATTTGTACTTGTTATTGTGACCATGCCTTTGAATAATACGTCTGTTATAAGACTTATATTTAATTGAGAATATAACTGGTATTCATAAAATATGTTTTATAATTTCTAGCATTTTTTTACTAATGTTGACATTTTGTCCTCTGTATCGTATCATTGAGCTAAATATTTTATTATAGAGACAATGTATCATGTTTTCGTCATGTTGGGGAAACTCAGACGCTGCAGAAAATATAGTTCTCACAAAACCACGTGTCAATAACAAAGTTAAACGCATGAATGAGATCGTGAGCCAAGCCTACAAGTAAAATCAAACTTGTTCGAAACCAGCTAAAAGTGTAAGGGATTTTATTTACATTTTTGTAATGCGTTAGTTGGATTTAGCTTATCATTTCATAGTTTGATTAAATTGTGAGGATGATTCCGAGTTTATATCATCATCCCTCGATTCCGTTCAATTGAGAGAACCAATACCGAATATTGCTGTGTTGGAGGCCATCAGTTCGAGCCAAGGATCAAACCCGCGATTTTTTACTTGAGCGGCCAACACCTTATTCACTATAGTACTGCTACGATAAAATGTTGGCTTTTTTGTTGTTCAAGTGTGATGTTTATTATTTGCCCTTGCTGTGCTCAACCTTACATGTAAATGTTACTGTTACTGCTTAACTATTTCTTCTGGACATATGTTTTAATTCCGTCTTGCCATTAGACCACGGTAAACCTAATTATGATGTGATACGTTATCTTAACAGAGGAGAGAACATATTTGTTAGCCATTTAGTCATTAGGCTTAACGTCGTATTCTTTTGTTGCTGTTTATTTTATACTTTTGTTTCAGCTGGGGTAATTGTGTCTTCCATCTAAGCGTGCTCCTTTCTGTAATCTAATTGGCGACTTCGTGTTATATTTGCGAAAGTCTTCAACACTTTAACATTAAGTAATTAGGTTTCTGTACATTGATATTCGATAATACGGATCACTTGGAAGGATACAATGTAGAACGCTTGGTTATGTTAAGGAAGCAGAAGAGTCGTTTTTATTGAAAATACTGTATGCTGGCATGTGACTACCGTCACGATACTTAAGGAGCGTTAATAGGAGAGTATGGGTAATTTAAAGCGACATCACTATTTTATTTTCAAAAGAGAAAATCTTATATAGGCTCTATGTGTTTTCTTTACGAAAGGTTGAACAAATGTGAACGTATATATTAGACTATTTTTACACTTAAGCATAACGTTCATTAGTTTATGATAGCATTAAAAAAGTCTTTTAAATTACACCAAATAGTAATTTGACAAATGTGTGTTTTAAATATACGGCAGCATATTTTTTTCTTTGCGAAATCTGAAAGTGCTTATACTAGACCAAGGGAAACTAAATTGTTTAAAAAGTCTGAATATCCAAACTTGTATTTGAATGTGTCTTTTTTTTTAAAATCATATATAAAAGTGGGAGGGTATAGCCAATGATTTTTTTCAAAAGCAAATATATATAAAAGAAATTGTCAGTTGGTTTAAACATATTTATTCATAAATTTTGTACAGCATATTCCACAACATATATAGTAAAAGGATTGAAACGAAAGAAAATATTTCTTATATAGTTTCTCTCCTCAGTAACTTATACAAACATTTGTGTAAGGTGGCGAAGATTCATTAGATTAGTTTTGATATATTAACAAAATACAGTTCTATAAATATAGATATATGATTTTTACATCGATAGTTGTATGTCTTGTTAAGTTTTGAAAGAAAACACAATTTTATAATTAATCATATAAATTAGAATTAAAAAAAAAATAAACAGAAAAAAAAAGGCGGACGAGTTCAGGACTAAGGCGAGCGAGCAAAGGGAAACAGAAAAGCATCATATAGATTATTATTATTATTATTATTATTATTATTATTATTATTATTATTATTATTATTATTATTATTTTTATTATTATTATAGGTCATTATTTACAAGTCTACAGCTTTACAGCGTTGTTAGATAAGTTTTTAGTTTTCGTTATTAAAACGCTTACTCGAGAGTATATATTTGTGGACAGCTTTAAAAATTTCGACGTTAGTATTGTGGGGGAGATGAGGTTCTCCAAAGAGAAGTGTGTGAAGGGTAACAGTGCATATATGAGAGATTGATGCGAGAAGTGTAGCGCGTTCAATATGATAAATAGGACAGACGAGGAGGTAATGATTTGTACTTCCAATTGCTCCACATGTACATAGTGGAGAATTTTCAATATTTTTTTTTGAATAAGTGTTGTTTCAGCGTGCTACAATTCGTACGAAGACGAGTATGCAAGACCTGACATTTTCTTGTGCCTGTGTAAAAGTGTTTTGATGTTTTGGTAAGATTTTTATTTAACTGGTGCTTAAAGGCATTGATAGAAACGGCTCGTCTTGTTCCAATAGGTAGATTGTTCCAATCACGGACAACAGATGGCATAAAAGAATTATAGTAGAGCGCTGTTCTCGAACTTGGAATTTGTAGGTCATAACTATTTCTGAGATTATACGGGAAATTTTCACCTATTTGGGATGGTACTAGTGCAGATTAGTAGGGAGGAGTCATATGGTTTAACATTTTATAGAAAATAATTAATTTGTGTTTCGTCCTTCGAGTTTCTAGACTTTCCCACCCAACTTCTGTGTTTAAGTTATTAATTGATACAAGTTTTGTTGTTCCAGTTGCAATGCGTGTTTCGTGTTGAATTTTTTCTAACTCGTGTTTTTCATAATGAGTGCAGTTATCCCAGATTGTGTTACCATATTCTAACAGTGGTCGGATTAAAGATGTATATATTGTCTCCAGGGATCTTCTGTCTAGCTGATATTTCAGTTTTCTCATGACTTTAATTCTTGACCATACCTTATCCATAATGTATTGAATATGAGAGTGCCAGGTACAGTTGTTTGATAAAAGTATACCTAAGTGTTTGTGTGATTGTACTTCTGATATTTGTTGGTTATGCATATAAAGTGGTGGATGGACGGGTTGATTACGTTTCCTAGATATAAGAAGCGATTCAGTCTTCGATGGATTAAAAGTTACAAGCCATTGTTTTGACCATTCAGTGATTTTGTTGATGTCGGAATTCAAAATTTGTGTCAGTTTTCGAAGATTACAATATTTGTCATCTATTTATTACTATTATCATGTTCATTTTAAGTTTAGTTTTATATGTATGATAAAAAAATATCTTAATGACCTCATTTTCATCAATATCATAAAAATATTATATTTTGACGTATAGTTCGTCTTAAAAATTAAATTGCGCAAAAACGGGAACAGCAACGGAGATATTTCGTGAACAAGTTTATTTAAGATAATAATAAATATGTTGTTTAGCTGACAATCAATCTAATTACTTTCATTTTAGGATCATCCTTAAGTGGTATGATATTAATATCATGTAAAATGTCATGTTCAATTCACTTTATATAACAAAGGGAAATAAATAGTATAATCATAAAAATGCGGTAATTTATTTTTGAGCAACAATGACTGTATTCTATATTTAAAAAGACAGAAGTAATAAAAGCAATGGAAAGCACACAAACGGTAAAATGGATTATTCATTAAATTAACTGAGTAGAACAACAGTCCTTCCACAAGTTATGGCAAACGTTCTGACATAAAGTGTTTGAGCGAGGGTCAAACCTTCGGCCTTACTGGTGAGAGTAAGTGATACTGAGACGGCGCCTTCGACCATTTGGCCAATCAGGTGGATTTATTAATATTTCAGTGAGGTGGTATGTTTGTTTATCAACTGTTTTTGTTTAAAATATGGATGATTTCATTGTAAAACTTATCAAATTAATATTTTTGTTTATCCAAATCTTGAGATAAAACAGAAGTACAAACATTTTCACATGGACTGTTTTATTCGTTTTTCCTGTTTCTGCTTCACATGCTTCCAATAATTACGTTGTCGCTTCTCATTGTACTAATGAATCTAAATACATTAGATGTGTGCACGTTTGCTTTCATTTATTTCCCATGAGAATGCATTTATATTACGTTCCAAGAACAGTAGTTTGTTCTCGTGTAGCATTTTGATGAACGAGGTATATAAATTTGTATGCGTGAATCAGAATCTCTGTCAATGAAAATACGGTGTCGTTAGTGTTATTTCTAAGAACGTAAGTGTATGTGTGCAACCAAAGTGACAGGTTAGATAAAAATGTCACCTTCATACAACACAAAATAGAAATTAAAACAGTATAAACTATTTGGCTATGTACGTATATATTTGCTTAATCACAGATTACTCTGAGTATAATATATAGGTCCGAGTTTATTGATTTATATACACTATTTGAGATATGCTTAGTTATTATAGTTGGTTTGGATAAAAACAAGAAATTACTTTCTGATATATGAATATGTACTGTCAAACCTGTCTTAAGCAGCCAGTCAATGAATAGAGCATAATTGATTTTTTAAGACAGATTGTTTCATAATACAGGCTATTTTTATCTAAAAGCATAGAACTGGGAAATAGCAAATATGGCTGCTTAATAGAGGTGACCGCTTATACAGGTTTGACTTTACTGTGGAAACCAAGAACGCAACTAAGAGAGTGGAATAACAGACTCGATTTTATCATAAATGTTTATGAGATGTAATAGAACTAGCACCCATCCACCCTTCACAACCACCTACCTACCCAACAACACGACACCGGCTTGGTCAGTATTCTATTGTTGAGGTGTATAGATTTATCTATCGTCCCAAATATCCGAAAATCATGACACACATGACCAACATCATGAACAGACTCAGTCAGGAACAGAAACACATAAGCTTCTAATGCTTTCTTCTTAGTCGTTTTAACATGCTAATTGTTGTTCATATTAAATGTACAATTTCAAATGTATATTGTGAACAAACTGTTGTTTAAACTAGAAAAAACTTCGTCTAACAGGTAATTTATTTTCCTTTCTAGATTACGATTTAAACATTCAAGGACTCCTTGGATCAGATATTAGTATCGCTATTCTTTACATTTAGGCGAAACGTTAAAACGTTACATGATATCGTCTGGCATGTCATTAGTATCACCAAGGTATTACAGAGTTTCATCTTTAGGTCCTTGGTATCGTTCAGGTCTCGCCATTTTATTTCTTTGTGGCATGATCACCATTTCAACACGAAAATCAGAAATCTTACGTTGAATGGTTTGCAAAAATTGATATAACAATTGAACAGACCTTGTTAGTTTTCTTTAACAAGACTTGATTTTGAACGGATTCCATTAATCTGATTTTGTTACATTTATTTCATTCACAGTACATCGCACGTAGTATAGCTAAAGACAGTGTGTCTACTGCTATTTATTATCTGATTCAGTCGTCAACTAACGTCGATAATATATGACAAATAGCAAGTCATGGAAATTTCCTCTGAGATCTCAATGACGAGAAGCGCAAGTAATATGGCGTTATATAACATTTCTAATTGAACCAAACATACATGAAAACAGATAATCTGTTTGTTGTACTAGTGTCTTGTTGGTGGTGTGTTTTATTACCAGTTTAGTAGTTCTAGACATGGTCGGATAACATATTGATCACTATGGATTTATTATGGGTGTTTGTATTTCACAGGTTGTGCTAGCTTGTTTTATTTTATTTTCTTGACAAAAGAAACAATCTGTGTGTCATTGTGGGAGGTACGGTACGAAACTTTTGTGAAGAAAAACAAACATTATGAGAACACTGAAGTCAAGTTTGACAAAATTAAGGCTCATTAACAGTAATGCATCCATTCATTTTCCTACTTATTTGTTTAATTATTTAAATTTCATTGTCACCAATGTCATCCATTATTGCCAGATTTTGTATTCTCCAATGTAACTGAATCATGAATGTATGCAGACACGTGGATGACTGCAATTGTTTGGCGAAGTCAGATAGATATGTTTTGTGCATTAGCGTATTTTAAATGTAATTTTAACGAAATGGCAGGTAAAAATAGAGTGACCATAAGGTACGAGTACGAGGTCTATACTTAACTTCATTTTATTAACACTTAATGTATCTAGTTTAACAACTGCCAAAGTCACAGTTATGGACTTTATTATAGGATTAAATTCATGAATTTAATCCTTATAATTCCAAACCTGATGATTATATTTAATTTGAGACTCATCAAGTGAATGAAAAAAAAAACTATATGCTGCAAAGTAAACGCGTAAGAATACATCTCCTATGTCCTGGTTGACATAAAATTCCCGAGATCTAATCCATACAATAATATCGTAGTGGTTATTGTTTCCATTATCAGATGAACTCGGTAACATAAGTAGGTTTATTGTAAAATGACAAAATATTTTTCAGTGAAAAAATTAAACACCCACCTTTTATCCCTCGATTTAGACAAATAAAAAATCAATATTTCAAGGAAATACCCACACAGTGTAGATGCTGACGTCGTTGTTTAGTTTTTGTCTACACGCTTGTTTTTAAAAAATGTGTCAATATTTACGAAGGTCATATAAATCCACGCTCATTGATGGGGAATCCGAATTTGGAACGTTTTAAACGATTTTACGTGCAAGGTTTGTGTACTTACATTGTCTCACGATCGTCTGCTTCTGAACTTCAACTACATGTACATATTTCATTTTTCCTGTAGAATTAATTAGTCTGAGGAAATTTTTGTCAACGACTAGTATTCACGTTCGGTAAACCAGGGTTGTGTTCAATGGTATACTATATATCTCAAATGTGAACATTTTATGACCTACTTCATTGTTTTTCTCAAAACTACTTATGATCTGATTGTGACGCCCGGTTAAATCGCTGAACCAAAGAAATCTATAAAACAATAAACCGAAGAAAACAGCTATGACTAGATCTAACATTTGTTTTTGTTGTATGTTATTATTAAAATAAGCGTGGAACCGTAGTGAACGTCATTTAAGTTCGTATATTGTTAAACCGACCATCAAAATGTCGATGCTTCTTTGTTTACGCGAGAAACGTAAAAGTAGTCCGGTTCCAGGGTTTTATCAAAAGATAAAAGCCTTTAAAAATTGACGTTGTCCAATGAAAATGCTTTAAGTACATATATGATAATGAGATTGGAACTATTGGCAAATGAAGCGTTCGGGATCACATTCATCGATATCCTCTTTGTCACGTGATTTTAAGTGTGACACCTATCCAATCTTTCTTAAATAAACTTTGGTTATAAAAGCAGATATGAGTTCCCCTTTTGACAAAATACTTTGTTTAAACTTATTCATTTTACTTCGGTTGTGAAACAAACTCTTGCAACTTAGGCAAATCATGCTCGAAGTCTTCCTGGGTAGAACCAGTACTAAGCATATGCGGAAAAATGTTTTTCTCAAGGACACCTCACATTGCCGTGCCGGAGGATCGTACCTACGACCCTCCGATAATTGGTTCGATGATCTACAACTTGACCACGCGCTCCAATCGACAACATACCAGTGTCTAATATATCTGGCCGAATTCAGATTGCTCAGTCAGTAGCAAGTATGGCTGACAGTCCAGGAGTCGTAATTTGGAATCATTGCCCCGTCATAGGTTGTCCGAAGATTGGTCATGAATGTTGTTCTACAGCAATGAATCTGAAATAATTGGAAAGTGATCATTGACCTGTAAAGCCACCTGCGGGATTCAATTAACTATGCTAAGATTCTTTGTCCGTTGTCAAATAACTTAAATGCTTTTAAAACAAAACTGCGCGTTTTCCGTACAAACAAACATTATATTTTACACAGGATCATGTACTCAGCTTCAATATCTAACACATGGATTATTGCTTTTTTTATCGTGCGTGCGTTCGTATGGATGTGCGTGTGTACGTGCGTACGTGCGTGCGTGTGCGAATACATTTATATTCAAATGTTTCAATTATTTGATCAATTTAAAGCTTGAACAGCGTGTCCTTCGATGAGAATATTGCATTTCATTTTAATTTTGCTTTAAAGTAATATGATCTCATTTTACTAATATCGTAATGGACAGTTTAAATCTGAGTAGATTCCTGTGAGAATTGTTTTAAATATTAAGAACGATGACTTCACTTAATCTTTAAAATCATCCACGATGCACGAGAAGCGGTTTTAATATCAAGTTTCTACAGTCGTTGGGATGAAAATAAAATCAAGTACCCGTGTTTCCGTCAATTATACATGCAGGTTATAGTAATATGAGCTTTTAATGTATGGCTTTACTGGCAATCTGCTAAAATTAACATTCCTTCGGGAACATCTGATTTGTGTGCAAAATACACGAGGAGGAAGTCACCAAGGTAGCATAAACCACCATGTTTGGTGACACAATGGGGACAAGCGATTGCCATTGAATCACTTTAATCATAATTGAAATAGCCATAGCATAAAGTAGCATACAACATAAACGAGTATGTGTGATCGAAAGGACGAATGAACAAAATGAACTGGAATCGTACGGCGTACGGACATAAAAACATTATATATCGCCAACAAACAAGCCTCCATGCACCAAAAAAATATAACCATACAGATTGAAAAAAAAACAACATAATTATGCATATAGAAAATGAGACGAGCCCATTGATACTTGGAGAACTTCAGAACGTCAGTATATTATTTCTGATGCTCAAATTGTCACCACTTACAAGATGCATGAGCTACAGTGGTTATATTCTTGCCGTGACGCATCTGGTACCCTGCAACCGTAAACGGATTGTTATTTTAACCCTCATTATAAACATAATAGTGATAATAATAAAGAATTTATTTCAAGAGGGTATCACTATTAGTATAATACAGCAGTCACTAATCAATACAATGATCGAAGTAATTATTTTAACATCACGGATTCCATTGAATCATAATCAAAACATGTCAACCTATATGATGAGGTCCTAACAGAGAATGAGTCCTATTGGAACCCCCGAAATATTGCTTTGAAAAGTTACTATCCCAAACTTCACTCACTCCTCGATCTGGTATCGGAAAAGGATAGACGAATAAATACCTCATTTCTCTATTGATTTCGTAGAAGTGAAAATTATTGCTTTAATTTAGGTTTCGTTGCAGTTTCGTCTTGATAACATATTGTGCTTAATTGTTTTTATAGAGTAAAGAAGAATTAGAGCATCCTAACAATTTCAATTACTTTGGCACCTAAGTGTCTCGAATGTCTTTGTGAAAAAAATGCTCGTCCTTAATTGGTTTTCCAACGTAAAATTTAAAAGAAAAATCTTAACTGTAAAGTGTAAGGGTATTGTACTATTATTGATTATTGTTTTTTTTTGTTTAACTGATTATTATTACCATAAAAACAACATGTGTGTTACATAGTAACAAACTTATGGTTATACCACATAAAAGTTTTAGTAAATATTTTTAAAATAGCTGCCATATTGCTAACGACCAGTCGATGAAATATCCCATTATATGAAATATCTAGCATGAATGATTAAATTAAAGCTTTGTGTCGTTTCATTTTTTTTCAGATAGATTGAATTGTTAAATAACTGAACAGAACTCCGTGTTAAAGACGTTATTTTGAGCTACATCTTCTTAAAGAACCTATTATTATAAAGTATAGTGAATACATGCCAAAGCTTTTTTAGAACTGTCCGCCTTGACAAAGGCCTGCGTCTATCCGTCTTATTCAATAAGATGCTTTCAAATACGATCAAGCTTACACATCTCGATTATCTTGGACGTTTGCTTTTACCACGGGTTGCAATAATTATTACACATTCGTCACAACTGCACAGTAATATATAACCTGAGCCTTGTACATCCATCAGATTATTAACAAACAACTAAAGTTTTGTGTATCGGAGTATGTTATAAATCAGCATTTCAAAAATATAAAGAAAAAGTGTAAAACATGACAAATACTTATAGTCTCTGACATGCACTATGCTACCAAACTATCGAAGTTTTTAGATTTACTATTACAATATATACTGAAAGAATAAAGAAACGACTTGTGAATTTCAGAGCAACATTATGAAACTATTATGAGCGATATTTAAAGTTTACGAATATGCATGTAAAGTTATTGCATTGGTGATTTTGTCAACATGGTCATCATTGTTGACAAAATCATTAATGGTGTACGTTTGTGTACAATGTCTATAACTGTAAATATCGCTTGTAATAGTTTGATAATGTGGCTCTCAGATTCACTCGGCGCTTCTTTATTCTTTTAGCGTGTTACTGATACTATGCCAAACAAAAATATTGCCAATCGATCAAAGTGTTTTGCGAATTTGGATACCACGAAACGTCTACTGAACCTTAATTAGAAAGGGGCATAACTCTAGTAAAAGGAATCATTGAGATCTTCTCACCACAAGGTTAAATTTTAATACGTGTAAACATTGGTTCAATGAGAAATCATGAGTAAAATCGATTTCGATTTTTACCGTTTTCTCATTATAAACAATGTGTACAATCGTTCATATTCGTTAAATTCTGTCGTATTCAGACATATATGCCGAGATGATGCGATGTTCAATTATCCTATCAATGATAATAAAACCTTTATTTAACGTTAGAACTCATTTAAACATGTAAACCTACCTTAATGCCCTCAAAATATATACTCCAGATGGCTGAATAACAAAAACACGCACAGTTACAGTATAATGTATAATAACAAACACACGCACAGTTACAGTATAATGTATAATAACAAACACACGCACAGTTACAGTATAATGTATAATAACAAACACACAGTTACAGTATAATGTATAATAACAAACACACGCACAGTAACAGTATAATGTATAATAACAAACACACGCACAGTTACAGTATAATGTATAATAACAAACATACGCACAGTTACACACATACAGTTACAGTATAATGTATAATAACAAACACACACACAGTTACAGTATAATGTATAATAACAAACACACGAACAAACACACACACAGTTACAGTATAATGTATAATAACAAACACACGCACAGTTACAGCATAATATATAATAACAAACACACGCACAGTTACAGTATAATGTATAATAACAAACACACGCACAGTTACAGTATAATGTATAAAAACAAACACACGCACAGTAACAGTATAATGTATTATAACAAACACACGCACAGTAACAGTATAATCTATTATAACAAACACACGCACAGTTACAGTATAATGTATAATAACAAACACACGCACAGTTACAGTATAATGTATAATAACAAACACACGCACAGTTACAGTATAATGTATTATAACAAACACACGCACAGTTACAGTATAATGTATAATAACAAACACATGCACAGTTACAGTATAATGTATTATAACAAACACACGCACAGTTACAGTATAATTTATACACAGCTACAGTATAATGTATTATAATAAAATATATTTCCTTTGAGGCACAGGAATATTAAAAAAATCATAGAAGTGAGGCCCTGGATCTCTTAGATTAATGGCCATTGTTCGCCAGATCTTTAAACGTATTTATCATAGCTCCCGAAAAGTGTTTCTCCAAGATATCTAAAATTAGGCCTTTGATAACTAGATACCTGAAAGTAATGCCAATGTTCCAGAGATCCCTAAAAATAACTGGCCATGTTCCCCAGATCTCCAAAACCACTGGGAGGGTCTCAGTAGTGGCTGTTATGAACACTGAGCTCTATAATTTATGAGGTAATGATCAGCACAGACGTTAGGTCTCACGTGAGTATATAAATTCTAACAAGCTACTATTGCATGGTAACCATTAAGTGTATTATAACTTTGTCGGTTCTATCATCATTGTAATAAATCCTAAAACTGCATCGCGTGGGTAATTACAAAGTGTTGTGTGTCATCATCTGTAATTAAAAAATAGTGCTAATATGTTATGCAGCTATATTTAACTGATTATTTATAATTAAAGAACACGAGTTTTCGATCAGCGTTATTTAGTTTATGTGCCTATATCGGGAATAATTAGGCGTTAACGGCGTAAACAACAAGGTTGTCGTAAATATCTGTTTTAATTTAGAGATTATCATCGCCGTTTCCTGCATTAATTGTGTGTCACGGTATGCGTGTGTTGTTATCGCTGTTTCCTACATTAATTGTGTGTCACGGTATGCGTGTGTTTTGGCTTAATCTTGTAGGCTCGTTTTCCACTTGTTTGTTTTGCAATGCTTATTCAACATTTTCAGAAAATGTATACAGAAATACACTTTAGGGTTAACATAAAACAAATGTTTGTTTTAATATTGCAGTATATTTCAGTTTCTTTGTAACTATATATTAAGCACTTTCACAATGGGTAATGTTGTTGTATGGTGTTTAGCGTCGCTTTCAACAATTTTTCAGTCATATCACGACGGTGTCTACTGGAGACAGTATTCTGAGCGCTGTCACACTGGATTATCATGCCGCAGACACATGGTATGATACCTCACCCAGTCACATTATACTGACACTGGGCTGACCAGATCTAGAACTCTCCTCTAAGTGCTGAGCGTCAAGCGAGAAAGCTTCCAGTACCATATGGTACACAATTGGTATGACTAGGTCGGGGATCGAACCCACGGTCTTCCGAATATACATTTTGCTCTCTGGTACCCAAGTTAATAGTGTAACATGTGGTAAGTTAAAGTTAAGCCAGTGTCGTGGAAACTTAATTTGATAATGTTAACAAACTTCATTTTAACTGACATGTTTCAGTATAGTTTGACCGGGTGGGAAACCAAGTTAATCATTAACTTAAAACAAATTACCGTCATCCGTGTTTGTATTTATACAATTGATAGTAATAAGTATATTAATAGTGCTAAATTAGACGTATAAAATAGTAATCAAATATTAAAAAATTGAATTATTTTTATTCGAAATATATCTTCACAAAATCATCTTATAAATTTACATCTGACGAAGTTTATAAACAAAAATAAATTCTTATTGCCACAGAAATACGATTATGAACAAACTTCACTACTCTGTGATCAAAACGGTCACTTAACACTGTAAGCGAACAGGCATACTTATTAACATACATCAAACCATAGTAAACTTATTTAATTTCACGACCTTTGTATCAGGAATGATTTTATCTCGTAGCGGTAATGCATCGATTGTCTTTCCTGGTTATTTCTTTAATTAATTCAATTTCATTGTCACCAATGGCCTCCATTAATGTTCTTCAATGCAACTGAATCATGAATATATGCAGATACGTAGATGGCTGTAATGACTGCAAATGATCAGGTCAGAACACTGGAATGGCCAGCATGTAGTCCGGATCTGAACCCAATTAAACATGTATGAGACGATATCGATCGACGAGATCGCCGGCTGCCACACCCAGTATGGAATGAACTACCTCAGAAATACCTCCACAATTATGTGAACTCAATGAGATCGAGATGTCAAGTAGTGATACGGGCGAATTGGGACCACACTCGTTTTTAACATTATTTTGACAATTATGTGAAAACTGATTGATTACGCATTTCAATAATTATGTAATAAAATCTTATTACTGTCAACTTTCCTAATAATGACTTGGTCATTGTAATCTTCAATGCTTTTTATTTGTGTCCAAATTTCAAGGAAATTACTTTGATACTTTTTGAGAAAATACATAAAATGTCAGGTGGCGGGTTGTCTGTTGAAAATACATAAAATGTCAGGTGGCGGGTTGTCTGTTGAAAATACATAAAATGTCAGGTGGCGAGTTTGCTGTTCCGTGCATTATACTTTGGTTATAAAATCATTTGTTCGTGCTGTCTTTTTCGACAGCATACCAGTATACAACATATCAAGCCGGATCAAGATAGCTCAGTCAGTAGCATGTATGACTGTCAATCAAGGGGTAGTAGTTTGACATCTCTATCCAGCCAAAGTCTCTGTGATGATTGGTTATGAATTTTGTTCCACAGCAACGAACGTCATCTCTGAATTGATGGAAAAGTATCATTGATTTGTAAAGTTTATAATATCTTTCATGGGTTTTAGGTGCGGATGGAAAATTTCAACCCGCGGGATAACTGTAGCAGTAACGAGGTTCTGCCGAGTAACTGCCAAACAGTTACCCCGAGTGACGGAATTTTCAATCCGCAACGAGAAACCCGTGAAGGATACTTTTCTTGTATACAGCCCAAACTGTGTGCTTTATAAGACTTTTATTCAGGTTTATTTTTATAGTAGCGCAAGGATACCATAATGTTTATAAATGAATCCGACATTGCGCGAAGCTTATTTGAATGGCGTTTGTCCACCGTCAAATAACTGCAAAGCTGTTAAAATGAAAAAGCACGTTTCCATACAAACAAACAATATATCTTATACAGGAGCATAACACCTCTTCCATATGTAACACATTGATTGTTGCTCTGTTTGATAGCAAGATGATTAAAAATGGATATACCTTTATGTCTTAGTTGTTTCGAATTTATTTCAACGAACGTTCGTGTGTGTGAATACATTCACCTTCAAACGTCTTAATTATTTGAACAATTTAGAGCGTAAACATGGTGTTCGCTGGTGAGAATTCGAACATTGCATTTAATTTTAATCTTGCTCTCAAGTAATATGATCTCATTTACTAATATCGAAATGGACAGCTTAAATCTAAGTTGATTCCTGTGAGAATATCAAAATATATTGAGAACAATGACTTCATTTAATCTTTAAAAACAACAAAGAAGCACGGTTTTAATACCAAGTTTTTATAGTTGTTGGAGTGAGAATAAAATCGATGTCCCATGTTGCCGTCATTTATACATGCACGTAAAAGTAGCAAGAGATTTTGATATTGGGCTTATGTTTCTTGCAATCTGTTAAAATTAACATTTGTTCCGGAATGTCTAATACTCTAGGAGGAGGTCAGTAACGTAGTATAAATCGCCATGTTTGGTGACACAATGGGGACCAGCAATTGTCATAGAATCACTATAATCATAATGGAAATATTCATAGCATCAAACTAGCATACAGCATAAATGAGTATGTGAGTTAACGTACGGACGGACGCATGAACAAATTGAATTGGAATGTACGGCGTATATCCTTGCCATGACGCATCTGGTATCCTGGAACCATTCATAACGGATTGATAATTTTACCACAGTGATGAACATGAGCAATGGCGGTTATATCCTTGCCATGACGCATCTGGTTTCCTGGAACCATTCATAACGGATTTATAATTTAACCACAGTGATAAACATGAGCAATGGTGGTTATATCCTTGCCATGACGCATCTGGTATCCTGGAACCATTCATAACGGATTTATAATTTAACCACAGTGATAAACATGAGCAATGGCGGTTATATTCTTGCCATGACGCATCTGGTATCCTGGAACCATTCATAACGGATTTATAATTTAACCACAGTGATGAACATGAGCAATGGTGGTTATATCCTTGCCATGACGCATCTGGTATCCTGGAACAATTCATAACGGATTGATAATTTAACCACAGTGATGAACATGAGCAATGGCGGTTATATCCTTGCCATGACGCATCTGGTATCCTGGAACCATTCATAACGGATTTATAACTTAACCACAGTGATGAACATGAGCAATGGCGGTTATATCCTTGCCATGACGCATCTGGTATCCTGGAACCATTCATAACGGATTTATAATTTAACCACAGTGATGAACATGAGCAATGGCGGTTATATCCTTGCCATGACGCATTTAGTATCCTGGAACCATTCATAACGGAGTTATAATTTAACCACAGTGATGACCATGAGAAATGGCGGTTATATCCTTGCCATGACGCATCTAGTATCCTGGAACCATTCATAACGGATTCATAATTTAACCACAGTGATGAACATGAGCAATGGCGGTTATATCCTTGCCATGACGCATCTTGTATCCTGGAACCATTCATAACGGATTTATAATTTAACCACAATGATGAACATGAGCAATAGCGGTTATATCCTTGCCATGACGCATCTGGTGTACTGGAACCACTCATAACGGATTTAAAATTTAACCACAGTGATGAACATGAGCAATGACGGTTATATCCTTGCCATGACGCATCTGGTATCCTGGAACCATTCATAACGGATTTATAATTTAACCACAGTGATGAACATGAGCAATGGTGGTTATATCCTTGCCATGACGCATCTAGTATTCTGGAACCATTCATAACGGATTCATAATTTAACCACAGTGATGAACATGAGCAATGGCGGTTATATCCTTGCCATGACGCATCTGGTATCCTGGAACCATTCATAACGGATTTATAATTTAACCACAGTGATGACCATGAGCAATGGCGGTTATATCTTTGCCATGACGCATATGGTATCCTGGAACCATTCATAACGGATTGATAATTTAACCACAGTGATGACCATGAGAAATGGCGGTTATATCCTTTCCATGACGCATCTGGTATCCTGGAACCATTCATAACGTATTTATAATTTAACCACAGTGATGACCATGAGCAATGGCGGTTATATCCTTGCCATTTCGCATCTGGTATCCTAGAACCATACATAACGGATTGATAATTTAACCACAGTGATGAACATGAGCAATTGCGGTTATATCCTTGCCATGACGCATCTGGTATCCTGGAACCATTCATAACGGATTTATAATTTAACCACAGTGATGACCATGAGCAATGGTGGTTATATCCTTGCCATGACGCATCTGGTATCCTGGAACCATTCATAACGGATTTATAATTTAACCACAGTGATGACCATGAGCAATGGCGGTTATATTCTTGCCATGACGCATCTGGTATCCTGGAACCATTCATAACGGATTGATAATTTAACCACAGTGATGACCATGAGCAATGGCGGTTATATCCTTTCCATGACGCATCTGGTATCCTGGAATCATTCATAACGGATTTATAATTTAACCACAGTGATGACCATGAGCAATGGTGGTTATATCCTTGCCATGTCGCATCTGGTATCCTGGAACCATTCATAACGGATTGATAATTTAACCACAGTGATGAACATGAGCAATTGCGGTTATATCCTTGCCATGACGCATGTGGTATCCTGGAACCATTCATAACGGATTTATAATTTAACCACAGTGGTGAACATGAGCAATGGCGGTTATATCCTTGCCATGACGCATCTTGTATCCTGGATCCATTCATAACTGATTGATAATTTAACCACAGTGGTGAACATGAGCAATGGCGGTTATATCCTTGCCATGACGCATCTTGTATCCTGGAACCATTCATAACGGATTTATAATTTAACCACAGTGATGAACATGAGCAATGGCGGTTATATCCTTGCCATGACGCATCTGGTATCCTGGAACCATTCATACCGGATTCATAATTTAACCACAGTGATGAACATGAGCAATGGCGGTTATATCCTTGCCATGACGCATCTGGTATCCTGGAACCATTCATAACGGGTGAATGAGCAATGGTGGTTATATCCTTGTCATGACGCATCTGGTATCCTGGAACCATTCATAACGGATTTACAATTCAACCACAGTGATGAACATGAGCAATGGTGGTTATTTCCTTGCCATGACGCATCTGGTATCCTGGAACCATTCATATCGGATTTACAATTTATCCACAGTGATGAACATGAGCAATGGTGGTTATATCCTTGCCACGACGCCTTTGGTATCCTGGGACCATTCATAAATGATTTATAACTTAACCACAGTGATGACCATGAGCAATGGTGGTTATATCCTTGCCATGACGCATGTGGTATCCTGGAACCATTCATAAAGGATTTACAATTTAACCACAGTGATGAACATGAGCAATGGTGGTTATATCCTTGCCACGACGCCTTTGGTATCCTGGGACCATTCATAAATGATTTATAACTTAACCACAGTGATGACCATGAGCAATGGTGGTTATATCCTTGCCATGACGCATGTGGTATCCTGGAACCATTCATAAAGGATTTGTAACTTAACCACAGTGATGACCATGAGCAATGGTGGTTATATCCTTGCCATGACGCATCTGGTATCCTGGAACCATTCATAACGGATTTATAACTTAACCACAGTGATGACCATGAGCAATGGTGGTTATATCCTTGCCATGACGCATCTGGTATCCTGGAACCATTCATAACGGATTTATAATTTAACCACAGTGATGACCATGAGCAATGGTGGTTATATCCTTGCCATGACGCATCTGGTATCCTGGAACCATTCATAACGGATTTATAACTTAACCACAGTGATGACCATGAGCAATGGTGGTTATATCCTTGCCATGACGCATCTGGTATCCTGGAACCATTCATAACGGATTTATAATTTAACCACAGTGATGAACATGAGCTATGGCGGTTATATCCTTGCCATGACGCATCTGGTATCCTGGAACCATTCATAACGGATTGATAATTTAACCAAAGTGATGACCATGAGCAATGGCGGTTATATCCTTGCCATGACGCATCTGGTATCCTGGAACCATTCATTACGGATTGATAATTTAACCACAGTGATAAACATGAGCAATGGCGGTTATATCCTTGCCATGACACATCTGGTATCCTGGAACCATTCATAACGGAGTTATAATTTAACCACAGTGATGAACATGAGCAATGGTGGTTATATACTTGCCATGACGCATCTGGTATCCTGGAACCATTCATAACAGAGTTATAATTTAACCACAGTGATGAACATGAGCAATGGTGGTTATATCCTTGCCATGACGCATATAGTATCCTGGAACCATTCATAACGGATTGATAATTTAACCACAGTGATTAACATGAGCAATGTGGGTTATATCCATGCCATGACGCATCTGGTATCCTGGAACCGTTCATAACGGATTTATAATTTAACCACAGTGATGAACATGAGCAATGGTGGTTATATACTTGCCATGACGCATCTGGTATCCTGGAACCATTCATAACGGATTGATAATTTAACCACAGTGATGAACATGAGCAATTGAGGTTATATCCTTGCCATGACGCATCTGATATCCTGGAACCATTCATAACAGATTGATAATTTAAACACAGTGATGAACATGAGCAATGGTGGTTATATCCTTGCCATGACGCATCTGATATCCTGGAACCATTCATAACTGAGTTATAATTTAACCACAGTGATGAACATGAGCAATGGTGGTTATATTCTTGCCATGACGCATCTGGTGTCCTGGAACCATTCATAACGGAGTTATAATTTAACCACAGTGATGAACATGAGCAATGGTGGTTATATACTTGCCATGACGCTTCTGGTATCCTGGAACCATTCATAACGGATTGATAATTTATCCACAGTGATGAACATGAGCAATGGTGGTTATATTCTTGCCATGACGCATCTGATATCCTGGAACCATTCATAACGGAGTTATAATTTAACCACAGTGTTGAACATGAGCAATGGTGGTTATATCCTTGCCACGACGCCTTTGGTATCCTGGGACCATTCATAAATGATTTATAACTTAACCACAGTGATGACCATGAGCAATGGTGGTTATATCCTTGCCATGACGCATGTGGTATCCTGTAACCATTCATAAAGGATTTGTAACTTAACCACAGTGATGACCATGAGCAATGGTGGTTATATCCTTGCCATGACGCATCTGGTATCCTGGAACCATTCATAACGGATTTATAACTTAACCACAGTGATGACCATGAGCAATGGTGGTTATATCCTTGCCATGACGCATCTGGTATCCTGGAACCATTCATAACGGATTTATAATTTAACCACAGTGATGACCATGAGCAATGGTGGTTATATCCTTGCCATGACGCATGTGGTATCCTGGAACCATTCATAACGAATTTATAACTTAACCACAGTGATGACCATGAGCAATGGTGGTTATATCCTTGCCATGACGCATCTGGTATCCTGGAACCATTCATAACGGATTTATAATTTAACCACAGTGATGAACATGAGCAATGGCGGTTATATCCTTGCCATGACGCATCTGGTATCCTGGAACCATTCATAACGGATTGATAATTTAACCAAAGTGATGAACATGAGCAATGGCGGTTATATCCTTGCCATGACGCATCTGGTATCCTGGAACCATTCATAACGGATTGATAATTTAACCACAGTGATAAACATGAGCAATGGCGGTTATATCCTTGCCATGACGCATCTGGTATCCTGGAACCATTCATAACGGAGTTATAATTTAACCACAGTGATGAACATGAGCAATGGTGGTTATATACTTGCCATGACGCATCTGGTATCCTGGAACCATTCATAACAGAGTTATAATTTAACCACAGTGATGAGCATGAGCAATGGTGGTTATATCCTTGCCATGACGCATATGGTATCCTGGAACCATTCATAACGGATTGATAATTTAACCACAGTGATTAACATGAGCAATGTGGGTTATATCCATGCCATGACGCATCTGATATCCTGGAACCGTTCATAACGGAGTTATAATTTAACCACAGTGATGAACATGAGCAATGGTGGTTATATACTTGCCATGACGCATCTGGTATCCTGGAACCATTCA
Source organism: Panopea generosa (assembly GCA_029582155.1). NCBI lineage: Eukaryota > Metazoa > Mollusca > Bivalvia > Adapedonta > Hiatellidae > Panopea > Panopea generosa. The sequence continues at coordinate 49,280,492 of CM055897.1, forward strand.
TAACGGATTGATAATTTAACCACAGTGATGAACATGAGCAATTGGGGTTATATCCTTGTCATGACGCATCTGATATCCTGGAACCATTCATAACAGATTGATAATTTAACCACAGTGATGAACATGAGCAATGGTGGTTATATCCTTGCCATGACGCATCTGATATCCTGGAACCATTCATAACTGAGTTATAATTTAACCACAGTGATGAACATGAGCAATGGTGGTTATATTCTTGCCATGACGCATCTGGTGTCCTGGAACCATTCATAACGGATTTATAATTTAACCACAGTGATGAACATGAGCAATGGTGGTTATATCCTTGCCATGACGCATCTGATATCCTGGAACCATTCATAACTGAGTTATAATTTAACCACAGTGATGAACATGAGCAATGGTGGTTATATTCTTGCCATGACGCATCTGGTATCCTGGAACCATTCATAACGGAGTTATAATTTAACCACAGTGATGAACATGAGCAATGGTGGTTATATCCTTGCCATGACGCATCTGATATCCTGGAACCATTCATAACTGAGTTATAATTTAACCACAGTGATGAACATGAGCAATGACGGTTATATCCTTGCCATGACGCATCTGATATCCTGGAACCATTCATAACGGAGTTATAATTTAACCTCAGTGATGAACATTAACAAACGCTGATAAAATAGACATGGTGCCCATTTGTAGAATTCCTATCCCTCTGCATTGACCAGATTCCGTGGAATCGTAATTAAGACAATGTAACCTATATAGCTAGTTCCTAACAGAGAATGATTCTTATTGTGATCCCCGAAATAGTCCTATAAAATGATTTCCACTCAAAGTTTTTCTTATCTTGCATCACTTTATCAAATCCACCCTGGTATCAAATATAAAACTACCTGACAACACATTCTGGATCCGCCCATATGCGTTCGGCCGGATAGACGGATACAATGCCTCATTTCTCTACTCGTAGGAATGAAAATTATTGCTTTCATTTAGGTTCCATGTAGTTTCGACTTAATTACATCTTGCGCTTAATTGTTTTTAGGGAGTAAAAAGAATTACACCATCCAAGCAATTTCAATTACTTCGGCATATATCTTTATGGAAACATTTCTCAGTCCTTAATTGATTTTCCAACGTTCAATTTAAAAGGAAACGGTAAGTTAACAGTACGATAATTGAATACTATCTTTATTAAACTGATTATTGTTACCTTATAATCAACATGTGTGTAACCTAGAATATCATTTATGGTTAAACAATATAAAAGCTTTGGGAATATTGGCACATAATAAGACAATTTCTTTAAAATATCTGCCAAATTGTTAATCGTTTCATATTTTCCAGATATATCGAATTGTTAAATAACTGAACTGAAACCCCTGTTTGTTTAAAAAGTTATTTTGGGCTAGGCCTTTATAAAGAACATACTAATATCATCCCTGTATCAATCATGGGGAAGTCATACTCAAGCCTTATATCATCTCTGTATCAATCATGGGGAAGTCATACTCAAGCCTTATATCATCCCTGTATCAATCATGGGGAAGTCATACTCAAGCCTTATATCATCCCTGTATCAATCATGGGGAAGTCATACTCAAGCCTTATATCATCTCTGTATCAATCATGGGAAAGTCATACTCAAGCCTTATATCATCCCTGCATCAATCATGGGGAAGTCATACTCAAGCCTTATATCATCCCTGTATCAATCATGGGGAAGTCATACTCAAGCCTAATATCATCCCTGTATCAATCATGGGGAAGTCATACTCAAGCCTTATATCATCCCTGTATCAATCATGGGGAAGTCATACTCAAGCCTAATATCATCCCTGTATCAATCATGGGGAAGTCATACTCAAGCCTTATATCATCCCTGCATCAATCATGGGGAAGTCAACTCAAGCCTTATATCATCCCTGCATCAATCATGGGGAAGTCATACTCAAGCCTTATATCATCTCTGTATCAATCATGGGGAAGTCATACTCAAGCCTAATATCATCCCTGTATCAATCATGGGAAAGTCATACTCAAGCCTTATATCATCCCTGCATCAATCATGGGGAAGTCAACTCAAGCCTAATATCATCCCTGCATCAATCATGGGGAAGTCATACTCAAGCCTTATATCATCCCTGCATCAATCATGGGAAAGTCATAGTCAAGCCTTATATCATCCCTGCATCAATCATGGGGAATTCATACTCAAGCCTTATATCATCCCTGTATCAATCATGGGGAAGTCATACTCAAGCCTAATATCATCCCTGTATCAATCATGGGGAAGTCATACTCAAGCCTTATATCATCCCTGTATCAATCATGGGGAAGTCATACTCGAGCCTAATATCATCCCTGTATCAATCATGGGGAAGTCATACTCAAGCCTTATATCATCCCTGTATCAATCATGGGAAAGTCATACTCAAGCCTAATATCATCCCTGTATCAATCATGGGGAAGTCATACTCAAGCCTTATATCATCCCTGCATCAATCATGGGGAAGTCATACTCAAGCCTAATATCATCCCTGTATCAATCATGGGGAAGTCATACTCAAGCCTTATATCATCCCTGTATCAATCATGGGGAAGTCATACTCAAGTCTAATATCATCCCTGTATCAATCATGGGGAAGTCATACTCAAGCCTAATATCATCCCTGTATCAATCATAGGGAAGTCATACTCAAGCCTAATTTCATCCCTGTATCAATCATGGGGAAGTCATACTCAAGCCTTATTTAGAAATATCCTCGTAGCCGAAGGCCTGCGTCAGGGAAACTGTCCATCTAATTCAATAAGACATTTTCAAATATGTGCGGCTTACGATCAAATTAACAAATAATGATTACCTTCAATGTTTGCTTTTACAGCGGTTTATAAGATATAAAGAAAGCGAGTAAAAAATGAAAACATTACAATACCAAGCAATCAAAGTTTTCAATTTACCATTGCAATGTTTACTGAAAGCATAAAAAAACGACTGGTGAATTTCAGAGCCACATTATCAAGCTATTGTGAGCGATATTTGAAGAATTTGCATGTTAAGTTATTTCATGCATCTTTATAACTTAATAATCATTTTGAGACGACGGATAAGCATTTGAATAATAAACATGTATATGAAACGTGATCGTACTTTGGAATTAATTCATTGCGAAAGTTAAATATTATTCTTTATATCACTTTTTAAAAGCAGTTGATGGTTACGACCCATACAGTGTTGTTTTATTTAACATGCATGCAATATTATCGATAGAACGCGTTAATTATGTCCCATTGGTGGCGGCCATAAATTGTATCAATTCATAGATAATCGACACGCAGCACACTTTCAATCAACACTTTGTTTAATTACGTGTCCGCACGATACAAATATAAAATCAAAATACCACAAAACGTCTGCTGAACCTTAATTGGAAAGGGGAATAACTCTAGTAAACGGAACCATTGAGATCTTCTCGCCACAACGTTAAAGTTTACTACGTAAAGATTGGTTCAATGCGAAAACATGAGTTAAATCGATTTCGACATTACCGTTTGTCTCATTAAAAAAACAATTTGTACAATCGATCATATTCGTAAAATTCCGTCGGATTTAGAAATGTACGCCGAGGAGATGCGACGTTAACAATACTATCAACGTATTTATTTAACGAAAGAAATCATTTCAACATGTAAATCTTATGTAAGGCCCTCAAAAGTATATACATTAATTACGTCAAAGTATTCAATAACTCAAACACAGATGCAGTATACTGTATAATTATAGAAAATCATCCAGTTTAGGCACAGGAATATTTAAACAGCCATCAAACTCACAAAAAAAAGATGTAATGAACACCGAGCTCTATAAGTTATGAGTCATTGATCAGTACAGACGTTAGGTCGCGCGTGAGTATATACATTCTTACAAGGCCGTATTTGTATTTCCGTAAACGGACAAAATATTACAGCGCAACCATTAAATACATGCATTACCCAATTGTTTTTTATTCATTATAACACATTCTAAAACTGCATCGCGTGGGCAATTACGAAAATGCTGTGTGTCGTTTATTCGGTAACGACGTCCGTTATTGGTTACATTTATTTATTACCCAGTTTTATTTAACAAATTATTTATAATTAAAGAACATGAGTTTTCGATCAGCGTTATTTAAGTTTATGTGCCTATATCGGGGAATAATTAGGCGTTAACGGCGTAAACAAACGGTTGTCGTAAATATCTGTTTTAATTTAGAGATTACCATCGCTGTTTCCTACATTAATTATGTGTCACGGTATGCGTGTGTTGTTATCGCTGTTTCCTACATTAATTGTGAGTCACGGCTTGAGTGTGTTGTTCTTGCTTGGTTCTAGTCGCGTTTTTTACTTGTTTACTTTGCAATATTTATACAAAACGTTCCAAAAATATGCGCAAAATATTCTATAGGACCAACATTAAACACATGTTTACTTTATATTTCAGTATAGTTTTCAAAACTGGGTAGTCAGGCAAGTAGAGAAAAATGTCTCGATAATGCGGGGGAAATGAGTATGCAATTTATACGGCATGGAGGGAGGGAGGGGGCAATCACAACTATTTTAATTTTGGCCTTGTGCATTTATAAAGAACAAATCACGCGTGTCCCTGGTTTGAGAACAAAGCCACGATTCGGCGATACTCGTCTGGAACACCTGACCACTAGATGATGCATCCCGTTGTTGTTGTTGCTGTTGTTGTTGTTGTTGTTGTTGTTGTTGTTGTTGTTGTTGTTGTTGTTGTTGTTGTTGTTGTTGTTGTTGTTGTTGTTGTTGTTGTTGTTGTTGTTGTTGTTGTTGTTGTTGTTGCTGCTGATGATGATGGTACTGGTGATGCTGATGTTGCTGATGAAGATGACGATGATGATGATGATGATGATGATGATGATGATGATGGTGTTGCTTTTGTTACTCGAAATTAACACTAACATACTATTAACACTTTCATAATTCAGCATTATATTAGTCAACAATACATCACATGCTATTTAAAGGACAGACATAAAAAAACATTAGATCATGAAGATACAGTAAAATCATATGTATTTATTTCATAAAGGGAGATAATTGAAATCACAAAAACGTGATTTCCGATTTTGAGATCTTTCCAGATGCACATTTATGTCTGGTTGTTCATAAATAATTATCTCCATTCATTTTTTAAAACGTCAGTTGGTTTTTTTATCAACATATGTTAATATGAACTATAATTGTAGTTCTGTACCACTGACAAATCTATTTAAAAAAAAAAAAGAATATTTTCCGTTGTAAGAGAGAGCTGACAAATGCAGAATTAAATTATAATGATTAAACATTAAACTAATGGAAATATATCTACCTATCATTTAAATACGCTATTGGCTTCCATCTTTAGTGATTAAAAAACACATCAAGTTATACAGAAGGCGTTTTTTTCCGACAGTATTATTCTACCTTCAACAAATGACCGGGGTCCAGTTTCACTAAACATCTCGAGCTGAGATTTTCCTCAACTCAAAAATTTCAATTTTTTAAAATGATTAATTGAACTCATAATCTATCAGATGACATAATGAAAATCATAACAATTCATTATGCATGGCTGAAGGATAACACGCAACATTATCTATGTAGATGAAGTTTTAACATTTCAAAACTATGAGTTGAGTAAAATCTCTATTTGAGATGTTTGATGAACCTGTGTTAATTAAGATCACGTGAAGAACAACGGAAATATGTTTCATCTCATTCCTGCAGCAATTAAACAGTTAAATAAACTTGACTTTCGATAATAAATAGTAATCGCAAATTTCACAAGAAAGCTTAGATAATTATTTAAACCATGTAAATTTAATAATTGTAACTAATTTTCAATTAAAAATATAATCTATTACTGCTTTAGACCTCATGATTTCATGCACTATGTGAATTGAATGAATCAATGATAATGGATTGAGTTAAAAAATGCTTTATGTAATTGAAAGTAAATGAAATGCAGATTTTTATTATAAAAATAATAACACCACTAGTGCTAGCTTCAACAGTTTTACTTTCAATGTATGTTTTTTATAAATATCAATTAAAGATTGAAACAAAGCAAGAATAATCACTCAATCAAGTTGGAAACATAAATTTAAATGTAGAAGAAAACGTTTATTTTGTTCTTGGAAGTTACATATTTCATTAAAATCGAAAAAAGTTTCTGAAATTTTCAGTGTCAACTTACTGCTTGTATAAATGTTTCTGTATGTCAATAGGATATAATTATTATTAGTACTATCGCGCGGATGTGTTGTCTGATCTAAGTAACTTTTTTTCTTTTTTCATATTTTGAATGGACATTTTTCTTGTTTTTAAGAACAATCAAAGTTCATTTAGTTAACATCATAAAATAAAGTGAAAATGTTTAAATCTAAAAGTTTTGTTATCACACTCACAAAACTATGTTTGAAATATAAACAGAGGAAAATGCATCTCGAGATTACCAATAGACGTTGTCAATAAAAACTGAATAAATAGAACGCAAACACCGCTCATATCTCGTGAATCTTTTCATAAGGGAAAATAAACGTCTTCGGCACTGAAGGACTCACAACACTGTTATCTCCCTTGAGTACCTCGGACCTACAGATGAAGGAGGTAGAGTTAAAACTTCTCTTTTTTCTTCTTTTTTCAGGGCTTTGTATTGCAGTGATTTAATGTTTCCTACCATGTGTTATAGGGTCAGTATTTTAGAAATCACTATTGAAAATTAGATGCCGGTACCAGATTTTAGTGGAATTCTGTGTTATAATTGCATTTCTTGAACCAGTGAAGAATTTGAGCCAAGACACATGCTGCATATTTAATTTTACTGTGTTTTGGACATAACTGTTACAATAGAGCACTATGGGGAATGTAATAGTGGCGTGAGACGTAAAGACTGGCGTACAGAAGAAAAGGAAAAGCCAAAACAGAACTTGTTCTTTAATTTATGCAAACATGTATAATTTTATCAACGTTGTTAACTGCTTTTGAATAGTATGTCCTGTAAAGCAAGTAATAAAACTGAACATTAAAAATATTTACTTTTATAGTGTATTTGAACTTTATACCGATACCAAATTAATAAATGTTATATTACTGACAGACCAACTTCCGCATGCATGTCGCCAGTGTGATCGGCATACAGTTTCAACTAGTGGCTTATTATATATGTAAAACTGACTTATTGATCATTTAATTAAACAGTCAACGTATTTTTATTCTCTTGTTTATCCATCGTTAGCCGTTTCAATTGCATGTTATCTTGTTTATCCATCGTTAGCCGTTTCAATTGCATGTTCTCTTGTTTATCAAATACTATTTTTTTTTACAAATATGATCCTGATTTAAAAAAATAGATAAACGTATACAAATGGAGAGTCGGGCTGTTTTGCGAATGGACAATTTTCAGAATGTCGCCAAGGATATCTAAATTCCCATATATCTTTAGTTGGTGTACTGGTGTGCTTGCTGCCCTTGTCGGGAATAGTCGAGGTATTAGTAGAGCAATACATATATACATATACTAAAGAATAAGTGATTTGTCAACTTTGTCAAATGTAATAGCCTATTGGATGTTTCCAAAACATATTTTACACCGCATTTATAGTGTTAAAATTTATGCAAGAGTCTCCGGCCTCGATGTCAATGTTGATAAACAAAAATTATATTGATAGGAACAAAAAGAGAAAAAGTTAAACACAAGTCCATAGTGGTCTACAGTTAAACTGAAATACCCAATTTACTGTACTGGACGTAAACGTGTCAACACATTTTATAAAGAAATATTCTAAGAAATGTGTACTTTTCATAAATTATTTATTGAACAGTAATCGAATTCACATTGTAACTCATTTTCTCCCATTTTTTGCTCATAAAAGATACGGGTTTCCACCATGTAGAATATATGATTAAACCAATATGTGCTAAACAGGTTTTCCCCATCGCGATATAAGAATATATCATGATTATCCATGTGGTATAGAACTATCTGAACCGAGAGATCAAAATTACATGCAGGGATAGAAAATTCCGTCCCGAGGGAAAACTTTTTTGGAGAGTTATCCCAAGGGAGAGAAATTTTCTATCGAAACCGAAAAAGTCATGTAGGATTATTTTTCTTGTATACAAAACACATTGAATATTTATTTTAATTTGAATTATTATCAAATTTTACCATGGTGTCGTTTAAGACTTCAAATTAAACATAATACGTCACATGTTTTAATAGATTACGTCATACATTGTTTCATCGTCACAGCAAGGTAGAATGAGTGCGTGGAAGGGATGTAGGAGGAAAATTCCATACCCGTTAAAATACGCGGAAATCCTTGTTCGGTAGCAAGAAAGAAAAATCTCACCCTCTTGGTCAAAGTTACTTGCAGGGAACAACCTCTTTCCTGCATGTAAGTCTGACCCCTCTGGTGAGATATTTCTATCCCATGTGAATACTCGTAATGGATTTTTATTTGTCCCATTTCTGAATATATGATAGGGGTTTTTCCCATGTCACTTGACACCTTTCTCATGATCTGACGAAAATTTGGTCCTAAATCAATTTTTATAACTATATCCTAATCCACAAATCGTTATCATATCTATTTTTATTTTCACGTCTACGAAATTATTTTTCAAATTTGATTTTGTTGTAGAATCGTTACGGTAGTGTAACGCCGTCAACGTTTATATTTATGACGTCTTGCTTACTTACAAGGACATGGTCAGGATAAAAACTATCATTGAAGCGAAATATTTCGAAAAGCAGACGATACTAATAACAACACCAAATCAAGATTGGACGACTTGTTGCAGATTAACGTCTCACACCACTATAACATTTCTCACAGGGTTTCATTGTAGCATTTATGTCCAAAACATAGTTATAAATCAAAATCTGTAGCATGTGTCTGGGCTCATATTCTTCACTGGTTCAAGCTATGCAATTATAAAGGATAAAAAAGCATACCCTGACAAGGTTGTACTTTTCAAATTCAATGACTTTTTGAGACGTATCAATTTCCAGAATAATAATATAGGAACTAGTCGCCCACGATGCGGTTTGAACTAACACTTCCGAAATGACACAAAATTGCCCAGAAATCTGGTATCAGCATCGATTTCCAGTGGCGGTTTCTAAAATACTGACCATTTATCACATGGTAGGAAAAATATAATACTGCAATACAAAGCTCTTGAAAAAAAAGAAGAAAAAGAGAACTAGAGATAAGAGAGAAGTTAAATTTCTACCGCCTTCATCTGTAGGTCCGGAGTACTCAATGGAGATGATAGTGGTGTGAGTCCATTATAAAACTGCTGGAGTGATAGTCAATAATATGTTATTAAACGATACTTCAAAGCAAAGAACGCAACCAAACCAAGAAGATAGCAGACTCGGTTGATTAGGTAAATTTTTGAGATGCGATGAAACATGCAAAACTTCCAACTCTTTTTAGCACCGGTTATTTTAAGCGGTTTTCTACTCCATATCTACATCATATGAAAATGAGTCACACACATTATATGCAATATAAGATGCAAGCCACCTATTTTGTTCTTTATTATATACATGTAGTAAACAAAAGAGTATTGCAATCTTGTCATTCATAGAGAGACCCAATGAAAGAAGTGAAACTTACATTTTATTGTTTGTCAAACGCTGCACTACCAAAATATGATAAGAAAAGTAGGGGTCATGTGTCATCCAAGAGATTTTTTCTGTTGAGTACAAAGTGAAAATAGACTTCTGAAATCGTGTATTCATAACCCAATTTCCAATCATATTTTTTTTTTTCTAAATTCACAGTTCAAACATGACAATTCTTTTAAAATGTTCAAAATACACAAATAAAGCCATTCAAATGAAAAGAGCATAAAAATAAGGAAAATGTATTTTAAAGAAGAAGAAACAAGGATTATTTAAAACCGCCATTATGCGCCTACCTCCTGTTTACAATGGTGGTACTATGTCTATAATGTGGGAATAAAAGTGGCCACGCGCTGTTTACATCATTATAATCAAGAGACAACATCGTTAAAGAGGCTTCACCCATAAATCCGATATTTATTCAATAAAATATTAAATAATGATTATTACCAAGCAATCTTATCAATAAAACTAGTTTATGAACTTTTTGTTATCAATTATGATAGACAACTGTATAAATATGTATTAATATAAATATAATCGAAATGACACATCCCATAACAGTGATGACTATACCCATTAGGCGATTTGAATATCGACCACTCTATATTTATGTTTTCAAAGTACTAAATGGTCAAGTATAATACTTAAATATGGCTTTATATTGATGAATAATTCTTCTACTAGAATTACAGATGTTAGTTCTTCAACAATTAAGTATATTTTAATATAAATACTTATTACCATAAATGTGTCATTAAAAACGTCCCTAATGTACGTCTCAGTGACCGTTTCATTTTCCTGTGTAATTTGTTAGAAAGATAAAGAATAAACATCAAGCACTACTGTGGAATATTGGTCGTTTTTCAATGTCACTTGATTGTTTATACCAGGTATTGAATACTGTTTAACTAAACATGATCCAATAAAAAAATAATTAAAAAAGAACATACGCAACCTACTTGATAACCAGAGCAGATAAATGAAGTCAGGAAAAATATGAATAAATACAATAAATGAAAACAATGGGACAGGTTTAAGAAGTGGAGAAAAACATCTCATTAACAAAAGTAAAAAAAAACATTCGCCAATACTGTTGAAATTAACAAAGATTCTAGATAATTGTGGAAACCCATTTAAATTCAATTACTCCAAATAACAAGAAAACATCTATTCAGTAACTTCCTATTCTAAACATCCATGACGTTAAGGTGGAAAGTGACCAAAACAGTACAAATGCTCCTAATAAACACTTCATAGATATAGCTGATATAATCTAACAAAAACATCTCGCAATAAACAAACCCCGTGTACATTAGTATTGGAAAAAAATAATGAAGTCGGATGATTTTGTTATAAATTTGATATATATTTACGAGGATAAGCGATAATCTTGCTTTGACGGGATTAGTTAACGTATAATTAAATAACTTCTGATAGTAATTTATTAACAATATCATCAGTAAGAAGAAACAGTAGCATTGAACAATGTTTCTTTCCTGCTTTGCTTAAAAAGTTTTGTTTTGTTTTTGAGACATTGATAAATGCTGTAATAAAAACAATATGACATTAAATCCATCTAAAACCACATGACAAAACTAATAACATTACTCTAAATGGGATATGCATATTAATAACACTAGCAATAACATCCATCTAAATGTATCCTTCTTAGAAGAATGTCCAAATATTTGACACATGAACTAGATATACTTTTTGACTATGACTTTTTTATCTCAATTTTTTATTACTGTTCTATAATCTGGAACAAATTGTAACAGATCGTACATTCCTAAGATACCTGAACTGCAGAAAAATGTTGCTGGGTGGATGTTAATAACGTTGCTTAACACTCCGTCTACTCGTCTTTGTAATGAATTAGGTGGTTATCTTTCAGGTTTTAGGTCAGCTACCACCATTGAGACGAGCTCTCTGATTGGCTGAATAAAGTATGGGGGCGTTTCGGGCATATATGTCGATAGTATATATTCAAGGCATATAGTTTGGTCCGATGAAAATGTCAAACTGGCAAATGATCACAATAAAATATAAGTTTATTTTGTTTGTGTTAATAAAAAATTAAAATTATGTTTCTTTGACTGACTACGTCTTTACTGAAAGTGAGGGTTCCCTACTAGTACTCCAGTGATACTTTTTACATTTTCATTTGAGTCTAGGGTAGTGCTTTATTATGTATATATAAAGGACATTTTAGTTTGCGAATGAGATAGTGAAAATTAGGTCAAACGCAATAGTTTAAGTCTATGGAAAACGCAATGGTGGTAGCTGACCATACACACATATTTCATCTAGCAATAGGTGTATACAAAGCAGTAAATAATTTTTAAAACTCCTTCTTGTATTAATTATTCAATTATTCTTTCTGACACTAAAATGAATAATTTAAGATTACCCATCTTAACCCAAATATATTGAACATTTCGTCATATTCTCAAAATGAAGGCATTATATTTCATAGCAATCTAACGCTTACGAAACGGTGACGTCATTCAATTTCCGGTGAAGCAACTGTCCAATCAGCATGTTCTTCTCTCTACTGCCGTGTAACAGACCAAAGCAGCGATGAGAGCTGGGTGGGTGTTTGTTTTACAGACAAAATTATCAAACCTTCCTATTTCCGGTAATATGTGCATTCGCATTGTTGGGGGACAGTAAACTGTCTAAAACAGTTACGAATACTGTTTATAGAAATAGTACAAAATAACTTTCTAGAAATTAACGTTATTGCTGAGAAATGTGTTTCTATTAAACTACGTCCAGCTGGATGGTAAGGTGAGGTATCGTTAATCTTCGAAAATATCTCATAGGGGCTTGACAGATGAGTTAATTTGATCAAATAGTTCGCATAATGAGGCATCTGGCACGGCACAGGATTGATAATACCAATACGTTTAATTAATTCTTCTTTGAAATGTCAATATTTGCTTTCTTTATAGTATCCATGTCTATTTACGAATTTTCAGTAAAATGTCTAAAAAGTATATTAAAATTAAAGTAGTTGGGTTATTATACATAATAATACTCATTAACATGTTGACATTAATTGCCACTTCCTTAGTATTACATTTAATTACGTTTTGAAAGACAACAATGCTGGCAGTTTTATTAATTGTAAAACTAGGATACCAACTCTTGTCTGCAAATAGAATACAATACAGGCCAGAATTAAATATTGAATAATAATTTAAAATTTATTTATTATTAAATTTAATAACAGTGTTTGAGTATTTATCTTTTCGATAATAATGAAGGTGAAATGAAAGTTTTTTCCGAGTAATATTTAAACACGAAATTACATTATACACTAAATTAAGTTTATCATTGTTATGGTATTTTCGATTTGAAAGGATTGGCATACATGTGATGCTATATGTATAGTCACCCTGCTACGGGCTATTTATTTTAGATTTAAAATTTAATTGCAATGTGTTTACCTGATATTGTGCATTATTTGTTTTGTCAGTTACAGAAGAGTCCCTTTTTTAAAATGTATATATTTAAGAAAATCATTTCGGCATATGATACTGTTTTAATTTTTTGCGATTTTTGGAACAATATGTGAAATTAAATTGAAGAAATTAATTTAAATGTGTTCTACTTGTCTTAGAGTAAAATTAGGATTTAAAGTAATATTTCCAGATACATATTTCTATGGCAACAGAATACCCCCTGAACATACTCGACAAAACCATTTATGAATATTCGGTTCATAGCATTTAAACATTACATTTGATGATGATAATTTTATTTAACGTCGCCACTGGGTTCCCATATGGGCGACGCCTTCAGCGTAGTATTAGTAACTTTATATTTTTGTAGGATAGTGAAGAGATACACAATATCCTTTTGTAGCGTCCGTGGTTATTTTACATGCCCGGTGTTATCCGAAAGACTGATAAGTAATTTCAGTTAGATGAAAAGGTGATCGAACCTGCGACCCCTGGGGTTGCAGTCCAAGACTTTAACCACTGGACCACTAATTCACTCGTCATATATTGCATTTGCGCAATTCGCTATGTTATATACCCCGGTTAATCGTCCCCATAATCGAAATTTGTATGATTAATAAATAATTACGAAATGAGATCTGAATATGTTGAATATCCGTGTGAAATGAAGTTACATGTGGTACTTGGAATTCGGGGTTATGTACATATAATTCGGGGTTTTGTACATGAAATTCGGGGTTATATACAAGGAATTCTGGGTTATGTACTTGGAATTCCGTGTTATGTACATTGAAATGGGGGTTATGTACATTGAAATTGGGATAATGTTCACTTAGAATACTTCAATACCAACATTAAAAGGAACACTTCAATACTGACAACAAAAGGAGCACTTCAATACCGACAACAAAAGGAAAACTTCAATACCGACAACAAAAGGAGCACTTCAATAAATTTAACAAAAGGAACACTTCAATACCAACAAAAAAAGGAACACTTCAATACCGACAACAAACGTAGCACTTCAATACCGACAACAAACGTAGCACTTCATTACCGACAACAAACGTAACACTTCAATACCAACAACAAAAGGAACACTTCAATTCCTACATGAAAATAAGCAGTTCAGTACCAACAACAAAAGGAACACTTCAATACCGACATTAAAAGGAACACTTAAATACCAACACCAAAATTAGCGCTTCAATACCGACAACAAAAGGAACACTTATATACCAACAACAAAAGAAACACTTAAATACCAACACCAAAATAAGCGCTTCAATACCGACAACAAAAGGAACACTTATATAACAACAACAAAAGGAACACTTAAATACCAACACCAAAATAAGCGCTTCAATACCGACAACAAAAGGAACACTTATATACCGACAACAAAAGGAACACTTAAATACCAACACCAATATTAGCGCTTCAATACCAACAGCAAAAGGAACACTTATATACCAACACCAAAATTAGCGCTTCAATACCGACAACAAAAGGAACACTTATATACCAACAACAAAAGAAACACTTAAATACCAACACCAAAATAAGCGCTTCAATACCGACAACAAAAGGAACACTTATATAACAACAACAAAAGGAACACTTAAATACCAACACCAAAATAAGCGCTTCAATACCGACAACAAAAGGAACACTTATATACCGACAACAAAAGGAACACTTAAATACCAACACCAATATTAGCGCTTCAATACCAACAGCAAAAGGAACACTTAAATACCAACACCAAAATTAGCGCTTCAATACCGACAACAAAAGGAACACTTATATACCAACAACAAAAGAAACACTTAAATACCAACACCAAAATAAGCGCTTCAATACCGACAACAAAAGGAACACTTATATAACAACAACAAAAGGAACACTTAAATACCAACACCAAAATTAGCGCTTCAATACGGACAACAAAAGGAACACTTATATACCGACAACAAAAGGAACACTTAAATACCAACACCAAAATTAGCGCTTCAATACCGACAACAAAAGGAACACTTATATACCAACAACAAAAGGAACACTTAAATACCAACACCAAAATAAGCGCTTCAATACGGACAACAAAAGGAACACTTATATACCAACAACAAAATTAGCGCTTCAATACCGAAAACAAAAGGAACACGTATATACCAACACCAAAATTAGCGCTTCAATACCGACAACAAAAGGAACACTTATATACCAACAACAAAAGGAACACTTAAATACCAACACCAAAATAAGCGCTTCAATACCGACAACAAAAGGAACACTTATATAACAACAACAAAAGGAACACTTAAATACCAACACCAATATTAGCGCTTCAATACGGACAACAAAAGGAACACTTAAATACCAACACCAAAATTAGCGCTTCAATACCGAAAACAAAAGGAACACGTATATACCAACAACAAAAGAAACACTGAAATACCAACACCAAATTTAGCAGTTCAATACCGACAACAAAAAGAACACTTATATACCAACACCAAAAGGAACACTTCAATTCCGACAACAAAATGAGCACTTCAATACCAACAACAAAAGGAACACTTTTATACCAACAACAAAAGGAACACTTATATGCTTACAAACAGTCATTTTGAGAACATGAAATAAACACACAACATTTGACTTCTTTAACGAGAAGTTAATTTGTTTGAACTGTATATGATTACATTGAAATGAAAAGATATTTGCGCTTGCTTAATGCAGCTCTCTTTACTGTCCAATCACACAGCTTGTTTTATAAATGGGAATCAAAAGATATACAAATACAATGTTATGCGGACATTTTTTATTCTACCATAAAATGACTATAATGTAATATATAATCGATTCCATTATATTATAATGTGCGTAGACTGTTATATACATGACTATTAAACTAATATCCTTACATAACATGACTAGCAAAAGGCGGGCAACTATCCGCCAACATCGTGGATATAAAACACATATTGAAAATTCATCAAACAAATAATAATTAAAAACAAACAACTCTTATGGCATAAGAAATGTTAAGTAAGCAACCAGCCATCCATGCATCAGAAATATAGACTTGCATTCATAAATCTACCAAACTCCATATCTGCAAAAATATGTTGATGTTTCTGTGTTGGAAATGGAAGGTAAGGGGTAACATGATATCTTCTTTGTGTGTACTAAACGCAATGACAACTTAATACCGGCAAAGATAGCTGACCACACAAACTCACTTATTTACAGTACCTATATTACAAGTGTGATTTAACAAATAGTGTTGTTGAATGTTTTCTAACTTTTTATTCAATACTTCTTATTAATTGACCACTTCATTGCTTAGTTTAAGGTAGTTCGCAGCGATCCTATCTGATTTTTTTACATCTGGCGTAAATTATCAAAATTCTGAACCCATATACTATGAAGTATCAGTTTTCGTTTTAGCTTTGTAGTTGTGTTTTTTCGGCGAAATCGTCGGGTAAAACACATAACACTACGGGCGCTGTATAATGGCATTGTGTCTTGATGAATCGGTCTATCATAATTAATCAAAGAAAGTTGGGGCTTAATAAAATGTGTGTATACCCAGCTGTGCATAGCCGTCTTCATGAATTGAAACGATATCGGGTAATGGTAAATAAAAAAAAAGAAATTCGTTTCACCGAAAAGATTCAGATATAGCATCCGAGAATAAGTATATAGCGTAATCTTGGTACATGTAGCCGCTACCATGCAGTAGCTGACGTTTGAAATGTAAATTTACCCACCAGCTGACCCTCTTAATACTTAATTCCTTGTAAAAAATGTATACTTTAAAAGGAGGCTTTCGAGTTGACTGACTAATAAATAAAACACTTTTATACGTTTACACATAAATATACTTTTAATTAGGATTTTTACTAGGATTCCAATTCACGATCCTTGGATTGGCCCTAAGCTTATCGGGTCCGACGTATTCAAATGAAAGTCATACACACAGCACAAGCACGATCAATACATAGAAAAGTGCCTGGAAGATAGCAATGCTGTCGAATCTAGACTGTAGACATTTAACTAATTTTAATTAAACTACAACCAAATGAGACGACGCTTTGTTTGCATGCATGATGTGTACCTTACTTGCCTGCCAATTATCGATTGTGCGCAGCTGATGTGAGAACAATCTTAACCTCTTTAAAGGTATTCTAAATGCAGAAGGTCAATTTCGAATTCAAACGACTGTTTAAAATGCTTGTATAAAATAAGTTTGCTGCTGATTGATATGTCATTACACCAGTATTGCTTAACTACACCAATAACCCTTTGCTTCAACATAAATAAGATTTGATCGTTTAAAGATAGATTAAATCAATTTATTAAAGAAACGATCATTACTAATTTAGAAACTATACACTACTTCACTTCCTTTTTAATTTCGGATAAGCACATAGTGGAAACAAGGAATTTGTGGCTCCGGTTGAATTTAAAATAAAATGAAAATGTAGTTACTCATCCACCTACTCCAATATAAACTATGTTCTGCTGCTGATTTATTTATAGTTTCAGAAAGGGACGTTATCTTCACTGAGTTTGATTTGAAAGTTCAAACACATAAAACAATTTCACTCCGTCATGGCTTCAGTACCAGAGGGAACGCATACTCAACTTTATGGTTAGCACTGGTAAACGTAGGGATTGCGGATCGTCAAGAGTACCATAGTTTAATGAAAAAGACTTGTGGATTGTGTTTTCATTTCCATTTGGCGGGCTTTACAACTTGTCACCAGTGCCATAAACAGTAAAATCAATATTGTCATGTTTTAAATTTATTTTATGTTAGTATTTAGCAATATATCTTTTGTAAATTAAGATCAATCTTGTCGTGTGTTCGGCTGTTCTCAGCGTTCACTTGATTAATTTAAATTAGTTTCAACATTTAACATGTTACTACATATAACTACACATAGTCAATTTAGATAATATAATAATTTTGATACATGTCTGTATTATTATTTTTCTGATAAATATTAGCAGTTTTATTATTATTCTCATTAATTCACTGAAGCCTTGGTCTAGATTTGCCATTAAAAGTAATTAAAGCTTATATATGACTTCCATAGTTTTCTTTTATAAGTGCAAACGTTTTAATTCATCCCTTACTGAATTAATCCTTACGTAAAAAAATCGTATTTATCTAAGAGCAATTTGACACAGAAAGCCCAATTTTGAATGCCTGTGTTGCAATCGTCTAACAAGGAATTATACAGTGAACAAATAACATAGCATTAGAACAAAAATTATCTACTCCAATATTTTATTATCCGTGTATATCGTGTAACAAATAAAATATATCTTCCCAGCTCCCCATAAATACCAACATTACAAGTAGAAGTTTTAACGTTAATTATACTTTGCAAAATTTGAAGATGAATTCTCCCAATAGCCTTCGATTTATCGAAACCTCATATTTCACTTCTGTTTTTAAGAATTTAACCTTCATAGGCATCAAAGAGTTGACAAATAATTTTGGTTAAATTGTTTTGTTATGCACTCACACTCTTACCCAGAATTACCATGTCACCTGCAAAAAGCATCAAATAAAAGTTATATCACCAAGAGTGAGCCCGTAACGTTTATCAACTTGCAAAAACAGCTCCAAGTCATGACTGTAAAGTTAGTAGGTAGTTCGCAGTTGGTAGTTGGGGATTCGAATAACCAACTACCGACCAGCTGCCAGTTGGGGATTCGGAATCGTTATTATAATTACTATTTCATTTACATATTTTACTCGTGTTAATATGTTTAAAAATATAATCAGTAATAAATGTATATAAATTAATATAAAATCTGAACCCCCAACTGGCAGCTGGTTGGCAGTTGGCAATTCACGGCGAATCCCCAACTGGACATTTTGAATCGCCGTCTGGTGAGTATACTCATTTTATTGAAGAACCAACACGGCCAAAGTGTGTTATTTATTATTATAAATTTATTTTTAATTGAATTGACTGATTAAAAAAATAAAACAACGATTTATAAAAAATCCGAATCCCCAACTGGCAACTGGTTGGTAGATGGCGATTCGCCGCGAATCGCCACCTGGAAATTTTGAATCGCTTCCTGGTGAATATACTCATGGTATTGAAAGAAAAGCGCGGGAAAGGTGTTTATTTATTGTTATGAACTGTTTTTCTATGGAAATGATTCGTTTTCAAAAACAAATATCGATTTGAAAAAAAAAACGAATCCCAAATTTGCCATTTTGAATCACCGTATTGTCAGTATATTCGTTCTATTGAAGAACCAAACCACCATTGGTGTTATTATTATCCTGAATCTGTTTTCTTTATTGAGTTGATATGTTTAAATAATAAAACAGCGATTTAAAAAAAAAATCCGAATCCCCAACTGGCAGCTGGTTGGTAGTTGGCGATTCGCGGCGAACCCCAACTGGACATTTTGAATCACCGTCTGGTGAGTATATTCATTATATTGAAGAACCAACCCGGCAAAAGTGTGTTATTTATTATTATTAACTTATTTGTAATTGAATTGATTGATTAAAAAAATAAAACAACGATTTCAAAAAAAATCCGAATCCCCAACTGGCAACTGGTTGGTAGTTGGCGATTCGCCGCGAATCCCCAACTGGAAATTTTGAATCGCCTCCTGGTGAATATACTCATGGTATTGAATGAACAGCGCGGGAACGGTGTTTATTTATTGTTATGAACTGTTTTTCTATGCAATTGATTTGTTTTCAAAAACAAATATCGATTTGAAAAAAAAAAAGAATCCCAAATTTGCCATTTTGAATCACCGTATTGTGAGTATATTCGTTTTATTGAAGAACCAAACCACCATTGGTGTTATTATTATCCTAAATCTGTTTTCTTTATTGAATTGATATATTAAAATAATAAAACAGCGATTTAAAAAAAAATCCGAATCCCCAACTGGCAGCTGGTTGGTAGTTGGCGATTCGCGGCGAATCCCCAACTGGACATTTTGAATCACCGTCTGGTGAGTATACTCATTATATTGAAGAACCAACCCGGCAAAAGAGTGTTATTTTTTATTATAAACTTATTTTTAATTGAATTGATTGATTAAAAAAATAAAACAACGATTTAAAAAAAATCCGAATCCCCAACTGGCAACTGGTTGGTAGTTGGCGATTCGCCGCGAATCCCCAACTGGAAATTTTGAATCGCCTCCTGGTGAATATACTCATGGTATTGAAGGAACGGCGCGGGAACGGTGTTTATTTATTGTTATGAACTGTTTTTCTATGAAACTGATTTGTTTTAAAAAACAAATATCGATTTGAAAAAAAAAAACGAATTCCAAATTTGCCATTTTGAATCACCGTATTGTGAGTATATTCGTTCTATTGAAGAACCAAACAACCATTGGTGTTATTATTATCCTGAATCTGTTATCTTTATTGAATTGATATGTTAAAATAATAAAACAGCGGTTTAAAAAAAAATCCGAATCCCCAACTGGCAGCTAGTTGGTAGTTGGTGATTCGCTGCGAATCCCCAACTGGACATTTTGAATCACCGTCTGGTGAGTATACTCATTATATTGAAGAACAAACCCGGCAAAAGTGTGTTATTTATTATTATAAACTCATTTTTAATTGAATTGATTGATTACAAAAATAAAACAACGATTTAAAAAAAATCCGAATCACCAACTGGCATCTGGTTGGTACTTGGCGATTCGCCGCGAATCCCCAACTGGAAATTTTGAATCGCTTCCTGGCGAATATACTCATGGTATTGAAGGAACAGTGCGGGAACGGTGTTTATTTATTGTTATGAACTGTTTTTCTATAGAATTGATTTGTTTTCGAAAACAAATATCGATTTGAAAAAAATCCGATTCCATAATTGGCCAATTGAATCAACGTATTGTGAGTATATCCGTTTTATTGAAGAACCAAACCACCATTGGTGTTATTATTATCCTAAATCTGTTTTCTTTATTGAATTGATATGCTAAAATAATAAAACAACGATTTAAAAAAAAATCCGAATCCCCAACTGGCAGCTAGTTGGTAGTTGCCGATTCGCTGCGAATCCCCAACTGGACATTTTGAATCGCGGTCTGGTGAGTATACTCATTTTATTGAAGAACCAACCCGGTAAAAGTGTGTTATTTATTATTATAAACTTATTTTTAATTGAATTGATTTATTAAAAAAATAAAACAACGATTTAAAACAAAACGAATCCCCAACTGGCAACCAGACGGCGATTCAAAATGTCCAGTTGGGGATTCACCGCGAATCGCCAACTAACAACCAGCTGCCAGTTGGGGATTTGGATTTTTTTTAAAAATCGCTGTTTTATTATTTTAACTGATCAATTCAATAAAAAAACAGATTTAGGATAATAATAACACCAATGGTGGTTTGGTTCTTCAATAAAACGAATATACTCACAATACGGTGATTCAAAATGGCCAATGATGGAATCGGATTTTTTTCAAATCGATATTTGTTTTCGAAAACAAATCAATTCTATAGAAAAACAGTTCATAACAATAAATAATCATCGTTCCCGCTCTGTTCCTTCAATACCATGAATATATTCACCAGGAAACGATTCAAAATTTCCAGTTGGGGATTCGCGGCGAATCGCTAACTACCAACCAGTTGCCAGTTGGGGATTCGGATTTTTTTTAAATCGTTGTTTTATTTTTTTAATCAATCAATTCAATTAAAAATAAGTTTATAATAATAAATAACACACTTTTACCGGGTTGGTTCTTCAATATAATGAGTATACTCACCAGACGGTGATTCAAAATGTCCAGTTGGGGATTCGCGGCGAATCGCCAACTACCAACTAGCTGCCAGTTGGGGATTCGAATTTTTTTTTTAAATCGCTGTTTTATTCTTTTAACACACAATTCAATAAAGAAAACAGATTCAGGATAATAATAACACCAATGGTGGTTTGTTTCTTCAATAGAACGAATATACTCACAATACGGTGATTCAAAATCAAATTTGGAATTCGTTTTTTATTTTCAAATCGATATTTGTTTTTGAAAACAAATCATTTCTATAGAAAAACAGTTCATAACAATAAATAAACACCGTTCCCGCACTGTTCCTTCGATACCATGAATATATTCACCAGGAGGCGATTCAAAATTTCCAGTTGGGGATTCGGATTTTTTTTAAATCGTTGTTTTATTTTTTTGATAAATCAATTCAATTAAAAATAAGTTTAAAATAATAAATAACACACTTTTGCCGGGTTGGTTCTTCAATAAAATGGGTATACTCACCAGACGGTGATTCAAAATGTCCAGCTGGGGATTCGCCGCGAATCGCCAACCAGCAACTAGCTGCCAGTTGGGGATTCGGATTTTTTTTTAAATCGCTGTTTTATTATTTTAATATATCAATTCAATAAAGAAAACAGATTTAGGATAATATCAACACCAATGGTGGTTTGGTTCTTCAATAAAACGAATAAACTCACAATACGGTGATTCAAAATGGTAAATTTGGGATTCTTTTTTTTTTTTCAAATCGATATTTGTTTTTGAAAACAAATCAATTGCATAGAAAAACAGTTCATAACAATAAATAAACACCGTTCCCGCGCTGTTCCCTCAATACCATGAGTATATTTACCAGGAGGCGATTCAAAATTTCCAGTTGGGGATTCGCGGCGAATCGCCAACTACCAACCAGTTGCCAGTTGGGGATTCGGATTTTTTTTGAAATTGTTTTTTTATTTTTTTAATCAATCAATTCAATTAAAAATAAGTTAATAATAATAAATAACACACTTTTGCCAGGTTGGTTCTTCAATATAATGAATATACTCACCAGACGGTGATTCAAAATGTCCAGTTGGGGATTCGCCGCGGATCGCCAACTACCAACCAGCTGCCAGTTGGGGATTCGGATTTTTTTTTTAAATCGCTGTTTTATTATTTTAACATATCAACTCAATAAAGAAAACAGATTCAGGATAATAATAACACCAATGGTGGTTTGGTTCTTCAATAAAACGAATATACTCACAATACGGTGATTCAAAATGGCAAATTTGGGATTCGTTTTTTTTTTAAATCGATATTTGTTTTTGAAAACGAATCATTTCCATAGAAAAACAGTTCATAACAATAAATAAACACCTTTCCCGCGCTTTTCTTTCAATACCATGAGTATATTCACCAGGAAGCGATTCAAAATTTCCAGTTGGCGATTCGCGGCGAATCGCCAACTACCAACCAGTTGCCAGTTGAGGATTCGGATTTTTTATAAATCGTTGTTTTATTTTTTTAATCAGTCAATTCAATTAAAAATAAATTTATAATAATAAATTACACACTTTGGCCGGGTTGGTTCTTCAATAAAATGAGTATACTCACCAGACGGCGATTCAAAATGTCCAGTTGGGGATTCGCCGTGAATCGTCAACTACCAACCAGCTGCCAGTTGGGGATTCAGATTTTATATTAATTTACATACATTTATTATTGATTATATTTTTAAACATATTAACACGAGTAAAATATGTAAATGAAATAGTAATTATAATAACGATTCCGAATCCCCAACTGGCAGCTGGTCGGTAGTTGGTTATTCGAATCCCCAACTACCAACTGCGAACTACCTACTAACTTTACAGTCATCTCCAAGTCTTAAAAAAATGAAAACAAAACCGGCGACATTGTCTCTCCTTGTTTTAACCCAAATACACATTAAAATTAAAAAGTCAAAATATGAGTTACATTCCTTTGCACACGTTTTACCATTGATGTATTTTATTATGTATTTCATTATTCTTAGCATTTTGCCATTAATTTCCAGATTATATAATTTACACCAGAGTCCGTTAATATATACGCTATCGAATGCGTTTTAAGGTACGAAAACGCAGAGAATAACCTTCCCTTTTCGTTTAATATCTTCTGAATAATAGCATTCAATACATAGATTGCATCTATTATTGCGACCCCTTTGCTTATTTGTAGTATTAAATCAATAACATATATTAAACTGAACTAATAGCATGTGTTGTAGAACACCAAATTGCGCATCAGTCACTATATAGTTATTCTCAGTCCAATTATGTGTTCTGATATTCAAAACCCCAGTGAAAATCATGGAAAACCAGCTTACCAATGTTAAGCCCTATAAGTGTTAACATCATTCGGATTATTTTTCTTAAATAGTGGGATCATTATACCCTCAGACCACGTGATTGGAAAGTGTCCGGAGTTTAGAATACAATTAGAAATGTCTACAATATGAGTCGATAATACTCATAGATTCTATAAAGTACTCGTATAAAAGCCGGTCACCGGCACATTTAAACAAATGACCTTTTCGACCTCTGTAATAAAAATTGGTTGGTCAAATTCATCAAAATTACAATCTATTGAGACGAAATCATTATCTGAGCAGAACTGAGATGATGTGGATTGTATTCAATTGATTGCTGTTGTGGTTATTTTTAATTTATAAACAATAGAACAGTGCCTCAAAATTAAATATATTAATTTAATCTAAATATAGACTTTTAAAGGGAACTCATCAGGATTTAATCAAAATTTTAAAATTGGCAAATAATATTTTCCCCAATACATCATTCCTATGTATACTCACTCACCCCGTATTACCTAGAGAATGCGAAGGTCGTCTAGCAGTATTTAAGTTCTGTCTATTTTTAGAATGAGGATTTCGTTTCAAGTTTACCGCTCCGATTTAAATAGTAATTTTGTCATATTTTGGTAGATGTGACACACTTAGCCATTCTGATCGTATTAATTAATGATAATCAGATTTTAAGAAATTTACAGTGTTTCGTCCTGATAGTGATATACGCCCTTTAAAACATTTAATTGTACTATATTTACCGTCGTCCCGTCGCATTAAGCCAGAGAAGTGTAATGTTGCTTCGGAGCTAAGCAACAGTGAACGTTTTCTGTCTGTTAATTTCAATACGATATTCAAACATTGCAAACATAATTTTGTTTAAACTTATTCTGCATTTAAAAGTAATTGGAGTATATATTAGAAAGAGGACGTTTGTAAAGTTTTTGAAATCAAGGACTGCGGGACCGATGCTTCTTATATAAAAATAATATTTGAATAAGGATATTGGCATTAGACGTGGGTTTTGTATTCATTTATCTTTAGTTTTGTCTATTTTATGATGAGTGTAAAGTTAGTAAGTATTCGAATATCCAACTACGGACCAGAGTCCAGTTGGGGATTCGGCTTTGTGATTATAGTCACTATTTAATTTACATATTTACTCGTGTTTATATGCTTTATCAAAGTACACAAAGTATTTAAAGTGGGGTTGCTATTAGACGCTATGCTATGCTGTTCTTCTTTTCATCCGTTTGACTTCAAGTATCGAATAAATACAGGATACAATTAAAAGTAGTTTGTGTTGTGGTATATTTATGCGCATGGATTGATAATTAAATGATGTCTCAATTATATCCATATCTAACGTCCACATTGTGTTTCAATACATGATTGTGACACGACTGTAAGATGGTATTTCTGAAAACAGTAGGTTTTGAACTTGAAATAGAGATAAACGAAACGTCTCAGAATTTGCAATAACACTTTTATAATAAACATACATTATAAAATTATTAGATAAATATAATTAAGCAAATAATGTTTTTTTTAACCACATTTAACTTATCAATAATGTAGTAATTATATATATTCATTAATATGTTCTCTCTCCTCATTAATTTTACTTATTTCTTTAGATAATTTATATTCCTCCACGATGATGATGATGATGATGATGATAACGGTAGTAGTGACGGTGGTAGTATGTCATCACCTTTAAGTTGATGTTCCATTGGTGACTTAGTTTCTTCATGAGCAAATAGCGAAACACTAACCCGTATGTGTCGGTTAGCTCAGATAGATACATGTCTGACTATCAATGAAGGGGTCGTGAATTCGAATCCGCTCACTGCCACAGTATCCGGGATGATATATATCCGACATTGTGTCTCATTATAGGAAAGTTATCAGCTACTTGTGGATATGTGTGTGTGCAAGTACTGGTTAACCTATCATGATCCCAGGAAAGTGCGGTTAGGTACACTGATCGTATGTTCATCCTCAATGACATACAAATGACGCTAAATATTCAAACAGAAGTCTTCAATATCTCTCTCAATGCAAATTGCTTTGATTATCCAGAGACATACACACATTTTAAAAGTCATTGATTTATTACTCTTCAAAATCCCATTTATAATGATTGACAAGAGTTTCACCAGAAAGTGTTTTTTTATCCGCTTTTATACAACAATTGATAATATATAATTTGGTAATGGCACAGCTTGTATTTCTTGCAATTTCGTAAGTTCCAGTTAAAAGTATTGAAAAAAAATCGTTTAAATTTTAAACAAATATATTCCATGAAATCAGTTTCAGACAAAATCTACCATTTGAATGCTCTTCAAAATCTACAAAATAGATTCTATTAATACTATATTTTAATTCTATAAGTGTCAAAATTCTAATTAATGGCTATAAGGCGATAATATACACACTGGATTCAACAGCAGCCGCGTCTATGTAGATCTCATTACATAATATATGACTTTTACAGAACGTATATTTTACCATATATTTTCTTAAATAATCTAATTCAATAATGGGAAATGACCATACACTAACACTATAACCTATAACTGTATATAAGTCGCTACTAACATTTTATGAATAATAAATAATCAATTTAAAGAAAACGAATCCCCAACTGTACGTTTTGAATCGCCTTCTGGTGAGTATACAAGGTACATTGAAGAACCTACTAGGGACCGGTGTGATATTTATTATTAAAATCTGTTACTTTTATTCAGTTGATTTATTAAAAAGTAAAAGAGCGATTTTGCAAAAAATCTGAATCCCAAAATGGCAATTGGTTGATAGTAAGAACGTTTCGAATCGCCTTCTGGTGATATACTCTGTATATTAAAGAAACAATGCGACATTGGTGTGTTATAAATAAGTATCTACCGTTTTTCTATTGAATTGATTTGTTAAAGAAAGAAAATTCGATGGAGTTTAACGCCATTTTCATATAATTATGGTATATCCAGTTTTACTAGTGGAGGAAGACCTCAGACTGAGTGGAACCACTGTCCTGCCGCATGTAACTGGCAAACTTTCTCACATTATTTTTTTGGAGAGAGCGAGACTCGAACCTACGACCTAAGCGGTGAGAGTTTAAGTGATCTTGAGACGGTGCCTTAGACCACTCGGCCACGGAGGACCCAAAACAAATAAAACAGCGATTTTTAAAAAGAAATCCGAATTCCAAATTGGCAACAGATTGGTAGTTGAGGATTCGGATTTATTTCTCAAAAATCGCTGTTTTGATTTTTTAACAAATCAATTAAACAGTAAAATCAGTTTATAATAAAAAAGACACCAGTGCCGCGTTGTATCTTCAATATACCGAGTATATTCACCAGAAGACGATTCAAAACGTCCAGTTGGGGATTCGTTTTTTTAAATCGATAATTTAATTATTCATCAAATAAAACAATTTAATACAAAAACAGTTTATAACAATAAAAAAACATATAACCAGAAGGTGATTCAAAATTTTTAGTTGGGGATTCGGTCGAATCGTCAACTACCAACCTGTTGTTAGTTGGGGATTCGATTTTTTTATAAATCGCTGATTTATTTTTTTTTCCTAGAACAAAACAATTCAACCAAAGAACTGTTTATAAAAATAAATAAACACCGGTCCAGTTGCCAGGATTCAGATTTGAAATTAATTTAAATCCGTGTCCGATCAGGCGATTGTGTTATCACACATAGTTCATGGTCATTTAAGTCTCCCTACTGGGTTAGGTATGTCTATTTTACACTATGACACTTCGCGGTAACTTATCAGAGTTTCGTTCTCGTCATAACTGTAACTCCTCGGGAGGAAGTTTTTGGCCAAACCTCAACCCCGTCAACAATACTTGCACTCAAAACATAATTTATGAAAACGCAACACAGGAAGATACACAAAAAAAAAACGCATCTATAGAACGAATGTGTCTGTCCGTATCCTACAGTAAATAGTGTCTGCTGGAGTTACTGGTCGTTTACTTGAGATGTTAAACAATCAATGATTTGGTACCTCCTGCACTGGTGTCATTTTCTTTTCATTTTCAAGAAAGTCCCCTATAAACCATGTGTTGCGTTTTCATATCACTTCATGTGTTGCGTTTTTATACCACTTCATGTGTTGCCTTTTCATATCACTTCATGTGTTACCTTTTCATATCACTTCATGTGTTGCCTTTTCATATCACTTCATGTGTTGCGTTTTCATACCACTTCATGTGTTGCGTTTTCATACCACTTCACGTGTTGCGTTTTAATATCACTTCATGTGTTGCCTTTTCATATCACTTCATGTGTTGCTTTTTCATATCACTTCATGTGTTGCCTTTTCATATCACTTCATGTGTTGCGTTTTCATATTTCTTGAGTGTGTATTATATAAAGATGTTTTTTTTTCTGCG
Source organism: Panopea generosa (assembly GCA_029582155.1). NCBI lineage: Eukaryota > Metazoa > Mollusca > Bivalvia > Adapedonta > Hiatellidae > Panopea > Panopea generosa. Next base: position 49,309,193 of record CM055897.1, read on the forward strand.
GCGTAGTGTTTTACTCGGATAGGACTTTTAAACTTACTTATTTTACTTCGATTGTGAAACAAATCCTTACAACTTAGAAACAGTCCTAAGTATTTATGCGGAAAAAAGTGTCTTGCTCAAGGACATCACATATTCCCGTGGCAGAGGATCGGACCAATCTTTACTACTGGACCTACAATAATTAATCGGAATGCCAATTGTAACTTTTTATTCATTGAAAAGTTTTAAACTCTAATGAAAATGATGCCATACATTTATACTATAGTAATGACGACATTTATTTATACCCTATAATGCTGTAATAGTTCCATATTCTATAATGTTGTCATATATTCATACTCTATAATGATGCCATATATTTAAACTCTATAATGATGCCATGTATTTATACTCTATAATGATGCCATATATTCTTTCTCTATAATGATACCACAGATCCATACTCTATAATGATCCATAAATTCATACCCTACAATGATGCCATATGTTCATACTCTAAAATGATGATATATATCCATACTCTATAATGATGCCATATATTTATACTCTATAATGATGCCATATATTTATACTGTATAATGATGCCATGTATTTATACTCAATAATGATGCCACAGATCCATACTCAATAATGATGCCATAGATCCATACTCTATAATGATGATATATATCAATACTCTATAACGTTGTCATATATTTATACTCAATAATGATGCCATATAATCATACTCAGTCTATAATGTTGTAATATATTCATACTCTATAATGATGCCATGTATTTATACTCAATAATGATGCCATATATTCATACTCTATAATAATGCCATATATTCATACTCTATAATGATCCATATATTTATACGCTATAATGATGCCATAGATCCATACTCTATAATGATGATATATATCAATACTCTATAACGTTGTCATATATTTATACTCTATAATGATGCCATATAATCATACTCAGTCTATAATGTTGTTATATATTCATACTCTATAATGATGCCATATATTCATACTCTATAATGATGCCATGTATTTATACTCTATAATGATGCTGTGTATTCATACTCTATAATGTTGTCATATATTCATACTCTATAATGATGCCATATTTTCATACGTATACTCATACTATATAAAGATGTCCTATAGTCATACTCTATAAAGATGCCGTAAACTTATACTATATAAAGATGTCATATAGTCAAACTCTATAATGATGCCATATCTTCATACTCTATAATGATTCTGTATATTCATTTTCTGTAATGATGCCATGTATTCATACTCTATAATGATGTTATATATTCATACTCTATAATGATGCTATGTATTTATACCCTATAATGATGCCGTATATTCATACTCTATAATGATGCCATATATTCATACTCTATAAGGATGCTATGTATTTATACTCTATAATGGTGCCGTATATTCATAACTTTTAATGATGCCATATATTCATACTCTATAAAGATGCCGTATAGTTATACTATAAAAAGATTTTAATATCCATACACTATAAAGATGCCGTATATTTATACTATATAAAGTTTTTATATATTCATACACTATAAAGATGCCGTATATTTATACTATATAAAGATGTCATATATTCATACTCTATAAAGATGCCGTATATTCATAGTATATAAAGATGTCATATAGTCATACACTATAAAGATGCCGTATATTTTTACTATATTAAGATGTCATATATCCATACACTATAAAGATGCCGTATATTTATACTATATAAAGCTATCATATAGTCATACTCTATAAAGATGCCGTATATTTATACTATATAAAGATGTTAATATTCATACACTATAAAGATGCAGTATATTTATACTATATAAAGATGTTAATATTCATACACTATAAAGATGCCGTATATTCATACAATATAAAGATGTCATATCGTCATACACTATAAAGATGCCGTATATTTATATTATATAAAGATGTCATATATTCATACTCTATAAACATACATGCCGTATATTCATACTATATTAAGATGTCATATAGTCATACACTATAAAGATGCCGTATATTTATACTATTTAAAGATGTCATATAGTCATACTCTATAAAGATGCCGTATATTTATACTATATAAAGATGTCATATAGTCATACTCTATAATGATGTCATATATTCATACTCTATAATGATGCCATATAGTCATACTCTATAATGATGCCATATAGTCATACTCTATAAAGATGTCATATAGTCATACTCTATACTGATGCCATATATTTATTCTCTATAATGATGTCATATATTCATACTCTATAATGATGCCATATAGTCATACTCTATAATGATGCCATATAGTCATACTCTATAATGATGCCATATAGTCATATTCTATAATGATGCCATATAGTCATACTCTATACTGATGCCATATATTTATTCTCTATAATGATGCCATATAGTGATACTCTGTAATGATGTCATATATTCATACTCTATAATGATGTAATATATTAATGCTATAATGATGACATACATATTCATACTGTATAATGTTGCCATGTATTACACTCTATAATGATGCCATTCATTCGTACTCTATTTTGATGACATATGTTCTCATTGTTTTTCTATTTTTGTTCAGGTGTTTGGCGAATGATCTTCACGACTAGAGGAGTTGACATTTTATTACACCGTTTTTGGAGTTCAGCTAGACGTGCAGTTTCATTACTTTACTGAACATGGGGGATCTGAACGTAAAAATGTGCTTTGCTGGATTATTGTGTACATAGTAATTACAGGTAAGTATGATTTAATGATGAACAAACACTACCTTATATTAGTCTGTAGAACGGACCTAGCTCTCCCGACGGGTCCGTTAAAAATCGAGCACTCTGATTCGCTATCATCTATCAATATAGGACGCTATAAGTCAATGAATTTGACTAACCCTAGTTGGGTCATATGGTGAAAAAAATGTGCATTTTGTTACAAAAGGCAACAAACTTGGCAAAACCATAGGACAACGTTAACTGATTATTTCAAAACCGAACCAACTTTCAAAATGGCGGGAAAATCCAATATGATTGCCGAAATTGACAAAACCCATATTTGTCTTTATATCTATAGTACCAAATGATATTTAATAGCTCTTTCTGACTCATGTTATCCAAATATATTGATGATTTTAATGCTTTTATTGCGAAAGAATATTTAAAAAGATAAAATAATGTAAACTATAGGCTTAACATTTGAAAAAAAATAGCAACAATTCTATACTTTAAATTATATTTTATTATAATATATATAAACTTGTTTAATGATATTTTACAAAATTCAGTTACATTAGTCATTTTTTTTTAAAATAATGCATTATATAGAGCAAAACCTTGTATCTATATGCAAATTAAGGTGGGTGGGGTAAATTAATGTAAACTGTATCTAAGAACTGAGGTGACCTTATATTTACATTATGTAAATGTGCATTTCATTCTATTAAGTTAAGTTAAATGAAGTTCATGATAAATTAAATAGTTCCAGTACCTTACAGTACACAATTATTAAATCACGTACATCGCTGTATACAAGTAATAATTCCCGTACATTACAGTAGACAATTATTAAGTCGAGTACATCACTGTACTCAAGTAATAGATCCCGTACATTACCATACACAAGTATTAAATCACGCATATCACTGTATACAAGTAATAGTTCCTGTACATTACAGTACACAAGTATTAAATCACGTACATCGCTTTACACAAGTAATAGTTCCCATACATTACAGAACACAAGTATTTAATCCTGTACATCGCTGGATACAAGTAATAATTCCCGTATTTTACAGCACACAAGAACTTACTCCCGTACATCACTGTTCACAATTAATTATTCCCGTACTTTACAGTAGACAAGTACTAACTCCCGTACATTACTGTACACAATTAATAGTTCCCGTACTTTACAGTAGACACGTACTTACTCCCGTACATCACTGTACACAATTAATAGTTCCCGTACTTTACAGTACACAAGTACTTACTCCCGTACACCACTGTACACAATTAATAGTTCCCGTACTTTACAGTAGACAAGTACTAACTCCCGTACATTACTGTACACAATTAATAGTTCCCGTACTTTACAGTACACAAGTACTTACTCCCGTACACCACTGTACACAATTAATAGTTCCCGTACTTTACAGTAGACAAGTACTAACTCCCGTACATTACTGTACACAATTAATAGTTCCCGTACTTTACAGTAGACACGTACTTACTCCCGTACACCACTGTACACAATTAATAGTTCCCGTACTTTACAGTACACAAGTACTTATTCCCGTATACCACTGTACACAATTAATAGTTCCCGTACTGTACAGTAGACAAGTACTTACTCCCGTACACCACTGTACACAATTAATAGTTCCCGTACTTTACAGTACACAAGTACTAACTCCCGTTCACCACTGTACACAATTAATAATTCCCGTACTTTACAGTACACAAGTACTTACTCCCGTACACAATTAATAATTTCCGTATTTTACAGTACACAACTGTACACAATTAATAATTCCCGTACTTTACAATATACAAGTACAAACTCCCGTACATCACTGTACACAGTTGATACTTCCCGTACTTTACAGTACACAAGTACTAACATCACTGTACACAATTAACAATTCCCGTACTTTACAGTACACAACTCCCGTATATCGCAATACAGAGTCCTAGTTACCGCACGTCGCTGCATTATCACATCAGACGTTTTACTATATAGGCCATGAGCTGACGATTCTTTCCGTCTGTTCAAACTGAATACAGGCATGTACATCATTGTACCACCCATTTCGACGTGGTTTCCCCCCTTTCTTCAAAGATGCCTAAACACAACGCCATAGAGCAGTAAAACCCCGATCAATTAGGTATGAGATCAAATATGTCATTTCTAAAGCTATTTCCTTATCTGAAATAGATAAAGATACAATCAATTCAAGGTGCAATAAATTGGAGTCAAAAAATCTTTTTTATCGAAAAAATGAAAAATGAATTCCACCAGTTTTTTTTTTTTTCAGAAATGAATTTCACCACGCGTTTTTTCCGAAAACATTTTTTGTCATGAAAATATGCAGACGGTTCTATAATGAATATGTGAAATGAGAACACTCTATGGGTTGTACATGTATTTGGCATGCTAGGGTTATGACATCATATTAAGCACATTCTTAGCAATATATGACAAAATGTATAACAAAACAGTTAACTTTTCATAACACTAGGAACTCTAAAACACGCTGAAAATGACAATATACGTGCTTAAAAATGTAATCGATACTGAAAGAACCGTACTGAATAAAATATAATTATAAGTAAGAAATATGTAATTGTATTAAGAAAGTTACACTTCCACAACAATAAATTATCTTCATAATTTATGGCCATGCGTTAACAAGTATAAAGTTTGAGTCGATGCGTGATCATGTGTAAATTCGATTGAAAAGTTGACGTGTGTCCCTTTTAAGTCTGATTGTTATGCTCCCCCAAAGGGGGGAAGCATATAATCGTCCGTACGTACGTGCGTCCATGCGTCCCCAAGTTCTTGTCCGGGCTACAACATCTAGTTGGATTTTTATGAAACTTGCTAGGATGCATCATTACCAAGTGCAGATGCGCATATTGTCTTTGTGTTCTGGTTCGATGATTTTTCACAGAGTAATGGCCCTTTGATTCGGTCGGTGACCAAATTCTTGTCCGCGCTATTTCTATACAACCCCATGTTGGAATTTTATGAAACTTGCTAGGATGCATCACTACCAAGTGGAGATGCGCGTATTGTCTTTGTGTTTCGGTTCATTGATTTTTCATGGAGTTATGGCCCTTTCATTGAGTCTTTGACCAAATTCGTGTCTGCGCTATTTCTCTACAACCCCATGTTGGAATTTTATGAAACTTGTTAGGATGCATCACTACCAAGTGGAGATGCGCATATTGTCTTTGTGTTCCGGTTCAATGATTTTTACGGAATTATGGCCCTTTGATTTTGTCTGTGACCAAATTATTGTCCGCGCTATTTCTCTTCAACCTCATGTTGGAATTTTATGAAACTTGTTTTACATGCTTGGCACACATCGCCGCGTCCGTCCGTCCCCAAATTATTGTCCAGGCTATTTCTCTAGAACCATTGATTGGAATTATATAAATCTAGCTATTATGTATCATTACCAAGTTCAGATATACATACTTTCTTAGTGTTTACGTTTGATGAATTTTTACAGAAGTGTGGCCCATAGATTACACCCATCACCCAATCTTTATTTTCTCCATTTCTCATTCTAGTAGCTGGAATTTTATGAAACTTGCCAGGAAGCATCACTACCAAGTGGAGAGTTTGTGTATTGTCATTGTGTTTTATTTCTATGACTTTTCACAGAGTTATGGCCCTTTGATTCTGTCCATTACCATACATCATTGTTTTGATCTTCAAGAACATAGAAGTGCAATTAGACTTGGAACATGAATAATGCAGTAGAGGTCAATGTGTGGCAGTGCAGAGTGAAGAACCAAACATCTCTTCCAAACATTATCTTCCCTTTACACCCCCTTTCCCTTTACAAACAATGCAGCTACTACTCAATAAAATACATGTTCAGGGAGCATCCATCGGTTCCACCGATATCTTGTTTTACTATTACACAATCATATTATAGGGAATATTATAATTGCATTACAATTAACAATTGTACCATTACTGTAGGAGTATCCGGTCTTCTGAAGCCAAGCTACATCAGTAGTTGGCACCACGTTAATATCAGTGACTCTTCTACAGCAGACAAAGATTTCTACCATGGTTTTGGGCATCTACCGCAAAAGGTTGAAGTTCAAGTAAGATTCTGGACTATGCTAATAAAATGTTCAACTGTATTATTCGTATTATCTTAACGACATTTATACAATTACTATGACATGCACAATGCACTATTGCAATCGTTTACATGACACTTTTACGGCAGGTCGGTATTGGAACAGTTGTCACCACGGAGTAGATATGATATTTCCTGTGATTTGTTCGGCATAACCCTGCCACACTTTATCTTCGCAAGTCACTGACTACTTCCCACGTATTTAGAAGTAGTGAATTCATGGTCGTAAAACAAAGTTCGTGACCAATCATCACAGAGACTGTGGCCTGGCGGGGATTTAAACTCAGGTTCGTTATCTATTAGCTAACTGGCCCAAGACGCTACAAACAAGTCAGATATAGGACTTCTCTTGTGGGGATCACTTACGCAAATAGTCATTGTCAATAATAGCAATTGTCATTGTCAATAACAGTAATTGCCATTGTCAATTACACCAATCGTATTTGTCTAAAAACACCAATTGTCATCGTCAATAACACCAATTGTCCTTGTTAATAACAGCAAGTGTTATTGTTAATTATACCAATTGTCAGTGTCAATAACACCAATTGTCATTGTTAATAAACACCAATTGTCATTGCTAATTACATCAATTGTCATTGTCAGTTATTATTGTCAATGTCATAACACAAATTGTCATTGTAAATTAAATCATTTGTCATTCTAGGTAAGGTCCCCGACGGGATTTATATATTCCGGTACTGTGTCAACATATAACGATGGAAGCCACAGTGTTCATGCTGGAGTGACCGTAATGTACTCCCCCTCAGCCATTAGGATTCTAGCTTCATCAATGGCAGGAGCCACGGGGGGGACAAGCCTACATTGTGTATACTGGTAATAATATCTTCATTGCGTCTTTTTTTCGGGAGGTGGGGGGTGGGGGGGGGGGGGGGGGGGTTCAACTATACTGTTATTAAAGCTAACAAAATCATGGATTAATCACTGATTATCCTAGAAAAAGTAGTTTTAAGCTTGACTTGAGCTATTTGGGATTTTGAAAAACAATCTTTATGGTCGAGCGACCATTTTTTGCAACCACGCTGTAAAGTGTGTTATTTTTATAATTTATTTTCATTAGAATTGGTATCAAAGACTACTACGTGAATTTTTAGGAAAATCTTATGGTTAGGAAATATTTGAAGAACGTTATTTCTTTTAAATTATATGTCCCTCGGCCAAAGTTATTTATTTTTAAAAAATGCAAAATTGTTTAATCCATTGACTAGCTTAAAACTATATTTTCAGGACATGTATTATTATTTGTTTGTTAGTTTGAATGAAATGATACATGCAAATAATTTAAAATATTATTTTGTGTAGTTCTTGTACAACTTCTGAAAACGAGTTCAAAGACGGATATTTTGTTGAGGTAATAACTTAAAAATGTGTACAGTAACTTGTCTTTTTCTGATATTGCCTAAACATTCATTAATCTTAAAAACTGGGAGTTTGGTCAACTTTTAATCCATTGGAAAAAATGACAAAAAAATATATCGAAATCGTCATTAACGGACAAACTCAATAACATTGAATCTGCATCGTTCTCTAAATACTTGACCTCGTGCACTCCAGTTGGTAGTGTCTATACGTTATAAAGAATTGACATCGTTAATTCCAGTTTACATTTTTTATTTTTTTATTTTTATTCAATGTTGATATTGCCTTTACATTATAATGAAAATACCTCGTGAACCCCAGTTTATATTGCAGAGATAATTTCAATGTTAATATCGTCTATAGGTTGTAAAGGACTGACCAAGTTGAACCAAGTTTATATTGCAGAGTTTTATTCAATGTTGATATTGTCTATACATTATAACGAATTGATCTAGTTTGATCCAAGTTTATATCATAAACATTTGACCTTGTTGATCCCTGTTTATATTGCTCTGTGTGATATTGTCTATACGTCGTATATTATAAAGACTTGACCTTGCTGATCCCAGTTTATATTGCTCTGTGTGATATTGTCTAAACGTCGTATATTATAAAGACTTGACCTTGTTGATCCCTGTTTATATTGCTCTGTATGATATTGTCTATACGTCGTACATTATAAAGACTTGACCTTGCTGATCCCAGTTTATATTGCTCTGTATGATATTGTCTATACGTCGTATATTATAAAGACTTGACCTTGTTGATCCCTGTTTATATTGCTCTGTATGATATTGTCTATACGTCGTATATTATAAAGACTTGACCTTGCTGATCCCAGTTTATATTGCTCTGTGTGATATTGTCTATATATTGTAAAGACTTGAACTGTGTGGATGTAAATTTATATTGCTCTGCGTGATATTGTCTATATATTATAAAGACTTGAACTGGGTGGATGTAAGTTTATATTGCTTTGTGTGATATTGTTTATATATCATACACATTTGACATTGTTGATCCCAGTTTATATTGCTTTGTGTGATATTGTTGATATATCATACATATTTGACATTGTTGATCCCAGTTTATATTGCCTTGTGTGATATTGTCTATATATTATAAAGACTTGAACTTTGTGGATTACTTTTATATTGCTCTGTGTGATATATTCTATGTATTATAAAGACTTGACCTTGTTGATTCTAGTTTATATTGCTCTGTGTGATATTGTTTATATATCAAACATATTTGACATTGTTGATCCCAATTTATATTGCTCTGTGTGATATATTCTATGTATTATAAAGACTTGACCTTGTTGATCCCAGTTTATATTGTTCTTTGTGATAATGTCTATATATTATAAAGACTTGAACTTTGTGGATGTAAGTTTATATTGCTCTGTGTGATATTGTTTATATATCATACATATTTGACATTGTTGATCCCAGTTTATATTGCTCTGTGTTATATTGTCTATACGTCGACTTGACCTTGTTGGTCCCAGTTTATATTGCTCTGTGTGATATTGTCTATATATTATAAAGACTTGAACTGTGTGGATGTTAGTTTATATTGCTCTGTGTGATATTGTTTATATATCATACATATTTGACATTGTTGATCCCAGTTTATATTGCTCTGTGTGATATTGTTTATATATCATACATATTTGACATTGTTGATCCCAGTTTATATTGCCTTGTGTGATATTGTCTATATATTTTAAATACTTGAACTTTGTAGGTGTACTTTTATATTGCTCTGTGTGATATATTTTATGCATTATAAAGACTTGACCGTGTTGATCCTAGTTTATATTGCTCTGTGTGATATTGTTTATATATCATTACTGTTTGACATTGTTGATCCAAGTTTATCTTGCTCTGTGTGATATTGTCTTTGTATTATAAAGACTTGACCTTGTTGATCCTAGTTTATATTGCTCTGTGTGATATTGTCTTTATATTATAAAGACTTACATTGTTGATCCAAGATATATTACTCTGTATGATATTGTCTATAAATCATAAATATTTGACCTTGTTGAACCAAGTTTATATTGCTCTGTGTGATATTGTCTATATAGTATAAGGACTTGATCTTTGTGGGTGTACTTTTATATTGCTCTGTGTGATATTTTCTACATATTTTAAAGACGTGAACTTTATGGATGTAAGTTTATATTTTTCTGTGTGATACTGTTTATATGTAATATATATTATAAAGATTTGACCTGGTTGATCCCAGTTGATATTGCTCTGTGTAATATTGACTTTATATTCTATTGATCTTTGTGGATGTAAATTTATATTGCACTGTGTGATATTTTCTACATATTATAAAAACTTTACCATGTTGATCCCACTTTGTATTGCTCTGTGTGATATTGTTTATATATAATATATAATATAAATATTTGACATTGTTGATCCCATTTTATATTGCTCTGTTTGATATTGCCTATATATTACAAAGACTTTACCTTGTTGATGCTAGTTTATATTGCTGTGTGTGATGTTGTCTATATATAAACATACAAAACAAAGACTATGTTATGGTCCCAGTTTATATTGCTCTGTATGGTATTGTCTATATATATCAGAGACTTTACCTTGTTGATCCAAGTTAATATTGCTTTGTTTGACAGTGTTTATATACAATATATAATATAAAGATTTGAACTTGTTGATCCCAGTTTATATTGCACTGTGTGATATTGTCTCTCTATATATACATACATTATAAAGAATATATCTAGTTGATCCCAGTTTATATTGCTCTGTGTGATATTGTCTCTATATATATACATATATTATAAAGAATATATCTAGTTGATCCCGGTTTATATTGCTCTGTGTGTTATTGTCTATATATTACAATGACTTTACTTTGTTGATCCAAGTATATGTTGTTCTGTGTGATATTGTCTATATATTACAAAGACTTTACATTGTTTATCCAAGTTTATATTGCTCTGTGTGATATTGTTTCTATATATTATATAATACAAAGACTTTACCTTGCTGATGCCAGTTTATATTGCTCTGTGGGTAATTGTCTATATATAACAAAGACTCTACCTTGTTGATCACAGTTTATATTGCTCTGTGTGTTATTGTCTTTATGTTACAAAGACTTTACCTTGTTGATCCAAGTTTATATTGCTCTGTATGACATTGTCTATATATTACAAAGACTTTACCTTGTTGATCCAAGTTTATATTGCTCTGTGTGATATTGTGTCTATATATTATATAATACAAAGACTTTACCTTGTTGATCCTAGTTTATATTGCTCTGTATGATGTTGTATATATATCATAAAGACTTGGCCTTGGTGATCCTAGTTTATATTGCTCTGTATGATGTTGTATATATATCATAAAGACTTGGCCTTGGTGATCCCGGTTAATATAGCTCTGTGTGATGTTGTCTATATAGCATAAATACTTACCTTGTTGATCCCATATTATATTGCTCTGTGTGATGTTCTCTATTTATCATAAATAATTGTTGATCCCTGTTAATATTACTCTGTGTGATGTTGTCTATATATTATAAAGACTTACCTTGTTGATCCCTGTTTATATTGCTCTGTGTGATATTGTTCATATATGTAACCTAGGTTTAACCTCGTGGACACCTGACAACCAGGAATATCTCACTTCGGCGGACGTAAGAGTCAGGGCATGGGATGTTGGGGATCTGCCTAAACCAACCTTTTCTCAAAATTTAATTTACATGAGAGCAGGAGACGGTGAGTGTAATAACCGTTTTAGGAATCAGTAAGAAGTTTAAAGATACACCACTACAATGCTACACTACTGCATTGATGTTGTTGTTGTTTTGCGCTGTTGTTGTTGTTGGTGCTGATGCTAATAATGATGATGATGCTGATGATGATAATTATGATAATGATAATGATACTTATGATGATGATGATGAAGTTGATTATAATGATGACGATGATGATGCTGATGATGATGATGATGATGGTGGTGATGATGTTGATTATTATGATGGATTTTTGCGTTTTTTTCCACCAAGTTTTAATCGTTAGAAAGTATACATATATACAATCTTAATGCATTGGCAAACGAGATCATTATAATTTTGATTAGCTCAAAAAAAATGCAACACTGTCAATGTAGCGGGATGGAGCAAGTTGAAGTGTGTGTAGTGAGTTAAAGCGGTAGTAGTGGTAGCGGCGATAGAGTGGGTGGAGCGTGATAGAGCGGATTGGAGCGGATTGGAGTGGGTGGAGCAGGTTGGACGCGGTGGAGCGGGAGGAGAGGGCAGAGCGGGTGAAGCGGGCTGAGCGGGTGGAGCGTGGTGAAGCGGTTGGAGCGGGTTTAAGTGTGTTTAGTGGGTTGAAGCGTGTGTAGCGGGTGGAGCAGTTGAGAACGGTGTGGAGCGTGGTTTAGCGGGTTTTAGTCGGTCGAGCAGGATGGAGTGTGGTGGAGCGTGTTGAAGCGGGTGTAGCGGGTTGGAGTGGGTGGAGCGTGTTAGAGCTAGCGGTCAAGGTAGTGACAGAATAATGAGATGCAGCGGGTGGGGCGGGTGTGGACGGTTTAGCAGGATGGAAAACGAGGTGGAGTGGGATGGAGCGTTGTGTAGCGGGTAAGAGCGGAGTGGGGCAGGTATATCAGTTAAGAGCGGGTTTTAGCGGGTGGAGCGGGTTGGAGCGAGTGTAGCGGGATGTAGCAGGTGGAGCTGCGGTGGAGCGGGAGGTGCAAATGGAGCGGGGTAGAGCAGGTTGAACAGGTTGGAGTGGTTTGAGCACTATGGAACGGGTTGACGCAGATAAAAGTAGGTCGAGCGGGTTGGAGCTTGTGTAGCTGGGTAGAGCGGGGTGGAGCAGGTTGAAGCGTGTGTAACGGGTGGAATAGTTTGGAGCTGGTTACAACGGGAAGAGCGGAATGAACGATTGAACGGGTTGGAGCCGGTGTAGCGGTTTGTAACGGATGGAGAGGCGGCGGAGCGGATGGAGCGGGTGGCGTGGAGTGGGTTGGAGCGAGGTGGAACGGGTTGGAATGGGTATAGCGGATGGAGTTGGTGGAGTAGGTTAGAGCAGGTGGAGCGGGTTAGGGCAGGTATAGCGAAGTGGGGCGAGGTGTAGCTGGTGTAGTGTTTAAATTGGTGGAGCAAAGAGAGCGGGATGGAGCGAGTGGAGCGGGTTGAGCGGATTAGCGCGGGTGAAACAGGTTAAATCGGTATAGCGGGTTGGAGGTGTTGAGTGGGTTGGAGCGGTGAAGCGAGTATGGGCGGATATAGCTGTGGAGCAAGGTGGAGCGGTTTGGAGCGGATGTACATGTAGCTCGTTGGAGTTGGTGGTGGCAGATTCGAGCGAGTGGAGCGTGGTGACACGGGTTGGAGTAGGTGTAACGTGTTGGAGCGGGTTGAGCGAGTGGAGCGGAGTGGAGCGGAGTGGAGCGGAGTGGAGCATGTTGAGCGGAGTTGAGCATGTGGTGCTGGTGGAGCGGAGTGGAGCGGAGTGGAGCGGAGTGGAGCAGAGTGGAACGGAGTGGAGCGTGTGTAACCGTTGGAATAGGGGGAGCGTGTGTAGCTGGTGGAGCTGGTGGAGCGGAGTGGAACGTGTGTAGCGGTTGTAATAGCTGTAACGAATGGAGCTAGGTGGATTGTATGTAGTGACATGGAGCGGGGATGGAGCGAGATGTAGCGAGGTGGAGAGGTTGGAGCGATGGAACGAAGAGGAGCGGGTTGAGCAGGTGAAGCAGGTGGAGCTGGTGGAGAAGGTAGAGCGAGGTGGATCGATGTGGGCGAGATTGAGTGAGGTGGAGCGATGTGGAGTTGGTGGAGCGAGGTGGAGCGGGTGGAGCAGGTGGAGCGAGGTGGGGCAGGTGGAGCGAAGTGGAGCGGGTGAAGAAGATGGAGCAGGTGGAACGATGTGGAGCGAGTGGAGCAGATGGAGCTGATGGAGCAGGTGGAGCAGGTGGAGCGAGATGTACAGAGGTGAGCGGATGGAGCGAGTGGAGCGGATAGAGCGGGTGGAGCAGGTGGAGCAGGTAGAGCGCTGCCCGGTGTCCTGATGGACATATAGGTTCTTATAATTTTTTGCATGTGTAGCGGTTGGAATAGGTGGAACGAATGGAGCTAGATGGATTGTGTGAAGTGAGTAAGATCGGGATGGAACGAGATGTAGCGAGGTGTAGCGGGTGGAGCGCTGGAGCGGGTGGAGCGGATGGAACGAGATAGGGCAGGTGGAGTGGGTTGAGCAGGTGGAGCAGGTGGAGCTGGTGGAGAAGGTACAGCGAGGTGGAGCGAGGTGGAGCGATGTTGAGTGAATTGGAGCTAGGTGGAGCGGATGGAGCGAAGTGGAGCGATGGAACGAGATAGAGCAGATGGAGCGGATTGAGCAGGTGGAGCAGATGGAGCTGCTGGAGAATGTACAGCGAGGTTGAGCGAGGTGGAGCGATGTTGAGTGAGGTGGAGCGAGGTGGCGCGGTCGGAGAGGGTGGAGCAGGTAGAGCTGATGAAGCAGGTGGAGCGGGTGGAGCGGATGAAGTGGTGGAGCAGGTGGATCTGATGGAACGGATGGAGCGGGTGGAGCGGATGATGCAGGTTGAGCTAATGGAATAGGTGGAGCGAGATGTAGCGACGTGGAGTGGGTTGAGCAGGTGGAGCGAGGTGGAGCAGTTGGAGCGAGGTGGAGCGGGTGGAGCCGGTGGAGAAGGTGGAGCAGGTGGAACGGGGTGGAGCGGGTGAAGTAGGTGGAGCTGGTGGAGCGAGATGTAGAGAGGTGGAGCGGGTGGAGCGGATGGAACGGATGGAGCAGGTGGAGCGGATGGAAAAGGTGGAGCAGGTGGAACGGGGTGGAGCGGGTGAAGTAGGTGGAGCTGGTGAAGCGAGATGTAAAAAGGTGGAGCGGGTGGAGCGGGTGGAGCGGATGGAGCGGGTGGAGCAGGTGGAACGGGTGGAGCGCTGCCCGGTGTCCTGATGGACATAATAGGATTTTTTTTTTTTTGAATTTCAGACACTACGAACTATAAAGAAATACATCATGCATCAGGAGTGGTTCCGGAACTGACTGTGGTCCAGTACAGATACAGTGACCCATCCTTCCCTTACTACATGGAAGCACAAGGTAATTGCGTTTTAAGGTGAATGTAATGCCATCTTGGAATTCAGCTTTCTTAAAATTGTCTTTTCTTTATTGTTGATCAAGCTGCCAATGTATGATATATTGATGCAATTCAAGTGCAGAGTACTTAATTACATATTTATAAAAATGTGTGAAATAACAAACTTTCAGTATATAGATAGTTACATTATTAATCATTATTAATCACAAATTCTGAATGGGCACACATGTTTTTTAGTAGAAATATAGTGGAGTTTAATAAAATATGGCAGTTTAAGGGCGAGCAGATTATGGGGGAGTCGGGCGTGCGACTGTTTTTATAAAGAGTAGATCCGCCAATGAGTACAATATGCTGGCAATTGTCACACAAAAAAAATCTGGTGGTATTTACTTATAGGTACTAGCTCGCATGTGGATACTACTGGTTCCCAAGGCTGGGGAGGGATTGTGTTCGCTGTTGACGAGAACTATATACGACTCTGGGCACCATCCAGCTCTGCGAGTGGGGTTTACGGTAAGTGGGAATTTCCCATAAAAGTGTATCAACAATGTTTTTCAGAACTATAAATCAAGAACTGAAATATGGAAATCATGTACAGGGGCTTTAAAACATGTAAATTCATTTGTTATATATACTTTCTTATAGAATGTCGATAAAAGCGCTAAGCTAAAAACTAACAAGATAATATTTGTGAGAGTGATATAGATACGTATATTGTAGTGTGTTATGTGAGAGTGATATAGATACGTATATTGTAGTGTGTTATGTGAGAGTGATATAGATACGTATATTGTAGTGTGTTATGTGAGAGTGATATAGATACGTATATTGTGGTGTGTTATGTGAGAGTGATATAGATACGTATATTGTGGTGTGCTATGTGAGAGTGATATAGACACGTATATTGTGGTGTGCTATGTGAGAGTGAAATAGACACGTATATTGTGGTGTGCTATGTGAGAGTGAAATAGACACGTATATTGTAGTGTGTTATGTGAGAGTGATATAGACACGTATATTGTAGTGTGTTATGTGAGAGTGATATAGATACGTATATTGTGGTGTGCTATGTGAGAGTGATATAGACACGTATATTGTGGTGTGCTATGTGAGAGTGAAATAGACACGTATATTGTAGTGTGTTATGTGAGAGTGATATAGACACGTATATTGTGGTGTGCTATGTGAGAGTGATATAGATACGTTTATTGTAGTGTGTTATGTGAGAGTGATATAGATACATATATACGTATATTGTAGTGTGTTATGTGAGAGTGATATAGATACATATATTGTAGTGTGTTATGTGAGAGTGATGTAGATACGTATATTGTAGTGTGTTATGTGAGAGTGAAATAGATACGTATATTGTAGTTTGTTATGTGAGAGTGCTATAGACACATATATTGTAGTGTGTTATGTGAGAGTGATATAGATACGTATATTGTAGTGTGTAATGTGAGAGTGATATAGATACGTTTATTGTAGTGTGTTATGTGAGAGTGATATAGATACATATATACGTATATTGTAGTGTGTTATGTGAGAGTGATATAGATACGTATATTGTAGTGTGTTATGTGAGAGTGATGTAGATACGTATATTGTAGTATGTTATGTTAGAGTGATATAGATACGTATATTGTAGTATGTAATGTGAGAGTGATATAGATACGTATACTGTAGTGTGTAATGTGAGAGTGATATAGATACGTATATTGTAGTGTGTTATGTGAGAGTGATATAGATACGTATATTGTAGCGTGTTATGTGAGAGTGATATAGATACGAATACTGTAGCGTGTTATGTGAGAGTGATATAGATACGTATATTGCAGCGTGTTATGTGAGAGTTATATAGATACGTATATTGTAATGTGTTATGTGCTATGTGATATAGATACATTATAATATTGTAGTGTGTTATGTGCTATGCTGAAGATGGAACGATGATGTTGTTATTAAGTTTAAGTATATATTCAACATATGATCAAAATAAATTAACTCCTAGAAATCATCACCACCCGCATATTGTTTTACCCGTAGGTGGTTGTTGTTTTTTTAGATAACGGGAGCCGTAATTTGTCAGAACGGCACCTCGTTTTGAACTTGTTTTATCTTTAAGTGATTTTCTTTCACTTCATAACTAATACAACAATTATGATTGATATGTAAAAAATAGAAAAATGAAAAATAAAGTTGCACTCCCCTATTTTGAATCGCATTTTGATGAAAATCTTGATTTTAATTAATCGTGACATGATAAATAACATTATCGGTCCAAATGCTTGTTTACGCACTGGGCAGTCTGTAAACGTTTTCTTCAAATTTCAAGATCAAGAAATATCCCATTTATTCGTATTTTAGGAGTTTACACTATTTGCGATGGGTGGGGTGTAGGGGATTATCGCGTGTGCAGAATACTTGAAGGCGAGTTAATAGTGAAGGTTTACCAAAATTTGGAATCGGTGAAGATATTTAGTAAAATCGATACACACAGCTTATCCGATAGTGGTGTCGTTCCTCATGAGTATACAGTACCCATTACCTTCAACGTAGACGAGGACTTGGTCATAGTGGAGGTGAGTAAACTCGGCTTTATAAGTTACACACTCTTTTAACGGTTACCGTAATACAATGTTTGCGCTAAAATGTTATTTAATTTGGTTTGAACTTTTTTAAGAATGGAAAAGTGCTGATAATTACTATATATGATTTTCCTTGCTAAGCAATAGTTTAGGAAGCCGTGTGTTATATTTTAACTTCACTGTTATGATCAGGTACAGCACGCACGTGCCCACGTGGGCAGTTGACGCTTCATCACTGGACCGATTGCTGTAGTATTGCAAGATGTAAACCACTGTCATTTTACAGAACTGGGACCCGTTTCACTTACGCAAGTTTACGAGCTTATTAGTGTAAAATTAGTTAACCTTATAAACACTATTTTTTCTAAAGATTTGCAACGCATACTGCACAAACGACACGTTTCTAGAAATCTTTACGACCTACAAGGGTTAGTGAAGCGCCCGAGTGGGGGCACTTGGCCTGAAAAATTGGTACATGTGTGCCTTGTAAACTTCAAAGCATATACACAAACTCTACATTTTAGCCTAAAATTTTGAGGTCAAAGCTCATTCAAACCATTTATAGGGGTCGGAACTCTACATTCAAACAAAAAATATGGGGGTCAAAACTCTTTATTTAATCTAAATAAAACGTTGTCTACACAATCTCTTGGCCCGGGATTCCAGTAAGAATAAAAGTCAACATATTCCGAGCCTTAGCAGGAGGGTATTGAATGTCGTATTTAACAACGGGTCAAAAGTCTGCATTATGTGTCCAGAAAGGACATCATTATGTCCGGAATGAGGGGTCAAAAACGGCGGCACATATGTACTAACCAAGATATAAGGAGTGCCTCAACCGGCGTGAAACAGGCCCGTGATGTTTATTTTTGTGATCTGTAATCTACTAAATCATTTGAGAACAGAGTATAGCAGTGGGTGGTTATAACAGTGGTTACCACTTCCAAGCTGCAATGGCTGCCACGTTTGACGACGCGTACAGTCTCGCTGGTCTTGTGTACGCTTATTCCAGCACGGGGAATGTTAGAGTGTGGCATCCAACCACTTCAAACGCGTATATAGTCAGAGTCGGGCCGGAAATGGGAAATGTACCAGCTTACGAGCAATATTCTAATTACGTCAATATTGCAATAAAAATATGGAGAGGTGGGTAATAAATGTATTTTGTAACCTTCTCATTAAATAACAAAGGATATTTTATTTTTATGCAAACTTGATTGAAATAAAGTATAAATCATGTAGGCCAAACGTTGCAATACTGTAAACTTTTTTTCTTTTTTAAACTTATTTTTTTTTTGTTATTTGTTTTACATTGGTACTGTATAAAAAAAACTTTTCAAAAGCGTAATTATACAATTAACGAACACAAATGGAATTAAACAAGATGAATAATTAGTGTTTAACCTCATTTGACAACCAATGGAATCGCTTCAATTTTCAAAATTGTGTCACTCTTATTTGTTAAAACATTCTACAAAATAATTTAATTATTAAGTTCGTTCTTAATTATTAAGAAGTTCATCAAAACTGTGCATGCGTGAATATTATTGCACAGATTCCGCCCTTGATTCAATTCTGAACGAGTCATGTACACACTACAAAACCGCGCGATCTGTCCTTAGAAACGGCCTTAGCAAAACGTCAGTCATCTCTGCTCTCATTGTAGCTCCAACTAGAGTCAAGCTGTCAGTCAAATGACGTTTAACATTAAGCTGCGGTCGCTCCCTGTGGGTTTCTTAATTTTCATTTTTTTACTAAATGAACACTAACTTATTCAAATTTAGAACGTGAGAATAAAAACAACAAACACAATATACAACTTTTCAACAAGAATGTAAAAAAAGAACATAAAGATATAAACATCAACCAAAAACTTAAAAATTGAACAACACGAATAGAAAATGAAGAACCAAAAAAATACACTAGCATTTTTTTAAAGTCTTGTTCTTAAATTAGCATTGTGGATAAAGTGACGTCACTTGGTACGATCAGTGCTGCGTTCAGTTGGCTTAAACGTTTAAAATTTAATGGTTAACGTTTGATAACAAAAGTCAACTGAACGAAATACTAACTTTAAAAGTTTTTTCTAACAGAGTAAACACATCTAAGAGCTGTTTGCTTGTGTTTATACACGTGACCGAATGAGAATGTGGGGGAAAACGCCGAAATTGTCTGGTTTTCGTTTACTTTTCGTTCGTTTGGTCACCGTTTGCGTTAATAAACAGAGTGAACTTGTTAAACGGTGCTGAACGCAGCCCAGGGATGAGCGCTCCCATTTTGTGTTCTTACCTATCTACGACGTTGTAACAGAATATATCCCATAATAACATCCAACAAATAGTTGCTCGCAGTCATGTTTTATTCATGTTTTCACATTGTAACGTTCAACTTTCTGTTGTATTTGATGTGGTTTTTTTTATATTTATGTTCATTATTTTACCTTCGTGTTGTAAAGTTGTAAACTAAATTGTGTTTGTTGTTTTTATTCCCATGCTCTAAATTTTAATCCTTATTGTTTAATTTAACTTGTGTTCGTTATTTTTATATGTTTATTGTAAGTTATTTTTTATATTTATGTTCAATGTTAAACAATACGAATATGAAACGAACAACATAAATATTACATTTAATACCATATATGAAAACTTTAACAACAAAAATGTTAAGTTTGAACAAAAAAAAATGTTGGTATTGTTATGGAGTTGTAATACGTCTTCCATCAACCATTTGTTCTCTTTTACCCCATGACTAAATTTCGGCAGTCCGCTATTTCGATTGGTTACTTACCGTCCACGTGTTCACACATAAAAAATAATATGCCCCTGAGTAAACTGATTTTGTTAAAAAAGATAAATGCAAGGGTGTGCTGTCATTATTAAACCTTATTTTCTTATTTTTGGGCGTAAGTCCTGACATTTTAAAAATCACCATGAAAATAGAACAAAATCGACTCTTTTTTTCATCCCATTCTTATTTGAAATGCATGAAGTATACTATACGTTTCGTTTAAACATGATGTATTGTTGCAGCCGTTTATGGTTATTGTTATTATCTATTATTTAAAGATTATCTAGTATCATATTATTATTACTATCATTGTTATTACAAATATTAAAACTGCATTATTATAATTGTTATCACCATCATCATTATTATAATAATGATAATACTCCATATTATTATAAATATCATAATCATTATAATAATTATTATTGTTATTTTTATCGTATTTTTCTTTATTATAATTATGTGGCCGAGTGTTCTAAGGCGCCGCTCACGATCACTTACCTCTCATCGCTAAGGTCGTAGGTTCGAGTCCCGCTTGCTCCAAAAACTTCATGTAAAGAAGTTTCCAGTTACTTGCGGAAGATCGGTGTTCCTTCTCAGTCTGACTCAGTCTGGGGTCTTCCTCCACCAGTAAAACTGCATATGCCATATTTTACCTGAAATGTGTTATAACAATTACTACTACTACTTCTATTATTATTATTATTATTATTATTATTATTATTATTATTATTATTATCGTACTTTTTTTTATTTTAGGTCTTAATTGTCCAACTTTAACAAGTTTTTCATCGAATGTTTCACTGGTGTCGAGGACAGTATCACGGATAACGTTACAGTGTGTCCCAAATATGGAGCTGTCATCAGGAGATCTCGTACGCCTTTGTCAAATTGATGACACGTGGTCAGGTTCACCGCCTCACTGTGGTAAGTTTAAATGGTTCAAAGTTCAAAGAGTGAATAATTACCTGTTTTGTTTCGTCGCATATGCATGAAGTGTGAATATTTACCTATTTCGTCGCACATGCACGAAGTGTGAATATTTACCTGTTTCGTCACACATGCACAATCCTTGTTGGAGACACTAAGCTTCCTCTTTTAATGTACGCAAATGATATAGTCTTAATGGCGGACAGCAAAAAAAATTACAGTCAATGTTGGATAAAGTTAATAACTGGTGTAAGCGCTGGAAGGTTTTAATCAATACAAATAAGTCGAAATGCATGCATTTCCGGAGAGGGCGAGCACCACAAAGTGGATTTGAATTTAAAATTGGCAATTATACGCTAGAAACTGTTAACATATACAAATATCTAAGAGTTATATTCCATGAAAAGAACGACTTTATGTACACTAGTGAATTGCTCGGGAAAACAGCAGGCCGTGCACTTGGTGGAATTATAAATGAAATACATACTCTTAAAGAGTTTGGCTTCAAATCCTACGAAAAACTGTACACATCATGTGTTGTGCCCATCCTTGACTATTGCTCCTCAGTGTGGGGATTCAAAAAGTATCAGCATATAGATAATGTTCAGAATAGAGCCATGAGATACTTACTTGGTGTTCATCGCTTCACGCCAATTCTTGCGATGGTTGGGGACACCGGGTGGATACCAAGTGTTTACAGACGATGGGGAAACATGTTGTGTATGTGGAACAGAGTGGTTTTGATGGATGACAGACGGATTACAAAAAAAGTGTTTAATTCCGACTATTTAAAGTGCAAAAATAATTGGTCACATGATATTAAACACGTTATGTCTATGCTGGGGTTATCCGCAAATTACGAAAACAGACCAATTATTGACTTATCACAAGCACATGGATTACTAGTAAACTATTATTCTAATGTCTAGTCAGAAGACGTTCAAAGTATATCAAAACTGAGAACATATCGCCTGCTTAAGGAAAACTTTAAATGTGAGGATTACGTTATGATTAAACAAGAATGAATGCTCTGTATTGTGTCAATTCGGAACTGGTATCTTACTAGTCAGAACTGAAACCTGAAGGTATGTTGGGGAGCAACCTGATCAAAAACTTTGTAGACATTGTCAGTCAAATTCAGTAGAAGATGAAAACAATTCTATTTCAGTATGAACTGTATAATGACCTGCGAGAAAACAATTTCAGAGATTTACTTGTAAATAATGCTTACATATATGAACATCTTCTACACTTTTCTGACCTCCTACAGATGGACACCCTAATGGTATATCTACATCAATTCATTTTACCTCCGATTCATATACCATCCTGTCCTCCTAACTTTTTATTACTGTAGTATAAATAACTGTCAATATACCTCTACCTTCGTTGCTATCATTTACTCCTCTCTCATTGTACTTCTTCAACATATTAGCATGAAAAGTTTTTTCTTACCATTCATATCAATCCTGTATTCCATCTCATTCATGACCTTCACTACAGTAAATTGACCTTTCCAATGCAATAATAACTTGTTGTTGATCTACGCAAGTATTTATTTGACAAAGTATTTAAATGTTTAATTTATATTTGTCCAACCTCAAAACCTATTTAATATATGTATTCAAATAACGTAATTTTCTAATTTAATCAAATAACGTAATTTTCTAATTTAAAAGAATCTAACATAATATTGATCTATTATCTATGTGTCATGTGTTACATTTATTATCTGAATTTGTATGTAATGAGAAACATTATATGTTTAAATTACTAAATAAAGAATTTGAATCTTGAATCTGTAACATTAGTTGGTTTATTGTAAAATGACGAAATATTTTGCGGTTAAAAAATTTAACACTCGCCTTTTATCTCTCGATTTAGACAAATAAAAAATCAATAATTCTTGGAATTACCCACACCGTGTAGACGCTGACGTCATTGTTTAGTTTTTGTCCACACGCTTGTTTTTAAAAAATATGTCAATATTTACGAAGGTCATATACGCTCATTCATGGAGAATCCGAATTTGTAACGTTTTAAATGACTTTTACGTGCAAGGTTTGTGTATTTACATTGTCTCACGATCGTCTGCTTCTGAATTTCAACTAAATATACATGCTTTTATTTCATTTTCTCTCTCGAATAAATTGGTCTGTGGAAATGTTTGTCAACGACTAGCATTCATGTTCGGTAAACCAACGGTACAACAGTTCAATGGTACACTATACATCTCAAATCTGAACAATTCACGACCTACTTCATTGTTTCTCAAACAACTTATGGTCTGATTGTGACGCCCGGTTTTATCGCTGAACCAAAGAAATCTTTAAAACAATAAACCGAAGAAAACAGCTAGGACTAGAGCTAACATTTGTTTTTGTTGTATTTTATTATTAAAATAAGCGTGATACCGTTGTGAACGTCATTTAAGTTAGTATATTGTTAAACCGACCATCAAAATGTCGATGCTTCTTTGTTTACGCGAGAAACGTAAAAGTAGTCCGACTCCAGGGTTTTATCGAAAAATAAAAGTCTTTAAAATTGACGTTGTCCAATGGAAATGCTTTAAATACACATATCATAATGAGATAAGATTTTTTTCTAAATAAATGTCTAACCTGTCCTCCACCTTTACACCGTAACTTCTCCTTCCTTTGCTCTTTCTCTCGTCCTGCTCAATGGCTCGTCTTCCGTTTGGAGTGTTATGAATTCTGTTTGTGAGATTTCTAAGATCTTACCTGGTACATTCAACCTCTTGTATGGCTTAGAACCCTGTTGTGCTTTGGCTCGAGTCTGCTCCGCGTTCAGCACGTCTTCCGGTTCCGGATATTTTGCTCCTTCGATGTTTCCTATAACTAAATCATACAGTGGCGATTCCATACACAATGCCTCTGTGGTACCTTCGTTATACGGCGTCTTAACTTCTATCTTCACTACTTCAAAGCTCTGTTCGGATCCATCAATATACTTGCAAAATCTGCTCTTACCTAAATATTGGTGGTCTTTGAAAAAGCTCTTCCTCACCACGACACAAGTGGCACCCGTATCTCTCATGACTCGGACTTTTTCCCCGTTTACAAAACCTACCTTAGTTGGGCAATGTATATCCATGCAAGCTCCTAACTGTTCTGAACTCTTATCACACATAAATCTGCAACTAGCGCTATCGGTTCTTGATATTCCCCCTCGGTCACTTTCTCGATACCTACCTCTTCCTCTAACCCTATTAAATCGGTTACGTTGGTGGTAAGTGTTTCTAGGAACGAACGTATTTGTCTTACCCGTATCGGCATTCGCGACTGTCTTGTCCGCCGTATCATCGACTGTTGCAACAATGTACCGACTCCATCTCTTTCTACAATCAGATGATTTATGGTTTCCACTACAATAACTACATTTTCAAGTGGAAAAAATGATTACCTCCCTTTCGCTGATTCCCAAACGATCTTCGTGTGGAGTCTGTCTTGTGATCTTTATCCCATCCATCTTTGGGCCTTACCTTCGCTCGTCAATACATTCCTACATCCCCCTCTTGCTTCTGCAAATACATCTGCTTGAGTTGCCATCTCCATATCTACCGTGAACATTTTTTCTTTCAAAAACAAGGCTAACTCTCTATTGCTTATTTCCATATCTCGTAATAAATAATCGATCACACTATCGTATGTTTTGTTTACCTTACCTAATTCCAACCATCGTTCTAAGTAATTTTAGATCTCCTTAAATATTGAACAAATGTCTCACCTTTCTCGGGTCTTGCTGATCTAAATTTCTTCCTAAACTCTTCTTCCGTGAGTTCAAATCGTTCTAATAACGCTGACTTCAATTTGTCATCATCCAAAAAGTCTTCATTTGGTAACCTTGAATAAACATCTAAAGCTTTACCTTTTAATAACGCGCTGAGATGTACCGACCACTGTTCAATTTTCCACCCTTGGGCTTCCGCATATCTCTCAAATCTAGATAAGTAACTGTCCGAGTTGCCCTTATCTTCATCAAACCATGGTAGCTTCGGTCCTTTAACTTGAGTATCTTTAATTGAAGGCTTACCTTTTTCTTGTTCCACCAGTTCCATTGCTTGTTGATGTTGAAGTCGACCTAATTAAAGCGCTCGTTGGTATTCTTCCCGTTTCTGGTTCGATATTGCCTCTTCTTTGTCTCTCTCTAGCTTTCTCTTCTCTTCTTCTCCAATTCTGCTTCCTTCCGCTCTAATTTCTGTAAGTATACCTCCTTCTGTCGCTCTAATACCTTCTTCTGCCGCTCTATCTTCTCCAACTCTGCTTCCCTGTCCCGTTGTGTTTGTTCTCTTTCCTTCGCTTGTTCCTCTCTAACGAAAGCCTGATGTGCCTTCCTTACCTTCATAACCATACTTCTCTCCTAATTCGGTTAACTCTTTCATACTCGTCATGATTAATTATTGCATATGACCTACCACACTATAATTTGTACTACAATATTTTAACAATAACAACAAAAACAAATGTACAATATCAAACACTATTACACTGTAAACTTTTTTAAAGCTATACACTCCGATTGAATATCGCAAAGTGCTATTCTGCTATGCGTACTTTAAGCTTCACACTCCGATTAAATATCGCAACCTACTACCCTTCTATGCGAACTATTCTATTCTGATCCACTATCGTAATTACTATTACACGTACGCGTATATGTTACGGTACAATCACAGATATAAACAACTTATCTTACATTTACTACCGACGCTTATTGATAATAACTTGCTCAGTTCACTTTTATATACCTTTCACGTGTTACTCATATTATAAAAAATTCTCTTCAATACACAACAATCCAATAGCAAAAATCTAAGCTCAAAAATTAAAAGCTGCACAACCAAGGTAAAAATATATGTAATCCAGTCACCCCTAACAGGTACACAGCCTGTCTGATACCCTCAGTTCCGCGCTTTACAACGGAACGCTTACACAAGCGACGCTGTGTCGCATCCAGGGTAATTATTTTCTAAAATTACGACTCACCCCAGGTACATGGATGCTTTATGTTACTGACTTTACGCTGTCACTGTTGAGCGAATACCATCCCCCGGGTCGTCGTAACTGAAATGTAAACGATTTAAATAAATATCAAACAATTTTGAACGAAAATTATAAATGACACTTTATAAAGTTCTATGAACAATTTTTTACTAACTTACTTAAAGAATTTACTTATGAAAGAAACAATAAACAATTTAAAGAGGAATCTTTACAATATTTCTATATTATTCTACCTCAAGCTTGTTGTCGTCTTTGATGCATAATGCAATCAACATCCCACTTCTGACACCATTGTAGCAAAATGACCAAGGGCCGACAACTCACAAGGGTAGAATATAATCAAACACAAAGTAAAATTTACAATTTTAATTTAACATTAATAAAATTACAAATATACAATTATACAATATATACAAATTAAAGATAATTACTCAACACAAAAAAAAAACACAGCTGGTTTAAAAAAAGTCCTATGGTGGTATTAACCCTTTTTTTCACACAGTTCTATCTCCTACACTTACGTAATCTACATCGCGAGCCAAACTGCTTATATCATTTGAATGTAAAACAGTTTTTAAAAATGCACTAGATACTACCCGCGTCCGGATTATCGTAGATTTAGCATCACTCGTCCCTTGCGGCGGTTGCTATATAAACTGGGTTATCTCCCCTAGAACTCTATACTGAGTATATGGCTTTACGTCGCCTCGTACCGACTATCGTCCGTATTCCGACGTCAGGAACGTCAAGTCGTCCATATGACGAATATGTGGGTTGCTGTCCTCTGACTGTACTACAACCAGCTGACTTCCTGTCATGTCTATACATCGCTAACGTAGCGGACACATTCTCGCTTACGGCTAAAAACGGCAACAATATATATATAATCTCAGATTTACTAGTTACTCAAATATGTAAAGACATGGCGTCTATAACTTACCATCTATCAATTTCATGGTATTTTTTTTATCAATATATGATAACAGTGCATTCATTTCTAACCATCTAATAGTTTCATGGTAGATTTATCAACATTTTATAACAGTTCATTCAATGTTTACTATCTGCAGTTTCATGGCAGTTTAAACACCATCTCATATACGACCCTCCGTCAATCTCAACATAGCAATTATATCTCTACATAAATTCGCATTATAATATGAACAATTACAGACCAATTCTGTATCTATTCACTTTGTGAATATCAGAATAAGCATCAACAAAATTTAATTACACATATCAATCAATTCTAACATGATGAATCTCAATACTTCATCGTAAACACAATATCAACAGCTAAAAATACGTTCTCAGATTCCTCGGCCTATATTCTAACAAAACGCTATTCAATACCGTGGATGTGTATTAAA
Organism: Panopea generosa; assembly: GCA_029582155.1. NCBI lineage: Eukaryota > Metazoa > Mollusca > Bivalvia > Adapedonta > Hiatellidae > Panopea > Panopea generosa. Next base: position 49,337,311 of record CM055897.1, read on the forward strand.
TTACATACATTACCGTCGGAATGGATATGAACAATTTATACAACTTTACTTACATCTGATTATGTCAAAAATATATGTATCATACATTTAAATACAACATAATATAAAGTTCCCATACCCATATGCCGTTATGTACTGGAACAGTAACATGTTCAATCTTTCTCGTCACAACTACACCCAAAGATGATTCAGCTAACTGGACATTGATTCCCTTACACAGTCAGCATGTATAGCAAAACAGTCCACATACCTTAGTGAATTTCGTGTAAATCATGAAACAACAAACCCTCAAACATCGTACGATGTGTATTTTACGCTATTAGGCCAATGTAAACATAAATTAGTTTTATGTCAAATAAACCTGTTTAATTATTCTAACTTTCTTAATACATAATGGAATTTGATGAACTAAACTTCAAAATGATTTATTCTTTAATAAAAGAATGAAAATGTAAAAATATCTTAAAAACGTTGCTCCTATCGAGCTATCAATACGTTTTAACAATTCCTCGCTACCTGACCTAAATATAGCCTATATCACTACAACGGCCACGTACTAGCTGACACTTCTAAATTAGGCCACAACAACCTAATTATTTTGTAACATATAAACCAACAACTTGTACATATCATATCAGCGCATCCAAGACAACTTGCAAAGTTTATTGTCTGTGCTTTCTTAAAAAGAAGAAATATGTTGTTTTCGTAAACTATTATGTTAGACTTAATACCTCATGTATAGTTGATGTATGATATATTGCCTGTTTTCCTATTATATTTGTAACATATCTATCATAACTTCACTCCATACTGACAATATTGGATACTCAGGGAATATTTTGTCAGGATTTTGTACGTCATAGTCAACCTATATATATATAAAAGAGTATTTACGAATTTTGTATATAATTACATTGAAATTGCTTGATTATCCTGATGACATATAGGCCAAATGGGTCGGCTGCCAAATAATTTTGTCAATCGTTTATATGTATAACTAAATGAATGTATGCACATGTCACAATAATAAACAATATCTTATCTTATCTGCACAAAGTGTGAATAATTACACGTTTCGTCGCACATGCACAATGTGTGAATATTTACCTGTTTCGTCGCACATGCACAATGTGTGAGTATAAATTGTATTGTTTTAAATATTGCATTTAATCAAGGAATTTTAGATAGATGTATGTCTATCTGTAGAATTAATCAGATATTGTCATATGTATAGCTGAAGGATTTACCAGATATTGTCATATGTATATCTGGAGGATTTACCAGATATTGTCGAATGTATATCTGTAGAATTTATCAGATATTGTCATATGTATATCTATAGGATTTATCAGATATTGTCATATGCATATCTGAAGGATTTATCAATTATTCCCATATGTAAATTTGAAGGATTTATATATTTTTGACATATTTATATCTGTAAGATTTTTTTCAGTTATTGCCATATACTAATTTGAATGATTTAACAGTTATTGGTGTATGCAAATCTGTAGGATGTATCAGATATTTTCTCATGTACATATGAAGGATTTATCAATTATTGCCATATATTAATTAGAAGGATTTATACATTTTTGACATATGTAAATCTGTAGGAATTTTTCAGTTATTGCCATATACTAATTTGAATGATTTAACAGTTATTGTCATATATATATCTGTAGGATTTATCAGATATTGTCATATGTATATCTGAAGGATTTATCAGTTATTGCAATATGTAAATTTGAAGGATTTATACATTTTTGACATATTTATATCTGTAAGATTTTTTCAGTTATTGTCATATATTAATGTGAATGATTTAACAGTTATTGGCGTTTGTATGTCTGAAGAATTTATCAGTTATTGTCATGTGTAAATTTGAAGGATTTGTCTGTTTTTTACCATATGTAAATCTGTAGGATATTTTCAGTTATTGCCATATGTGTATCTGTAGGATTTATCAGTTATTGAGCTTTAAACGTAACAAGATTTGGCAAGTGAAAGTTCTGACCAGCCTAAGTGAGGATAGCTTGTTCTGTTATTATTTTAAATTCCATACATGTTATCGTTTTTATTTACATAGCAACTTTGCTGTGACATGTGTTGTTACTCTCTTTATATGTGTCATTGTACTTATATTTGATTGCTCAGTATGTGCGTGCTGTTGTTATACATGTGTCTTTTGAATGCTAGCTCTTCAGTTAGGCAGATATTTTCATTCCTAAAATTATTTTCAGCATCAAATGTTTACGTGAACGTTTGTCCTTATCCAGAGTCTGGCATCAACTCTGATTTTAACGTGTCAGCCTTACTCAATGGTTCAATTGCTATTTATAAATGCATAAGTGGTTATACATTACTGACTGGATCTTTATCACGAGTATGTGGTGGAACACCCCTTGCCTGGGCCGGATATCGCCCTTAAGGTGCAGGTATTTAATTTGTTTGATGGTATAATAACAATATGCAGTCAGGCCGTGATTCGAATCCGGGACCTTTCATTAACATGGAACATTTCATGCTCTACCGATTGAAATAGACGAATGGTGATACACATAGCTGTCTGAATACGTTAGGTATACACTGATATATTCCCCTACACATGAGGAATTCGGCCCGGAATTTCCATAGAGAGCAGATACTCTTGCGAACATTAGTCACAGAACCCCGTTTAGCGGCGATGTAAAAGTGGAGAAACCGTGACGTTTCCCTGAGTATGCAAATAATATAGCAACTTCTGACGTACGTTAATCTCCTGACAGATTACGTACACATTCTGATATATCTCTGAAAGATACAAAATACAAAGCCCGCTCAGAACTCGAACTACAGACAGTACTACGAGACACTTATACTGGATAGATTGCCTACCACTGAGCTAACCGGAGTGTTTGGCATTGTTTCTTCTATAATAACTCATGGTGTATTTTATCCATTCAAATGTGAGTTGCCCGTATTAGTCCGGCAGATACAGCACTGAAACCTTGCATGGACATGTATAATACATTTATTGGGTGATTATGGTAGTTTAGGCATTGCTTATGAAAAATAAGCTTGATGACATCTTGTCATCGTTGAGCGTTTTGAAATATTCAAGATGGCTGCCAATATGTCGGCAAATGAATTGAAAATTATGTTTTCCGCACATTTTGGTTTTAAAAATGCAAATACAATGTTTTAAATTAATTCATTTTATTAAGTAAATATGAAACTACCATCTTAAATATAAAACTTACACTATTGACAATACATGCGAATATAATATTCTTAAATAATGTCGGAAATTGTCCACATTTCCCACTACAACGATATAGGCATATATACAGCTGTTGTAATAGCTTGGTGCAGTCTATCTCTGTTTTGTTTTACTACATATTGTCAAACTACATAATTTGTAATTAGTAATTAACTTCCATGTGGAAAAGAAAAAAAGGTAAACATAATGTTCATGTTAATGATAAGTAGACAGTTTTCGTCATAATGAACATGCTATAATTTAATGGGGTAGCAAACATGTTAGATGGAAAGAAGTTCGCTAAAAATGTTATCATAAGTTAAGCAGTGGAGTCGTTTATGCGGAACATTTTAATATTAAGAGTTGGAAACTGATCTTAACAATTTTGCTGAGAGCAGTAAAACACGAAGTAATGGGTAGATGCTGTAATAAAACCTTGTTTATAATGGTTATGTACATCAGAGCTGAGAGAAAAGCTGACTGGCCTTTGCATTTGGTAGCAGTTAAGCCTAAGATGCCATTTTTTTGCAACTAGCCATATAGTTAACGCATGGTATGGAATATACAACCTCAGGTCAATGGAAAATACTTTCATAATTTTATGAAGAGCGATATGCTTATTGAAAACCACGTTCGTGAGATATAGGCATGACAAGAGGGATTATTCTGAAGTCAGATAACTTGAAATAAGGGGTGGGGGGGGGGGGGGGGTGGGGTTGCATGTTTGCAGTAAAGTTTAAAGATATTTTGTCAAGTATGAGTATCAATGATAATTAATGCAAATACCTATCCAAACACAATTATAAACATGTATTGAACAACGCGACTAAACTAAACACCCATATTCTATTATGTTGATATCGTCAGTAGTAAAATAGCCCATGGTAGTAAGCAAATATGAAAAAAGTCTGCCTGACAGCAGTTTCCATCAAAAGATAATCGTAAACTGTTGAGACATAGGTTGTGTCAAAAGGACAAATAAAGGCAGAAGATGCTAAATTATTTATTGCGACTCTGATATACTCAAGAGTAACAGGATTGCAGACACGTTCACGTGATATATATATATTACAAACCTTCTAGTTCATCAATTAGTTTCAGTACCGACGTCATTGTTTACTGATACAGGAGATCTCAGAATCGTGAAATCAACGACATTATTTCAGAAAGAAGTATTGGTGGTGCAACATAACTCAAATCAACTAATATTCATCGGCAAGACTGCTGTTCTGTAATGGTCAATAGATGGTACTTGGAAAGAGTATTTTGAGAACTTTTATGTCTAATACCTAGTTTTCGACAGAAATTCGCCATTCAGCACATAAAGTATCACATGCTCTAGTAGAGAAAACACAGGCATACAGGATACATCTTAACAATTCAACCTAAATATGCCAATTCCAGCTCAGAAAATAGTTTTAACAGTAACAGAAATGATACCAACTGATAGCAATCATGTAGTTTCGTGAAAGACATACACACGTTCATAAACGTGTTGGTAAATATTTCGGAGAAAATGGCCAATTGAGATAAATAACTATATTGCTATTAAAAGGGATGTCTTTAAAATAACAAACGAGGAGATAGATAATATCCTCGCAAAAGTGATCATAGCAGCACATAAACTAAACAGAGGTATTACAGCAATTTCAAATGATACTGATGTATTTAAACTTTAACTTCATTGTTATCTTCAGGAAACACTAATAAATCTGTGCTAAGGGTATCACATGTTAAGGAACTATAAACATAACTATAACGACCATGGGCTGTCTCGTTGCAATAACATGGCATGGTATTGTGGTATCTGAAAAGGACTAGTCTTAAAACATATGAGGCTTCATATTCACTTAAGTTGGTAGGCGATGTTAATTGTAAAACAATGCATACTTTAAACACTTTACTACAAACAATATATTCTGAAGCTTTGTTGGAAATGTAAAAAGGGCTCACATACAGGCATGTTTATGGAAACATGCATTGGATTCTGACCAACCAAGCATTGATAACCAAGCACTTTCCTAAGGCAGTTCCAACAGAGCTAGCATTTTCTCCAGCAGAATAATTGAAGATGATCAAATGTTAACACCTGATGGCATAAAATGACGCTTAATATTCAAACAAATCAAACTTCTTGGAAAAATGGCGGTCATAATAAAGGCCATGAGCTTTTCATTGCAAATGTGTTTGTCACCTAAACATCAAACACACCAAGCGTATGAATAGTTTTACACTGATAGTAATTTCCATCTTGATATTGCATTTCTAGCAAATTGGCAGCCAATTTGGACGCCGCGTCCATCTTGTTTAATTCAAAATGCGCAATGACAAAAAGGTCTTCCCAGTCTATCATTTAAACATCAAACACATTAAAATTATCCTTTGGTATGGAATTGTTCATATATTTATCTTATATAAATTGTCACCTGAATATTGCTTTTCAAATTTTGTTGTTTTTTTTAAAAATACTCAATGATGACAAAATGTCATCTAACATAAAATCAAAGAACTATACATAGACTATCATTTTAGCAAAAAAATATTACTATACATTCTCATATGTGAATAATATATTGTATAACTTATTGTATTCACATTCAAATATTGCATTGGCGGCCATTTTGGATACCATATTGTTTATTTCAAAATGATTTGTTTATGTCATCCAACATAAAAGCAAAGCACTATAGATAGACTATCTTTTTTATAAAAAAAATATTACTATTCATTCTCATGTATGAATAATTTTATACCTAATAAAAATTTCCATAAAAATATTGCATTTCGAGCAAATTGGGGGGGGGGGGCATTTTGTGCACCATCTTGTTTGTTTCGAAATTACCAGTAATAACAAAATATCATTGCAGTTTGTCATTTTAACTTCAAACATAACAAAATGTCCTTAAGTATGATATTGACATACCTAATAATAATTCTCATTCAAATATTGTATTTCGAGCAAATTGGCGGCCATTTCGAACGCCATCTTGTTTATTTCAAAATGCTTAATGATGACAAAATGCCATCCGACGTAAAATCAAAGAACTATATATAGACTACCAAGGTTCAGTGAAAATACCCAGATTATCTGCCGGATTATATTACAGATCGATAGAAAGACTCTATATTTGGCGTTAATATAGCAAATAAGACAACTATACAGACAGCAACTGTTTCTTCATACTTGTTCGTGACACTTTTCAGTTTGGGGTAAAAATTGTAAGTTTCAAACAGGTTTGGTTTAAGTATTATTTTCAAAGAAATGTATAGTCAATTTCTAATTATATTTAATGAGCATTTTACTATTTTGAGACCTAACGTTTAGTTTAGGATTTTAAAAATGTTGTTCTCGGACTTGTTGCTTACTTAACAATTGCTCGAGCAATTAATTTAGCTGTATTGCTTACATACTGCACCCCGCCTTTTTCAAATGTTCATGTCTATTTTATCCAAGTGTAACATCACTTCTAATTAAGCCGTATAAATCAGATATCGTACGTTTTAATGCCGAACAATTTTGAACTTACCCGAATTTATTGTTACGGTAAACCAGTGTTATATTGAGACGTTACGTCATTCCGCTTATGAGTAAACTAATATGCCGGATTTATTCTCGTTCTTTATAAACGTGATCTATTAAATACTTTATAAATGTAAAATTTTTTCTGAGATATGTGATGAAAAGAATCTTATCATACATTCATGAATTAATTTTGAATTTATTAAACTCGTTGGAAATAATGATGTGATGCTCAGCCTATCTTCGCATAATTTTTTTCAACTCGTTTAATAACTTCATTAATAAATTAGCACTCATGTAAGATCCTCTATTTAATGTAATGCCTCTGTAATGACCGTGCACCGTGGACGGTTCGTCACCTGTTAGACATAATACAGATTCTTAATATTTTAGTTTTATTCTGTGTATAATGCCAATATCGTTAAAGTGGTATTTATTGTTTAGTCTGAGTAACTTAACATTGTTTGTGTTTTTGTTTTAGTCCTGTGCAGCAATCCCGGTACTGGTTCGGGCACCAGTTACGTTATGGCGAATAACGACCCTGTAAGTAGTGCTCTAGTGCTGGGTACCACTGTTACATACAGCTGTGATGCAGGGCTGGAGCATTCCGTCGGAGATATGGTGAGGGTGTGTCACGGTACCGGAACATGGACAGGAGACGCTCCAACCTGCATCGGTATTCTTTAACATAGTTTGTTTATAAACCCTATATAAATACCCGCCTCCACTAAGCAGTCTTGGGGCGCGGCTGCAGGCACACACACGCTCAATGGAGAATAAGATACATTTGCAAACTGGTTGTCTGTTACTAATGTGCTATTCTTTGCAAAGACGCATTTACTCCGCTGATATAGGGGATATTGTTAGGAGCATAGTGCCATTGTCGAATTTAGGTAAAATATTGAATGATGTATCGATTATCATTATATTTGTATAAAAAATTGTGTTTCACATTTTAATTACAACAGGTACTATATTCGTCAGATTGTAAAAAAGTCCAATCTAACATAACTATATAATGTTAGTTAACATGTAATTACAAGGAATATATTTAGCAATAGATATCTGAACCAACTCCTAGTTCATTACGGAAATATAAGAATTAAGGGGGGGGGGGGGGGGGGGGTGCTTACGCGCCCATAACCAAATGCTGTATAATACGTTATTATGTATTCTAACATTTTAAATGCCTCTAGTTTTTATGATATACCCAAACACTAGATACTGCATTCATATATTCATATAGAGCTTTATTTAACGACGAAGAGTCAACCTTAAACCTGATTACGTAATATTCTCTATACATACTACTTATTTTAACGGTGATAAACCGGACTAACATGTGCCCACTCGGGCACAGAGAACCTCCATAATATATAATGAGTAAAACTGTGACCATCACATTACATTAACATGACATTGTAAGAATATGAAGCCATGCCTTTTGGATAGTCTCCTTTTCATAAATGAGATCAAGTACACACGCTTAACTGACTGGGAAACATACACATTGCATTGTATATGTTATCATCTGCCTGGAAATAGATTGACATATGTGTCGTTTTAAATTATTTGACCTTTAGTTAGTGAACGCCTTTATTCAGAATCATACTATTGTATCACTATGTCAATTTCTTCAAATAACATTTAACTGTCACAGCACATGTTCACTTATATGCATGTAAATAGCGAAATTGATGAAGCTTAACTCTTCCCTCAAACATGCATTTGTTGATGAACTTAACTATTGCCTCAAACGTGCATTTGTTGATGAAGATTAACAGTTCCCTCAAACGTGCATTTGCTGGTGAAGATTAACAGATCCTTCAAACGTGCATTTGTTGATGAATTTAACAGTTGCCTAAAACGTGCATTTGTTGATGAAGCTTAACAGATCTCTAAAAAGTGCATTTGTTGATGAAGATTAACAGTTCCCTCAAACGTGCATTTGCTGATGAAGCTTAACAGTTCCCTCAAACGTGCATTTGTTGATGAAGCGTAACACTTCCCTCAAACGTGCATTTGTTGATGAAGATTAACAGTTCCCTCAAACGTGTATGTGCTGATGAAGCTTATCACTTCCCTCAAACGTGCATTTGTTGATGAACTTAACAGTTGCCTCACACGTGCATTTGTTGATGAAGCTTAACAGTCCCCTCAAACGTGCTTTTGTTGATGAAGCTTAACAGTTGCTTTAAATGTGCATTTGTTATAAACCTTTACATATTCCTCAAAAGTGCACTTGTTGATGAAGCTTAACAGTCCCCTCCAACGTGCTTTTGTTGATGAAGCTTAACAGTCCCCTCAAAAGTGCATTTGTTGATGAAGCTTAACAGTCCCCTCAAACGTGCATGTGTTGATGAAGCTTAACAGTCCCCTTAAACGTGCATTTGTTGATGAAGCTTAACAGTCCCCTCAAAAGTGCATTTGTTGATGAAGCTTAACAGTCCCCTCAAACGTGCATGTGTTGATGAAGCTTAACAGTCCCCTTAAACGTGCATTTGTTGATGAAGCTTTACAGTTCCATCAAACGTACTTTTGTTGATGAAGCTTAACAGTCCCCTCAAACGTGCTTGTGTTGATGAAGCTTATCACTTCCCTCAAACGTGCATTTGTTGATGAACTTAACAGTTGCCTCACACGTGCATTTGTTGATGAAGCTTAACAGTCCCCTCAAACGTGCTTTTGTTGATGAAGCTTAACAGTTGCTTTAAATGTGCATTTGTTATAAACCTTTACATATTCCTCAAACGTGCACTTGTTGATGAAGCATAACAGTCCCCTCAAACGTGCATTTGTTGATGAAGCTTAATAGTTGCTTTAAATGTGCATTTGTTATAAACCTTTACATATTCCTCAAACGTGCACTTGTTGATGAAGCATAACAGTCCCCTCAAACGTGCATTTGTTGATGAAGCTTAACAGTTGCTTTAAATGTGCATTTGTTATAAACCTTTACATATTCCTCAAACGTGCACTTGTTGATGAAGCATAACAGTCCCCTCAAACGTGCATTTGTTGATGAAGCTTAATAGTTGCTTTAAATGTGCATTTGTTATAAACCTTTACATATTCCTCAAACGTGCACTTGTTGATGAAGCATAACAGTCCCCTCAAACGTGCATTTGTTGATGAAGCTTAACAGTTGCTTTAAATGTGCATTTGTTATAAACCTTTACATATTCCTCAAACGTGCACTTGTTGATGAAGCATAACAGTCCCCTCAAACGTGCATTTGTTGATGAAGCTTAATAGTTGCTTTAAATGTGCATTTGTTATAAACCTTTACATATTCCTCAAACGTGCACTTGTTGATGAAGCTTAACAGTCCCCTCCAACGTGCTTTTGTTGATGAAGCTTAACAGTCCCCTCAAAAGTGCATTTGTTGATGAAGCTTAACAGTCCCCTCAAACGTGCATGTGTTGATGAAGCTTAACAGTCCCCTCAAACGTGCATTTGTTGATGAAGCTTAACAGTATCCTCAAACGTGCTTTTGTTGATGAAGCTTAACAGTCCCCTAAAACGTGCATTTGTTGATGAAGCTTAACAGTATCCTCAAACGTGCTTTTGTTGATGAAGCTTAACAGTCCCCTCAAATGTGCATTTGTTGATGAAGCTTGACAATCCCCTCAAACGTGCTTTTGTTGAAGAAGCTTAACAGTCCCCTCAAACGTGCATTTGTTGATGAAGCTTAACAGTCCCCTCAAACGTGCATTTGTTGATGAAGCTTAATAGTTCCCTCAAACGTACTTTTGTTGATGAAGCTTAACAGTCCCCTCAAACGTGCATGTGTTGATGAAGCTTAACAGTCCCCTCAAACGTGCATTTGTTGATGAAGCTTAACAGTCCCCTCAAACGTGCATTTGTTGATGAAGCTTAACAGCTCCCTCAAACGTGCTTTTGTTGATGAAGCTTAACAGTCCCCTCAAACGTGCATGTGTTGATCAAGCTTAACAGTCCCCTCAAACGTGCATTTGTTGATGAAGCTTAACAGTATCCTCAAACGTGCTTTTGTTGATGAAGCTTAACAGTATCCTCAAACGTGCATTTGTTGATGAAGCTTAACAGTATCCTCAAACGTGCATTTGTTGATGAAGCTTAACAGTATCCTCAAACGTGCTTTTGTTGATGAAGCTTAACAGTCCCCTCAAACGTGCATTTGTTGATGAAGCTTAACAGTCCCCTCAAACGTACTTTTGTTGATGAAGCTTAACAGTCCCCTCAAACGTGCTTTTGTTGATGAAGCTTAACAGTCCCCTCAAACGTGCATTTGTTGATGAAGCTTAACAGTATCCTCAAACGTGCTTTTGTTGATGAAGCTTAACAGTCCCCTCAAACGTGCTTTTGTTGATGAAGCTTAACAGTCCCCTCAAACGTGCTTTTGTTGATGAAGCTTAACAGTCCCCTCAAACGTGCTTTTGTTGATGAAGCTTAACAGCACTCTCAAACGTGCATTTGTTGATGAAGCTTAACAGTATCCTTAAACGTGCTTTTGTTGATGAAGCTTAACAGTATCATCAAACGTGTTTTTGTTGATGAAGCTTAACAGTTCCCTCAAACGTACTTTTGTTGATGAAGCTTAACAGTCCCCTCAAACGTACTTTTGTTGATGAAACTTAACAGTCCCTCAAACGACTGGGGCTTTACTCATGAGTCATGACAGCCCCATAATCTACACTACACTCTATTTAGATTGATATGGGAAAAATCGTGTTGATGTCTCGTTGGATCAATGTTGGACATATATACATATCCTAATGTTTGTTAGTATATGAAGCTATCATACATTCTTCTGTTTTAGCCATAACACATTACTGCTCATATCCTCCTGCTGGAATCAACGTCATTTTGAGCGCGGCAGCCTTATCAGAAGGTTCGAATGTGACGTACACATGCTTACCGGGATATCGTCACGTGTCTGGAGATGCATTGCTTGTATGTGTCCGAGATAACTCACTCCAAGTCACAACCTGGGATGGCAATGCTGCCGAATGTCAAGGTAGGTAGCGGTATTAAATAGTTTCTATCGTTGGTTTCTGATTCTATAAACGCCGCTTTTGACAGAGATTCGTTTCCCGGCTCGACCCGATGACTGTCATAAAAACAAAATTCTGTACTGGTTTTACTCCGGAAACGGACTCGAAAGCAGTTCATAATTATACGCTTTGCCATCAGGGTCCTCCGTGGCCGAGTGGTGTCAGGCGCCGTCTCAAGATCACTAACTTCTCACCGCTAAGGCCGTAGGTTCGAGTACCGCTCGTTCCAAAAACTTTATGTGAGGAATATTCCAGTTACTTGCGGAAGGACGGTGGACCACCCCTTGACTGGATTTGATATCGCCCTGAATGTGCAGGTTTTTCATTTGTTTGGTGGTAGAATAACAATATGCAGGCCGTGATTCGAATCCGGGACCTTTATGTGAGGAAGTTCCAGTTACTTGCGGAAGGGCGGTGGTCCACCCCTTGACTGGATCTGATATCGCCCTGAAAGTGCAGGTTTTTCATTTGTTTGGTGGTAGAATAACAATATGCAGGCCGTGATTCGAATCCGGGACCTTTCATTAACATGGAACATTACATGTTTTTTTTTTCAAATTGAAATAGACAAAATGCTGATATACATAACTGTCCGTATATGTCAGGTACACACATATTCCCCCAAAAATTGGAATTCGGACCGGAATTTTCATAGAAAGCAGATAACCTTGCAAACATTATTTGAAGAACATGATATAAGTCACAGAACCCCGTTTAGCGGCGATGTTACAGGGCGAGAATCCATGACGTTTCCCTGATCATGCGAATATTCAAGCGACTTCTGACGTACGTTTAATGTCTCCTAGCAGATTACGTACACATTCTGATATATCTCTGGAAGATACGAAATACGAAGCCCGTTCAGAACTACAGACATTACTACGAGACACCTTATACTTGATGGTTTGCCTACCACTTGAGCTAACCGGAGTATTGGCATTGTTTCTTTAATAATAACTAATAGTGTATTTTAACCATTCAAATGTGAGTTGCCCGTATTACAGTTTGATAAAAAGGTTCTATTTTTTGGCTTTAATATAGCAAATAAGACAACTATACATACAGCAACTGTTTCTTCATACTTGTTCGTGACACTTTTCAATTAGGGGGCAAAATTGTAAGTTTCAAACAGGTTTGGTTTAAGTATTACTTTCAATAAAATATATAGTTAATTTCTAATTATATCTAATCGGCATCTTAATATTTTGAGACCTAACGTTAAGTTAAGAATTCTAAAAATGTTGTCCCCGGTCTTGTTTCTTACTTAACAATTGCTCGAGCAATTAATTTAGCTGTATTGCTTACATACTGCACCCCGCCTTTTTCAAATATTCATATATATTTCATCCAAGTGTTACATCACTTCTGGTCCATCCGTATAAATCAGATATCGTACGTTTTAATGCCGAACAATTTAGAACTTACCCGAATTTATTGTTACGGTAAACCAGTGTTATATTGAGACGTTACGTCATTCCGCTTATGAGTAAACTAATATGCCGGATTTATTCTCGTTCTTTATAGAGGGGATCTATTAAATAATTCATAAATGTAGCATTTTTCTGAGATATGTGATGAAAAGAATCTTATCATACATTCATGCTCATTTATTTTTGAATTTATCTAACTCGTTGGAAATAATGATGTGATGCTCAGCCTATCTTCGCATAATTTTTGCCAACTCGTTTTATAATTTCAATAATAAATGAGCACTCATGTAAGATCCTCTATTTAGTGAAATGCCTCTGTGATGACCGTGCACCGTGGACGGTTTGTGTCCTGTTGGACATAATGCAGTTTTTTTATTTTTGTTTTATTCTGTGTATAAGGCCAAACCGTTCAAATGGTATTTATTGTTTAGTTTTAGTAACATAAAATGACTCGTGTTTTTGTTTTAGTCCTGTGCAGCAATCCCGGTACTGGTTCGGGCACCAGTTACGTCATGGCGAATAACGACCCTGTACGTGGTGCTCTAGTGCTTGGTACCACTGCTACATACAGCTGTGATGCAGGGCTGGAGCATTCAGTCGGAGATATGGTGAGGGTGTGTCACGGTACCGGAACATGGACAGGAGACGCTCCAACCTGCATCGGTATTCTGTTTATATAGTTTGGTTATGTACCCTATACCAATACCCGCCTCCACTTAGCGGTCTTGGGGAGCTTGACAGTTCCATCAAACGTGCATTTGTTGATGAAGCTTGACAGTTCCATCAAACGTACATTTGTTGATAAAGTCTCCTCAAACGTGCATTTGTTAATAAAGATTGACAGTTCCATCAAACGTGCATTTGTTGATGAAGCTTGACAGTTCCATCAAACGTGCATTTGTTAATGAACCTTAACATTTCCCTCAAACGTGCATTTGTTAATGAAGCTTGACAGTTCTATCGAACGTGCATTTGTTAATGAAGCATGACACTTCCATCAAACGTGCATTTGTGATGAAGCTTGACAGTTCCATCAAACGTGCATTTGTTAATGAAGCTTGACAGTTCCATCAAACGTGCATTTGTTGATGAAGCTGATTAATTCCCTCAAACGAGCATTAGTATATGAAGCTTAACAATTCCCTCAAACGTGCATTTGTTGATGGAGCTTAACAGTCCCCTTAAACCTGCATTTGTTGACGAAGTCTCCTCAAACGTGCATTTATTGATGAAGCTTAATAGTTCTTTTAAACGAGCATTCGTTGATGTTGTCTTCTCAAACGTGCATTGATTGATGAAGCTTAACAGTTCCCTCAATTGTGCATTTGTTGACGAAGTCTCCTCAAACGTGCATTTGTTGATTAAGCTTAATAGTTCTTTTAAACGAGCATTTGTTGATGATGTCTCCTCAAACGTGCATTGATTGATGAAGCTTGACGGTTATCTCAAACGAGCATTTGATGATGAAATCTCCTCAAACGTGCGTTTGTAAATGAAGCTTTCCAGTTTTCTCAAACGTGCTTTTGATGATTAGGATTAACAATTCCCTCAAATGAGCCTTTGTTGATGAAGCTAAACAGATGCCTAAAACGTGCATTTGTTGATGAAGTTTAACATTTCCCTCAAACATGCATTTGTTGATGTAGCTTTACAGATGCCTAAAACGTGCATTTGTTGATGAAGCTTAACAGTCCCCTCAAACTTGCATTTGTTGATGAAGCTTAACAGTTCCCTCAAACGTGCATTTGTTGATGAAGCTTGACAGTTCCATCAAACGTGCATTTGTTGATGAAGCTTAACAGTCCCCTCAAACGTGCATTTGTTGATGAAGCTTAACAGTCCCCTCAAACGTGCATTTGTTGATGAAGCCTAACAGTATCCTCAAACGTGCATTTGTTGATGAAACTTAACAGTCCCCTCAAACGTGCTTTTGTTGATTAAGCTTAACAGTACCCTCAAACGTCCATTTGTTGATGAAGCTTAGCAGTATCATCAAACGTGCATGTGTTGATGAAGCTTAACAGTATCATCAAACGTGCATTTGTTGATGAAGCTTAACAGTGTCATCAAACGTACTTTTGTTGATGAAGCTTAACAGTCCCTCAAACGACTGGGGCTTTACTCATGAGTCATGACAGCCCTATAATCTACACTACACTCTATTCAGATTGATATGGGGAAAACCGAACTGATGCCTCGTTAGAGCAATGTTGAACATATTTACATATCCTAATGTTTGTTAGTATATGAAGCTATCATACATTCTTCTGTTATAGCCATAACACATTACTGCTCATATCCTCCGGTTGGAATCAACGTCATTTTGAGTGCAGCAACCTTATCAGAAGGTTCGAATGTGACGTACACATGCTTACCGGGATATCGTCACGTGTCTGGAGATGCATCGCTTGTATGTGTCCGAGATAACTCACTCCAAGTCACATCCTGGGATGGCAATGCTGCCGAATGTCAAGGTAGGTAGCGGTATTAAATAGTTTCCACGGTTGGTTTCTGATTCTATAAACGCCGCTCTTGCCAGATATTCGTTTCCCGGCTCGACCCGATGACTCCCATAAAACAACATTCTGTTCCGGTTTAACTCCAGAAACGGACTCGAAAGCGGTTCATAATTATACGCTTTGAGCTTCCTTCGCCGTTAAGGTCCTCCGTGGCCGAGTGGTGTCAGGTGCTTCCTCGAGAGCACTTACTTCTCACCGCTAAGGTCGTAGGTTCAATCCCGCTCGTTCCAATTTTTTTTTTGTTATGAAGTGTCTAATTACTTGCAGAAAGACGGTTGTTCTACTCAGTACTGGATATACCATATATAACCTGAAATGTGTTGAACTCTATTCTTCGTAATCGGCTTTTTTCATATTTTTAAACGCACTCTATGTTAATAAATGGATCTTTCATCAATAAATTACTGACTGTCTCAACAGCAATTGCACATGTTGTGTGGCGGTCATAAAAATATATAATGCTGTGTTATTGATTATTGTTATATATACAGTTCTAGATTGTAGTAGAACCTAATTTTCTTTATAGTAATTGGTTATTATACACCAGTTAAATAGTTCCATTCATAAAGTGTATTCTTTTGCGTAGTAATACAATGTTCAATAGAAAAGTAGTTCTCCAGTGGAAGCAATGTTTTCTTTGTTTATTTTGAATCCCAGAAATTTCAAGCAATCTTTCCTGTAGACATGCTTATATACAACAATTATGATTGCCCGGAGTCCGACGTCCGTCTGGAAACTTTTTGTTGCGTGCATTCTAGCACCTGTATTTTCAACTGATATACACTAAACTTTCATAGTAGTTATATATCCATGATTTTTCGGACAATTTATTTATCAGGCCAAATCGGATAAAAAAACGCCAGAGTTACGTCCCTTGAAACATAAAAAAATGTACTATTTGATATTGTGTGTACTCCAGTACCCACATTTTTCATTAATTATATAACTATAAAATCTTGTGCAAGTTTTTTTGAACTTGCCAAATCGGATAGTAATGGCCTTTGAAACATCAAAATATGCACTATTTGGCGTTATGTGCACTCGAGTACCCGCATTTTTAATTTGATCCTTAATTTGAACTTTCGCAGTAGCTATATTACAATAACATTTTGTACAAGATCTTACACTGGCCAAATCGAATAATTAAACAAATGTACTATTTGACCTTGTATGCACACTAGTACCTGCAACTTTAATTTGATTCTCACCAAGCTTACACAGTCATTACATAAGCTAACTCTAGTATCTTGGATAGATATTTGAACTAGCCAAATCGGATAATTAATGTCTGTGTTATGGCCCTTGAACATAAAAAATGCACTGTTTCACGTGTTGGGTACTGTTGTTCCCACATTTTTGTATTTAATCCTTGCCAAACTTACACAGAAGTTATATAGTTATACAATCTCAGACAAATTTTGAACTTGCCAAATCGGATAAATAAATTCGGAGTCCTTTAAACATAAAAAATCCTGTATTTGGTATTGTGTATACTCCAGTAGCAACATTATTCACTCTAGCACATGCATTTTTAATTTGATCCTCTCTAAACCTTTACAGTAGATATATAACCATAATAGCTCGAACAAGTCCCTGAACTGGTGAAATCGGATAATTCAATTCGGAGTTGTGACCCTTGAAACATAAAATAATGCATAGAAAATGCACTATTTTACCTTGCTGCACTGCACCACCTGCATTTTTAGTTTGATCTTCACCATACCTACACAGTAGTTATATATTTAGAATATCCTAGACAGTGTCATTAATTGGTCATATCAGACAATAAATGTCCGAGCTAGGGCATTGAATTGGGAAAACTGCTCTATTTGACCTTGTTTGCACTCTAGCACCCACATTTTTAATTTTATCTTCTCCAAACTTACATAATTATTATATAATCACAATATTTTGCAAGGTTTCGAATTGGATACATTGAATAAAAAATGTCGGAGTTATTGGCCTTGGATCATCAAATATTGCGTTATTTGGCGTTGTCTGCACTCTAGCAACAGCAGTTTTCATTTGATCTTGAACTTTCACAGTAGTTTAAGAACTATAATATCTTAGACAAGTTTGTGATCTTTCAAAATCGATTCATAGGTGTCGAAGTGTTGGCCGTTAAATCGTATATATTCTATTTGTGTGCGCTCCAGCACTCTCAGGTTTAACTTGATCTTAATCAAATGTACACAGTTGTTATATAACCAAATATCTCAGACAATTTTCGAACTGGTTAAATCGAATACTTATGGCCCTTGAATCAGCAATAAGTATGTTATTTAATCTGATGTGAACTATAGCACTCGCAGTTATCATTTGATTTTCATTAACCATACACAGTAGTTTTAAAACGATAATATCTTAGACAAGCTTTAGCTCTGGCAAAATCAGATAAATAGTGTTTGAGTTATAGCACTTTAAAAAATTGCGTTATTTAAAGTTATTTACATTCTAACACCTGCAGTTTTCATTTGTTAGTCACCGCTTGATATAAACTTACACTGCAGTTATAACATTTCCACTTACCAAATTTAAATGTCTGAGGTACGGCCTTGCATTATAAAAGAATGCCTCCTTTGGCATGTTTTTCTTTTGCCACAGGTGATCGCTACAAGGGTAATCTGACAACTTGTGTTTTCGTGTACACTTACACTGAACACTATCACATAGAATACAAATACGAAAGGGATTCAGAAGAAAATATTATGAATCTGTCTCCCTGAACTTATTTGTCTCTTCTTTTTTATATATGTACTGGTAACCTTCCAGGATCCTAGGTGGTTAACTTAACGGATTTTCTGTTGGGCCCTCGATGGCATAAAAATGACGCTAAATATTTAATCACTTAAACTTATTTTTATCTTTCATTAAAAAAAGAGAGTAAAGTATGTTCTCCCCATCAGTCAAGATCATACCGATAGATCATTGTTTTCTTTTTAGAGTGCGTGTTTGATTAAGAATATCTATATTTAAATGACTTGTGTTAGTGACAGAGATATAAGTTTGATATAGATCTACAACCACGTTTATGATATAATTTGAAAATTAGAAAATATCGGAATATGAATTCCAGTCCTTTTTGAAATGTCTCATATTATTGTTTCTTATAGCTATATTTTACCGGATTTTATGTGTTCTTTTGAGTCAGTATTTAAGGTTTGCTATTGATAAAGGGGTTTCAAGATGCTTTGTAAAAATATATATTTACACTTTTGTTTCCGACAGTAGATATAAGTGTACTAGTTTTAATCAATTTTCTTTATTCAACAGTATATTTGTTTATCGATGCCGGCCGGTTTGAGAAATGAGGAAAATATTAGTGGATGGATAATATTATCTATATGGGTCGACTAGATTGCAGATGGATTTGATTTCTAAAACTTGTTCTCTATCTTTTTTATAATTGATATGTTTGTAATTATACGAATCAGGCTAATTTGTAATCACTGCAAATAACCATGTCCTTATCATTTATAGTGTCTGAAATATTCATTATATTAAAACAATAATGTGAATCCTTGTTAGTGCCATATAAGGATGTTAGTGTCAACCTAGTATTATCAAGTGTGATGTCAACAAGTATATAGTTTATTATCAAGTGTGATGTTAACAATTATATAGTTTCCCTCAGAGTCAGATATATGTTTATGGATGGCAAAATCTAGGTCGTAACCAAACAATATTCCTACACCACTTGAATTGATTTTCCCAAAACTAAATATACATGATGCTGAAATTCAGTATGTATTATTTTTTTCCATATTTTTTAGTAAAATGGACATCCTGCAGACAAAAAATAATCATAATTATTTTGGTAAAGTACAGTGTTTGTATATTTACGATGCCATTTCGATTTCATATTTTTAGATAACGATTAATCATGTATTGTATTAAAGTAACAGACATATACCAAATAAACATTCGTTAATAAACTGATATTATGTTCCAAAACGATGAAAATAAAACTCATATTACACCCGTTAATTGCATAAATTTTGTCTTTCTGTGATCACTATGACTTTGTTGATCTCGTCATTCACCGTCTTGTCATCGTAGCTAGGCTCCGATCGCATCCCAGACGTTGTCAAACAGGTGGTTGTTATTAGTCCTGTCCTAGACGGTTCCATGCTTGTCTAAGCGTTCAAGTAGTTAATCGTTAAGTTTGGTGAAATCATCGAAAAGGCGGTCACTCATTTTTTTAAAACAGTAAGATGAACCACAATCTTTTTCTCATTGTTGTTGAGAAATGTTATAAGGAAGGTTGTGATAGAGACATTCTTCCCCGGAATTCTATGATTTGCCATGATCTTACTTGGCACAATGTCATTGTTATTTATGATTTCTAGGAGGTATTGCCTATTTCTTTACACCTCATAAAATACCAAATAACCCGAAGATATTATTTTTATTTATTGGTTGCGGTCTGTTGTTTTATCAGATCTTATACTGCGACATGTTACAAAATATTTAAAAGAAAAATGCCCTGCTCCCTTAATATTAAGTTGGGCTTTCATTTTGGAAAATCTTGAACTGAATGATTGTCCCGTTTTAATTAATCACTTTTAAAGTTTTAGAAATTAATATAATCTCTCTGGTATACGTATCAGTTTCTATGCAAAAAATGCGTTTAATAAATGTCCGTGTCATAACAATTAAACACATTTGCAGGTTGGAAGCTGTTTTGATCGGTTGTATCCCAAAGTGACGATTTTATTATTCTGTAGCACATTTCCTTGGAGTCCCTTGGGTGGGGGCATTGTGGAATACTTGTTTATTTAAGAAAAGTCGATACAACGAAACAACGAAGCTACGATGGTGAATAGCCGAAAGTGCAATACAGCGATGGTGAAATGTCAAATAAGGATTGTAAAATGTCAAATTAATTTCGAAATCGAAGTTTCGATTTCTCACCATCGTTGTTTCGAATTTCCATTGTAATAAGTTTGTTGTTTTGACGACTTAAAACATTAAATATGCCGCGATGACCCCCAACGGAACACCGTACAGCTTATGTTAATCAGGCAGTCGGTCTTCTTATTTGTATCTTCTGGTGCAATCAACAAAACTCAGTATTTTAAAATCAGCGGAAAACTATGTCACACAAATATAAGTTTTCGGTTTATAACAGACAGACTAACATCGTAGAAACAGAAGGATAACGAGTCGTATATAGTATATATATAGTATTAAGGGTTACCTGGCTGTATCATATAAATGGTTCACTCAACAATTTGGGCTTTATTTCAGGCTCCTTATCTACCTATACGACTGTTTGACTCGTGAACGCTCTCATTATTGAGACATTGGTTTATAAAACAACGAATCACGTTCGTTTGTGATTGCGAACTAGTATTGAGCGTTTTCGTTTATGTCATAGAGCTATTGAGCGTTCGTTTATCACATTAAGCTACTTACCTACTCAGCCCAAATCAAAAAATTGTTCTTGGTGTGTACATTTAAATATATAACGCTACCATTTTATCATTGTGTTACACACTGCGAGTAGTATGATAGTTCAACAACGTTACAATTGCACTAACATAATTATGTTATTTTATTTTTGTTAATTTTGAATTAAAACTTATTTTACAATCACCTTAGATCAATCAAACCTTGGGTAGAACCATAGCTTGGCATAGGATCTTATAATAGATCATCATCATATAATATGTGTGTGTGTACGTTTGTGAATCTACAAGTCTTGATTCATATAGTACTTTGATTTATGTTTTAGCTTCATGTGGGTTGCCGGATGTTGTTGCCAATACCTCGTATGTGATGTCGTCTGCTAAATCATTTGTCGGAACAGTAGTCACATATAGCTGCGCTTCTGGGTTTGAACTGGTGGCAGGAGATCTGGTCCGTGTTTGTTACGGTGTCGATCTATGGACAGGTGATGCACCAAATTGTACAGGTGAGAAAATAACAATCGTTTGTTTATTTTTATAGACATTCATCACAGAAGTATTGTGTTTGTCTGTTTGACATGTGTATACCTATTATATGTGTGTCTGCTGTCGCCTGTGAAAGGGCTATGTAAAATGCCTTTTTACACTATGATGACAAGTCGTGCATGTTAAGCAAATATAAGCTCCTAGTAACGACAGGTGATTTTTATTTACCTGAGAACTGTTGTAAACATAAACAGGTATCTTAATATTAATTTAGAGGTTTGCAGGTTTAATTGCATACTATGTTCGCCAGGCACGATTTGCCTTCTTTACCCATATCAAAATGCAGTGACCGTATCTCATCTGCATTCAAATTTGAATCGACTGTACTGGCCGTTCCAAGTGCGTCGACATTTGGTGTTATTTCTTCTTTTATGCATATATGCATTGAACTTATTGTTATTAGTTTATACATTGAATTTAAATATGAAATTGTCACGGGTATCCTTTGAAAGGTATGTCCTCTGTTGCACTTATATAATCTTTCTTTTTCTCTGAATATATTGTCTTAATGTTGTGCACATTATTTTGCAATTAACCGTAGAAAAAAAAGGAAACTTTAGAATATAAATATCAGTATAGTTTGTTGAGGTTTTTAGAGTATAATTCGACCGAAATCCTTAAAATATACTTTAACTTTAATCAAAATGTATTCACCTACTATGATTAATGACCAAATGTATTTTTGGTAAGAGCATTATTTTTTCAGTAAACTGACAGTTAAAATAAAATACACATAGGTCATGCTTAATATACATCTTGAAATGAGATGACTTTGATGTGACAAGAACATATGACAGGGGCATATGTTCTTATGTTCCATATACTAGGATTATAGAGTTTTTTAATAAAATATAGAGTTTAGGTTGCGCCGGATTTTTTAAAGGATATATCCACCATCGGTGGTGGCTATGACTTTTTAATATTACGTCTCATGTAACAGTCCTGTTGAACATATATTGGCCTATCTTATATAATAATCTAATTGTGTTATATCAAACAGCTATTATATGTCCAAACATATTTAGATCAAATATGTTTGAGGTCTGTCTGTTTTATATCGTGGTTGCTATGTCCTATGAATGCAATGTCTCCTATTGGACATACATCCATTTTATTAATTAAACTAATTGTGTTATATTTAACAGCTGTAAATGCATCATCAGAAGCTGTCGTTCCTATACGTACAGCAGCGGCTGAAGAGATTGCTAAAGAGCTTGTTACCAACTACCAACCTGACGATTCCAGCAAAATCAACTGCCAAGTACCAGCGGTCACTTATTAGCGTTGTTGATAATCGGACATCAGCCATAGCTATGGGAGCATTTGGGACGTTTGTTTGCGTTGGAGTTTTAATTTTAACAATCGCACCTGACTTCATAAGCGTGTTAAGATATGTGTTTTGTAAAAGTGTGCGCATTCCCAAGGAAAAATAAATAACATGATAGATTCAGTCATATGGCAGCCGTACCATTTGTCACAAACTTGTGGTATGGTATGTGACAACTCTTAGTGTAACAAAAAACATATTTCTTAATATATTGTTTTCTAATGTCATGGTATAATGGACATTCTAACAAAAGTGTAATTCATCTTCGAGTGTATTACA
Organism: Panopea generosa; assembly: GCA_029582155.1. Classification (NCBI taxonomy): domain Eukaryota; kingdom Metazoa; phylum Mollusca; class Bivalvia; order Adapedonta; family Hiatellidae; genus Panopea; species Panopea generosa. Next base: position 49,360,620 of record CM055897.1, read on the forward strand.
TGTTACACTTCCTTTCTTGCTAGATATTTTAGCAGTTTTTGTGCCATGTACTAGCTTCTACTTCTAACTTATGAGCAGAAGCTCGTAAACGTGTAAGTGCAAATCTAATTTATTACTTTTTTTACATGTATGTCTAAAATATGGTTGAAATCTAAAAATCACTTTGTATCATTTTAGCCCTAGTTTTACTACTCCAGTTTAGAATATATGTATCACACATGTATGTCTGCGTTTGAACATTTCTAAAACTTGATTTAATTTCCAACACCGTAGAACAATCTAATGTTTCTAATATATATTTTACTGATTTTGTCCAGGAATTTTTGTCGGGCCTTATTTCTAAATCCTTGATAATAAGCTTATTAACATTTCTGTTTGTTATGACTATCTTTTATTCTTTGTAAGCCATAACTTTAGATAAATGACATTTATACAATGTAATACAAGAAATACTTTAAGGGTGAATATAAAAAGAAAAAAAAAGAAAAAACTTATTAAAGAGAATAAAAGAGGAGTATATATAAAAGACTTCAAAGGCTCTTACAAAATGACTTCCCCAAATTTAATGTTCTAAAATTTATTGATATTTCTCACGAAATTCACATAGACTTGAATTAACTATATTACATTTAGATAAAAACTGGTTAGTAGGTAAAACTATCATAATGTATTTGTATTTGTATTGAAATGATCTTAGTTTTGTGTCCATGGTACTTTTCAAAGGTAGACAGTGAATGTAACTAAATTTGCATATTATATAACATTCATTCTATTTGGGGAATTGCATTTCCTCACTTGATGAAATAAAGGTGTGTTGGGGTTTGTTGGTTTGTTTTTGTTTTTGTTTTTTTTGGGGGGGGGGGGGGGGTTCAGTTTCTATTATATTCTCTGTTTTTAATAATTTGTTTCCATCGTTTTGGTATGCTTTGGGTAAAATAATTGAGAAAATCGGAATTACTTGTATTGTATAACTGTTTTAATCGTTCAAAAGTATAAAACGTCTTGTGTCTAGAATCATATTGTTTTAATCATATTGTTTTAATTCCTAACTGTTACCACGATTTGTATAATAACAAACTGCCTTTACTTTTCATGAAAAAATTATTACCTATAGGTATTGTTTTACTTAATTAACATATTCGGTGTTAAAATTAATTTTTTGACCATGTTTTTATAATGTTACATAAAAACGGCGTTTCGCTGAATAACCACGTTGAGTGGGAAAATTGGTTTTGGTAATGTAAATGTTTTTTATTGCCGTGATTTTACTTGAAATCGACTTTATTATTATGTTTCTTCCAGTGATCAAGGCGATTTTGAGATTGTTTTATTGTTGGATTGTAATTCAAATCTTTATTTTTATTTTTATCGTTTGTGAAAACAATTCCCAGTGCTGATGCATTTTCGTTAAACCAGAAATTGAGCCAAACCTATCAATTACTAATATTAAAGATTCAAATGCAGATTGATTTCCATTTAAAATGTAGCATCGTCTGCAAAAACAGTATATTTGATAATGTTTTGATAATGATTATAAACATTATAAACATTTATCTTTATCGTTTGTGAAAACAATTCCCAGTGCTGATGCATTTTCGTTAAACCAGAAATTGAGCCAAACCTATCAATTACTAATATTAAAGATTCAAATGCAGATTGATTTCCATTTAAAAGGTAGCATCGTCTGCAAAAACAGTATATTTGATAATGTTTTGATAATGATTATAAACAATTTTAACATATTTCGTGTCATTACATTTTGATATTTTGAGTCAATATTTTATAACGCTAATCATTTTCACAAAATTGTTTTTAAGTGTGTATTCTTACACCTTTTTGTCAACTCCTATGTGTATGCTGCAAATTAGTTCTTTTCTGATCTGATCAGAGGGGATACTCGATAATTTAAGATATTTTTTATATTGCGCAATAGTGCTTTTTTATATTGTATGATATTAATGCTATTATTATTATTACGTTGTACATTGATGAGACTGAAATAAAGATTAAATATATACACAAAAAATATGTTTGCAATATAGTAAGTTCAAGTTTAGGATTTGTATTAAACCCTCAAATTTAACTTCCATAACCAAATATTGGTGTTTGTATTTTATCAAACAAAATTAATCAACGCGTGATATAAATTCCTGGGAATTTAATAAGGTGTACTTGAAGTTTAATGTTGTTTAGGTCTTACCCACAACGCGTAGTTGGGAATGATCCACCAGTTGTAAACAAATCCCTTGATAACATTTCTTCAACTTCTACTACGTTTCCTTGATACATAAATTTCACATTTCGCCATATAACACCCCCTCTTTGAAATACTGTACTGTTTGTTTTTATAACATTCACACATAACTTCCTTCGAGTACAATATTATTCTATTTCTTTCAACCTTCTCCTGTTTCAGATATAATAACAATGCCATTAACATACAGTAACAAAATATGTTTAGCATTTCTGAATCCACTCTGTCATATCCATTTACAGCAAAATGCTCATCAGTATTATTTAAATACATAGTAAATATAAAGGGTGATAACTCCCATTAACAAAATATAATTCTCCCTCAACATATTTAGATTACTTTTCAGATTTTACTTGTACTGACCTGATACACCTGATGAGGTAAATGCCATCAAGCAATGTATTGCAGTATTCGAAACTGAGGATAATTTGATCAAATAAAGAACTTTTCATTGAAGTTTCAAGTTTGATAGCTTAGTTTATTGAAAATGAAGTATGTTAAGTATTAAATACGAGGAAACATATTGACAAAAGTAAAATTATATTTCTACTTAAAAAAACTTGATAAAGAACGGCATGAAAGCATGAAACAAATAGTTAAATTATGTAACTAAATCTTCTCATTCGTTTTATAGTTCAATAACTCAGTTGGCATAATAACTAATTGGCTATAATTATATACCCTTAACAGATTGCCCTTTTGAGTAACGGTAGTACATTTTTTACGTTAAAAAGTCCTATGTAATTTCTTTGGGAATATTATTAAAATTGTTCACAGATATTGATATTTAAAAGAGCCATTCTTGAATAAATGACACAATGTAATATTAAAAATGTTTGAAAATCAACTTTCTGCTATTTTGTCAATATGTTTATTATTCAATAGATAAATCCCAGATTTAATCTGCAAAATTTTCTTTACAACACTTTTATAGTGTTAATAAAATGATCAAATAAAATAAAAAAAGAAAAAATCATAATTATCTACATACATGTAGTAATGCACTATCAAAGATAATGTATTACCGTTAGAAAGTGTCCTTTAATGGTATAGTTATCAAGTCTTTTTTGTCAACATAATTTTTTTTATGTAGGTGAGAATAAAAATATGTTGTAAGATATTTCTTAATTTTAACCACAAAGAGTGACCCGGAACACTATAAATATTCTACTCGTTTTGGAGTACACTCATTATTGATTTAAAGTTTAATGTGCCTGTTTTGCACGTGGTACACATTCTATTAAATTAACAATCTATAGATTAAAACTTTAACTGTAGCTCCAATTTATACTATATAATGAACACGTATTGTAAGTGAAAATGTTTCTTCTCATAAACAGGATAACAAATAGCATCATTTGAACACTTTTAGTACACACTGTCCAAGAGAAGCTCATCTGATGAAAATACAAGATGATACAATATGTGTTACATAGGTGATACATTATCATACAAACACATTGTATCATCTTTCATATATGGTAAAACCATAACTGCTTTAAACTTTTCTGGAACGAATCTTCAATTAAACTTCGTTCGGCTTCCTCTAGTTGGTACAATCTCTTAGATTAACACGTGACAGTCAGAATTTTGACCACCAATAAGACCTTATCCTTACTTACCCAAATCTCATCACGGTTTTGGGGGGATTTATAAGCATTGCTATATTTGCCTGCCTTTGTTAAAAAATTAACTTGAATATCATCTGTATCAATCTTGGTAATTTCTCCCATAAACCAGTCTTTATTGTACACTGCTGCTACCCACTCTCCACATTTTGACGTGCCTATTGGATCTTGTTTAGCCCGTTTCAGTTTGTTTTTCTGTTTCTTTGTCTGTGATGTATCTGGTGCCTTGGACTTCTGTTTGTTTACTTGTATCTCATCTGGTGGGGGATTTTCAACTTTCTTGGATTTCGTTTTCTTCCTATCGGTGGCTTTAGCAGACAATGATTCTATAGCATTTGTTGCGTTCTTTGGGTTTGGATTATCCTTTACAAGTTGCTGCGCTGTCTCTCTTTTTCCTTCTTTTTGTATCCTTCTGTGTTAACTTACTTTTGTTTCTGTCGCTCTGCGTTGGTTAGCGCCATTCTGTAAAAATGTATTTTCCTTTAGTATGATTTACATTATAACTTATGTAACCTATTTGTGTGAAAACAAATGTTTAAAATTATCATTTCATATGAAATTATTAGATGTTAAACAATCCGAATTCAACTAAATTTGTTGTATTCTCTAAACCATTTAATGCGGGCATCAAAATTAACAATGACCTCACTTACATAACATTATCTCACCTGCATAACGTTTCAATGTTTAGGCATTAGATAATTCAGGTAAATAAATTGTTGTAAAATGTGTCTTAATATTACAATTGGAAATATTGTTAACACTAATAGATATATGCGGAGTTCACAGAATGCTTACCGTTTCCAGAATAGATTGAGTACGTTACTAAAGTGACGACCTCACCTACGTAACGCTAATGTATTATCTAGTATGTTAGTTCTCACCCTTCCGTCCGTGTAAATGGCAATAGAATACATTCTCAAACATGTAAAGTCAAAATAAATTACCCGCGTTGCATATTTAAGATATATCATAGGGTTTTCACAAAAGCTTAAAATAGTATCACCTACGTAACAGTTATTCTATTCAGGGAGAATTTCAGTGTGACACTGTTACTACTGACCCTTTTTAATAAAAACAGCTAAAGGACTTCATTATGTAAAATTTTAAACAAATACTGACAATATCAAACTATTTTCTATCAAAATCGTGGTTGGAAATATATGCAAAGGAACCAACTTACCTTTATTGATAGAAATATTCCATTTTCAATTCCAAAAACAGAAAAGCAGGACTTAGACCAGGAACCAGGGGGTCAAAATGGTAGTACCCGAAAGTAGTTCCATAGAAAATTGACAGTGGTCATTCAAGATGGTGTGAGTGTGAAAATGCACTTGAAAGGTACTATTGCAATGTGAATTTGTGAAGGGAATATATTTTCCCAGAGAATGGTGCAAAATTGAGTGGACTGGTAGCTATAACACACAGATGGGACTATTTCTTAGACGGTAAGAATTTTGCATAATTTGGCTGATTTGACCTCTGTATGTGAAATAGGGACACCTACTTTCGCTTTGATCAAAATTGTGAAATTGGAAGCAGTTAATGCCCATGTTTTTAACTGTTTTTTGTGTTCTGCTTGAATTGAATATGAATTCTGGAAATTCTCAATGAGTTTGGAGTACAGCTGTAACTGTGACAGTCTAGTGTGCTAATATTACGGTCTATGTGAAATTAATGGTGGTCCAGCTTCAGCAGACGGCAGTACAACTTCCGGCGACTCGGTGTGCTATAAAATTAGCTGTTCGGTATAATCAGGCGTATACTGATACCGCATGTATACTCATATTATTTTCGTTACGTAGGTGATGCGTTACGTAAGTGCGAAAATACAGTTCAAATGTCAGTTTATGTCTTTAGGGTGTTACTATTTTTAATAGATTTGGTTTTGTTATTACTGATATTGGTTACATTAATGTGCAGATCCAACAAATTCAATACAGACGTGTTAATTATGCAACAAAATACTGTTACGTAGGATAAGTTCGGAAGTGTGACAAATTTAAAAGAGAATTTAGAGTTTTATATCCACTTAACTTTGGAGTAAAATATGACTTTAATTATCTGTTTGTTTAAATTTATCTGTTAACTTTGTAATAAACATGCTTTGTATTTTCTAGTATGAGTTTTATTGATTTTAGTAGTACTATCAAAGTACGTTATGGTAGGTGAGACGAATTTTGCGACAATATATTTTTGACCAAAAATAAAATAACCCGGTACTTCTTAGCTATAAAAATGATCTTGATTTTACATTGGTAAGTCATCTGAAAAATCATGACATTTACCAGGGATGTCATGTTTATTGATCTTAGACAGTTTGTTCTATTTTAGGAAATATACCGGCGACACGTGAAAACGTAGTCCTATTATAAATTCCGAATATACAATTTCGAAAAATATGTGAGAAAAACAAATAAATGCGGTACCGAAGTACTATGTAACAATATATTAGCTATGTAGTCAAATATTTGAAAGTAATTCCCGACAGGTACACGACAGTAATCCACCAAATGTCTGCGACAACGATATTTTCAAAGTGTGTCAATTATTCAAGAATGGCTGAGTATATGCTGTAATAAGAAATCGGTAGTGTTAAAATTATGACTTGTATTGGATGGTATGAGAACGATGTCACTGGACTGTATTAAAGTTGGTCAACATATCAGTTAGTGTGCATTTTTATGAATAGATGCATTCATAATATGGAATAATACTTGTGTAAGTACAAAGCAAAAAAGCCAACTGTGTAGTGAAGCCTGGAATTGGTAAGTTGAATGACGCTCTACCATTTAATGAAGGTCTTCACTCTATTAAAAAGATTTCCAGACGTGTTTTATTCCATATATATTGCTTCTTTTTATCATAAGTAAATATTAGTTTTTAGGTGTACTGGTAACTTTTTTATTTAAGAATTCTTAAGACAGCGCCTTATATCACCATTCAGCTAGTTGGACTCTCTTAATTTGACCCCAGGGACCCGGCTTCCATAAACCTTTCAAAGGATAACCAGACAATACTACAAATAAATCTAGGGTCTTGAACTTTCAGAGAGTGTAACGTTTTAAGTTTCTCTAAAAATGGACCAATGAGTCATGTAGTTAGGGGACATTTGTGGTCAAATCAGGCTGGTTCAAGAAATTGGCTGAGACCTTGAGACCTTTTTAAACAAAAGTTAAACGACCTAATCAACGATATCAGCGTAAAAAATAGCAGTGTACTCTGGTATCTGACTGAATCCAACAAAAATGTAGTCAATTTGTCTAGCACTCAGCTCACTTATGCAGAAATGTCTTAACTATCCCAAGGCAAGTCTCTTATGACAGAGCTTGTGTCATAGAAGACACCGAATTGTTTAGTAGACGTGTTAGGATTAAGTCACAGTTTACTAAACCTGAACCAAAATATGGCAACAGTAAAGCAGAAGACATCACTTCAAAATCTCGTCGCGGTCAAATATCTTTCAATCGAGCATAGATAACGTAGACAATCCATTGGCATCAACCGAAAATATTCCATGTACACAATTTAAACTAAAAAGAAAATGGCAGCCACCAAGATAATCCATGGAACTTGAAACATCTATTCAAAGACTCGAAAATGATATCTCGTCCTTTCAGCCAAAGCGAAACATTGTAACACTCCCGGTCGTGTTATTAGATAGATGGCGAGCAAAATATGAAAACAATGAGGTTAGATGGCATAAGTGATTTATACAGTTGATATGATTAGTCACCTAATAAGACAAAACTATCTGATATACAGTCAACGAATAATATACTTTATACATACGAACATTAAAAATACCGGAAGTGATGGAACTGGTTCATTTAACACAATAAAAACACAATTTCTATATCATAAGTTAGCATGAAAAGGATGTCATAATGTCATAGTTCAGATGCAAATCATGCAAGTTAAAACTCAAAATAAAGTAGAATTGAAGATGCCAGAATTGAAGCGGACAGATTTTCAAATCTTCCCACTCTGGCAACTTTCGAAGAGCGATATTCAATTACAATTTTCTATTTGAAAAGATACAGCATTATTTGAAGGTAAGACATCAAATGAATGTAATTATTCTTAGTGAATATTTGTGTTTATACCTTGGGAAAGCTTTGCATTAGTCTGAAAACAGAGATCCAACAATTCTTGTTGGCAGCAGAAATCTGGCAGTAGATATTTTGGAGGTTATTCAATGATACTCTTATCTATCCTCAGATAAATATAATTAAACTTGTTTAGACTGATTATACTTATGTTAAAATAAGCTCTATATTTGAAACACTGTTTACTAACACATTGTATCAAATTATACAGATATAATTACTGAATATGTATTTTTGTTTACCCCACCCAGTGCCAGATTTCTTATCAAATCAATATTTGGATTTATGTTGATATTTTAATCTACATGCATAAGGTGAGTTCATATGGATAACTGCGTATATATTCATTGTTGTTTCGGGTATAAATAGTCTTATTAATGGCATGCTCGTTTAATAAAATGATTGTTTACTGGTAAAAACAGACGTACGGTGGCAGTTCTCACAAGTAAGTCTTATTTAGATAGATTGTCAGCATAGTCAGGATGTTATTCTGGTACAACATCAAATTTTAATAAAAATGAGCTATATGCCTTAAACACAGAACTGATAATGTAATAAAATCAGTTGATAAAGTCTCAGCGGTCGTTGTGATGGACAAAGATAACTTGTATCTCAGAGACAGAAAGACAACTGAATGACCAGTCCTATTACATTCAGTTAGATTATGATCCCACACCTGAATTCGCAGAGAAGGTTTCAACAACTGTTAATGAAATGTTCGATAAAGGAACTACATCAATGAAGATTATAAAATTTATTCACTTCCTGAGAATTCCAAAGCCTGACGGTTTAATCTCCTTCCAAAGATATACAAACCTGGCAACCCAGGCTGTCACATTGTGTCAACAAATAGGCATCATTTGTTCAACATACCACATATTACATAATGAAATAAATCATTTCATCGACGACGTTGGCATGAAATGATACGTTTTGAAAATATCCAATGTTTTCCACATCTCGCCAATGATTTCCAACCCAACATACATGTATTTGGTATTAACCATGACTCATATACTATGATTAAACACATCAGGACAGGACGGACAATTTACGTATACTAGTACTTGAACTGACTTTATATAGTTAAGTATTTTCACAAGGTATCTGTTCGGTTCTGTTGACCCTCAAAGTCTATTATAAACATGGATTGTATCCAGTAATATATATTTAGCTACAGTTTATTCAATAGCATTTAAACACAAAGGGAGATAACGTGTGATATCTATTTTAAATGGCGTTCTGGTGCAAGTTATTGCTCTTGAATATGAACCTGGCATATTAATTATGTTAAACATCTGTTATACCTCCGTATTTGTTGTATAGTTCCTCGCTAATATTTACATCGACAACAAAGCTACATACATGATATAACGTGAAATATCAGGTACTTATGATATTACTGATAAGGTGTATACAATTATCGACGGTATCACAATGACAGTTATGGCTTTGAGAAACATGGTCCTTTTGCATGTAACTGTAATCTGTCTTACATATACAAATAAATTTTATCATGCACGTTCTCGGCCTTACAAAATATCCTTGCCGATTTTACAGGAAATCATATTTCAAAAAAAAACATCTCTCATGTACCAAGCAGGTAGGGTTTGGTCTTAAAAAGTCAAAGTTTTTACAAAACATAATAAAATATTATCCAAAGCAGATAAAATATAAACTTTTTATTTCATGTACATCACTAACCATATAAGTTGCATGCCGGGTACATAGCTTATAATCATTGCATAAATGACAATCACTGGCGCGGATCGTGCGTGCGTGCGTGCGTGCGTGTTTGTACATATATGCGTGGCTGCGTGCGTATTGTGTGTGTACGTGTAGAAAACAGGGACTCCGCGGGAATCCTGCCATACATACTAGTATTTGGCAAATCAAATTGTGTCTCAACATATACAGCCAAACCTGTCTTAAATGGCCTTTTAAGACAGGTTGTTGCTTAATACAGGTTAATTTGCATTGACAGCATAAAAATTATATATAGCAATTGTGGCTGCTTAAGGCAAGTGGCTGCTTTATAGAGGTGACCGCTTACACAGGTTTGTCTGTATATGTATTTCATATATTTTGTCAGGGTGATGTCTAGTGTGAATTCGTGTAAACTCTCAGAGAGGGTTTCCAAAGTCCAGCGTGTTTGTATCCAGCGTGTGGGAGGGACATTTTTGAAACATTCAGAAAATCACAAGGGTGTTGACTCCACTATCACGCCTTTAAATCCGCCTATGCAAAAGCCATGAGAAATATTCATGTTTGCCATTGAACACTTGTCAGTATTACATGTCTCTATGTAGCACATGGCTACAGTACCTCCCCGTCATCCTTCCACTCTTCAGTTATACTATGGTCAACTTTATAGCCATCCCAGTGAATACCGTCTCCTTTTTGTGGAAAAATTAAAGTAGTTGGGAATATGAAGTTCAATGGCCAGTACTCTCCAAAGACTGATTTGAAATTTCTACTGACACTATTGGTGTTTTTAATTGGAACTTTTTTAGACAGTTCATACAATGTTCTACCATCTGCCGTGTTTGCCATATTTGAATAAAAGAAAATAATGCCGTATAATCCGAAAAGCGTTTCTGCATACTCGTGGAAAATTAACAACGCGTTGAAAGATGTTATGCTCCCGAATACCCATCTATAAAACGTGATTGGCAATACCAGATCTGTCCAGGCATAGGCCGTGGGCCAGTATATCTCTTGTATATACTTGCCGGTAAAGAAAGCAGCGCCGAGTCCAGTAACCATCGCGTAAAACGATAGAATAACGAAATATCTCTGGTTATTATGTCCTATACAGGTCCCTACCATGAAGCAATGGTGATCTCGTTTCAAAATGCACGCATCACAATAACTACAATGACTTGCACGAGGCGGAACGTGCATGTTACATGTCTCACAAAATTTCCACGGAAGTTCGTCTTCTTTAGGTGTCATGTAGACGCTGTCTCCGTTCTGATTAGACTCATCTTCAATGTGTTCTTCAAACCGATCAGGAGGAGAAGGCATGTTGTCCAAATTTTGGTTAATAGTCCTTTTGGATTTATCTCTAGACTTAGGGTATGACGGGTCGTTAAAAAGCACCAAAAAGTAGTTGGTTAAACCATTGATCAGTATAAACCAACAGAGTGCCTTCATGCAGTAGATGGTCCAGGGACCGAAGTCTTCAAACACGTAGGGCACCACGTAATACATATACATATACATCTGTGTAGGTCCTTGGAACGCCATCAGCGATCGTATAACGACCTGTAACAAATAAACATAAACTATTGTATAGAATAATTGTTATAATTAAAAAAAATTATTAAAAGATGACTGTATTGACGCATTATAAGCTCATATGTATTTTAATGGGGTTTAACGCCATTTTCACCACATGGCAGGTTAAATGATGCATATCAAGTTTTACATATGGAGGAAGACCACAGAATGAATCCGAAAAGAACCACTGATGGATTTAGGTCGTCCAACTATATGGAATTAGGGCAATGTTTATAACTTAATTTACCAAATTTAGTGCTAGTGTGTATGGTTATGGATCAATAATTCTTTAAAGGTATTTCAGTCATATTACGACGATATCTGTTTTTTTACATAACTGTTTTTTCATTCGACTCGTGTTGGTACATGGTGTTTTATACCTGCACATGTAAGCAGGTATTCGTCTAACATATGCGCATAATACAAAACGATATGTTTTAATTAGTGATGCCTTTCGAAGTTCTTGTGTTAAACTCAATTTTTCAAATAAAAACATTTTTGCTCAGAATCACCAAAATAGTCATAGATGTGTTGTTACGTGTAGTTCTGCTCAAAATGGTGCAAATCTTTTACAGATGATGTTCTGGTTTTACTCTGTGTAGCTCCGTTCCTTCTAAACTATTTGACACAGAGTCACCAAATTTGGTTCATATTTGTGTTATGGGTAGATAGAACTACCAAAAAAAAACATGCAGCAATTTTTATATGACTTTTCCAACAACGGATAATTAACTTAAGCCTGTTTTTAGTGTAAACTATTCGCCCAAGAGTCAACAAATTTTGTATAATATGTTGACTTGCTAGGCTTTGTTATAGCCATACTTTATACGTGAAATGTTTAACTCCGTGTGTGCAAGTATATGTATGTAACGATTTCTCATGGGCCTAAGACCTTCTGGAAATAAATTAAAATAAATTTGTCAGACTTGTATATGCCGTATCAGGATCAGTCCGACCAGGTTTAATCCTTGAAGGTCAGACGTCGTGTCACGGAATGCCCGCTCCGGTTTGTTTTCATTTTAAAGTGTGTACTACGTTGGGGCTTTAAGGTCTCATATTAAATCATAAAATCGATAAAAGGAGCCCCGTGTAAGCCATATTTATAAGCGGTATTCATATAACCATCTGTTGAACACAAGGCGTTGTAATGATTATGTATTATCATGCAACTCAAAAGAAAAATGATGGATATCCATTACCAGTTGTATTTGTTGTTTGATTGGAATGTCCTTGGCGTATGGAGCATTTCAAGTTCATTTCGTAAAGCTATAATTATATATGTAGATAGATAGACAGACAGACGGACGGACGGACGGACGGACGGACGGACGGACGGACGGACGGACGGACAGATAGATAGATATTTCTTTATTTAAGTCTCATCATGGTTAATATACAGTATATACGTTAAATAAAACATTATATTTAACAATTAGCTATGCCATTCTATTAAGAATTATAAGAGAATATATTTACATGTAAAACACATCATTACATATTTTAAACCAATTTATCACAATTAATAATACTTGCTGTTTATATATTTGCATGTTAACTGATAACCTTACAATAATAGCAAACATACTTGCAGAATAGCAAACATACTTACAAAATAGCAAACATACTTGCAGACTAGCAAACATACTTGCAGAATAGCAAACATACTTGCAGAATAGCAAACATACTTGCAGAATAGCACATATAACACACCACGTTTTGACATATATTTATGTATACACCGTAAAAAATGAGAGGCCGGTATTAATCTTGACATATGGTCGAAAAGCTTATTAAAATGATATAAGATGTTAATACAAGATTAAAACTGTCGGTATAAACGCGTTGGCTACAGACACATACGTTAGAGCAGTGAAAGTGTTTCAACCAGCTTTGTTTGAATATAAGGTGTATGTTTTAACGTAGCTTTCGACAGTCTCTCGGTCCTGGAATGAACGGATGGACGGGCGGACGAACGGGTAGACGAATGAACGAACGGATAAATGAATAAATTTAAGACTTTACGAAGAGTTTCGCGACGTAAACCTGAATTGTTTCTCATGCACGATATCATATTATATTTTAGTCGTTAAATCTCGCAGCGGCGACAGTTGTGCATCGCATGGTTACGTTCGTGGGAGATTTTGGTTTCGAGCCCCAGCTGGTCTAATATTCGAACTCAATGTGAGAAGCGCTACGGACTGAGCCAACCTGGCACGTGCAATATAATGTGACTGAACCGGATATCATGATATGGATCCGTGGTATGATACCTCAGGGGGTCAGTTCTTAAAATACCTTCTCATTCCATATACACCGGTACACTATTTGCAACTATGAGACGATATATAAAAAAATACACCACTGCAGCGACAATGAATTCCACCTGTAGTTTTGTATATATATATATAAAGGGTATAGAGAGATGGTGTGTATTTGGGATTAGAATTAATAATGCGGGATTTGGATTATGGCTAAAACAAACTTCACGATAAGACGGCGATTGTATATGGAAGATTAAATAAATATTGCGGTAAATATTACTGAGCATAAAATGGTTGAATGATTCAATTCTATCTAATGTTAGGTATTTTCATTTTTGATTCTATAAAGAATCGAATGAAGTCGTAAACGTTTAGTCGACATTATTTATTTACCTATTTATTTATTTTTTGAATGGCGTTTAACGCCATGTTCAACACATTTCAGGTTATATATGGCATATCCAGTTTTAATGATGGAGGAAGACCTCAGACTGAATCAGACTGAGTAGAGCCACTGTCCTACCGCAAGTAACTGGCAAACTTTCTCATATAAAGGTTTTAGAGCGAGCGGGACTCGAACCTACGACCTTAGCAGTGAGAGGTAAGTGATCTTGAGACAGCGCCTTAGATCACGACTTCATTTATATAAAGAATTGGTTGTAAGATTTCGTAAAATCTTATTTGATATTTTCGAAGTTTATAAAAGCAGAGGCTGTGTAAATATTAAGAATGGCTGGACTATAAAACACAAATATTATTTGTCATATTCTATTTTTCTTTTTTCAAATAGATCAGCACCGTTGACTATCCACAGACTATCAGTGTCGATGCTCTCCATGCACCGGATGGAAAGAACCGGAATTAACACCCGGGGTATCCCACGATGATAGATCACGGGCACAGTAAAACTGCATTGATATCCATGCACATTTGCATTGAAATTACATTTTGAAGGTGGGATCTTAGTGATAGAAAAGTGCAAATTTCATCATATGCACAATTCTGAATAACATATTTTGGTAAGACAATTTCTTTAATATGTCATGAGACTGTTTTTGTTTTAATGTGTTGATTGATTTTGATTAAAGAAAGACTAATACTGGTGAGTGAAACTCACCAAGATACCATGTCGGTCGATATCACGTGTTAATGGCCAAGCTGAAAAGGATATTCTAACAAAAGAGCCAGACTTTAATGTCTGAAACTTGATATTATAAACAATGAATTTCAATGAATGAGGGAATTTGCTTGTATGTACGTATAGTAACAAAATCATTATAGTAAAGCATAGTATAACCTTTTGTTCCCAGGCCATTTTCTTGGTCGTGCCTTTCTTCTTTTTCTCTTCCAGACTTGCCTTCCATTTTTCCAAAAACGGCGACTTATAGTCCTCCGGCGATGGCCATCTGAAGCCAACCGACTGACTACTCTCCGATGGGTTTTTGCGTTGTATCATGATTACGATGTTCGGTGTTTCCTGTCTGAAACATAAACAAATGCAAAAGTAGTAGTGAATTATAAATTGATTGCGGGTTTACTGCATATCGAAACATAAAAGTTATAATTAAGTCAACAGAAAAGCAGATTCCAGACTCACTCTCCCAATTGCGTTTGATGTTTTTATATTTATGCTCGTTAATCTTATATTGTGTTGTAAGTTTTTTTTTATTTTAATGTTCTTAGTTTTACAATAAGAATGTAAAACGAACAACATAAATATAAAATTTATCATTATATATGTACAATTTGAAAACACAACGAACCGTACGCCAACATCTGACGCAACGTCATATATGTTAACCATTTTTACGTTGTGCTTTACATATAATTAAAGCTAAGCTAATTTAAATGAAAAGTAAAATCGTTGTATGGACACGTGAAAAGGAATGTTCGGCATGATAAGTCACTTTTTGCTAATTATCGTCTTCTTGTAATTCTTTTTTGAATATCAGCGTATTTTATATTGTATTCTCTGTTCTGTAAGACCACATAAACATGAGGAGACTCGCGTGTACTTGGCCGTGAATATATTACCTATGGAAGTATAAACACCGGTCGCAAAAGACCATTGTGTTCAGTCACAAAATATTCGGTGTTTAGTAAATCAACTAAATATTTATCTAAAAGCACACGAGGTATGTATTCAATCTGTTTTATAAATTACAGAGCTCAGTTAAATATTTTTTAAATTTTACTGTCAAGTGACAAACGATATTTGCATTGTTTTCATTAATTGTTTTAATGTTTCACGCCATTATTCAACACATTTCAGGTTATATAATATTATGGCACATCCAGTTTTATAGGTGGATGAATACCTCAGAATGAATCTGAGTAGAACCATCGTCATTCCGCAAGTAACTGGCATAGAAATTTCTAACATAGAGTTTTTGGAGCGAGCGGGACTCGAACATGGCGGTGAGGGGTACTGAGTGGTTTTGAGTCTTAGACCACTCAGCCACAAAGGATCATGATTCGTAACATAAAAAAATACCATTGGGTTCAGTGAACTGTCAATTATTATATATGTCATTTCGTGAACACTGAAATTGGTACGCTCGCACGTGACCATACCACCGTGCATTATATAAGCCGATGAAACCTACACTAATTTTATGTTCTCTCGAGTCACGGTTGCTGAATGCGGTCATTGTCTGTGTGGATATTCATAATGATCAAATTGTATACGTTCGTGTTATTCTGTTTTGTAAATAAAAATGATATTTCACTAAAAACCAATAACTGCGTTTGTTGAGGAGAGTTTTAACAAAAAGAACACACTCTAAACGTACCGCCCACAAGAATTCACCTGTGAATAAATGGACTGACGATACCATTGATAGTCGTCAATGAATTATTGATATAATCATTTCTGAATGAAGAGAAAAACGACGTTCGGGTAATTAACTTTCAACATTCTTAGTTTGATTACATATATACAAATAGGTATATAAACTTTACATGTAACGACATATACTTAGCAAAAAAAGAAACTTTACATACTTTAGGGCCTGCTTTAGAGGGTTAACGTTGACTTTATGTGAACGTTATCGATATTTACCTAAAGGCCCGAGTATAGAGAGTACATCGACACAAGATGTGTGCACTTGTACCGTGCACGGGCTAGTACGCTTTACGCTTCCTGTTTTGACCACTTGCCTCGTGTTGACCTATCCCGGGTTCATTTCAATTGCTTTTTCTTAGGCAGCCACACGCACTTTTTATCATTGACACGAAAACACAATATTGTTTACAGTTTTGACTGAAAACGTAAATGTCACGGCTATCCGAAAATGACAGAAGTCAGGCTGTCGGTATGCTTAGAACCGGCATGTCTGTAAAAAACGTTGCCTTTCATTTTGGGTGCTCTAGGCAAACAATTCACAACCTGACAACTCGGTATGCAACTACTGGGTCAGTTACGGATAGGCCGAGATCAGGTAGGCCCAGAGCGACATCACGTAGAGACGACCGGTACATTACGTTAACGCACTTACGTAATCGCTTTACCCCAGCAACGGTAAGTGCACGGCGGTTTAGGATCTCGGCTCAGACGATACGTAATCGTCTTAGACAAGATAGAGCACCAATTCGTGCGCGTCGACCTTATAAGGGACAAATTCTAACCGCGCGTCATAGAGCCGCCCGCTTAGCCTGGGCTCGACATCACAGGCACTGGATACGTGCACAATGGCGAAACGTGATTTTTACCGATGAGTCACGCTTCAGGGTCAGTTTTGCTGACGGTAGGGTCAGAGTTTACAGGCGACGGAACGAGAGATTTGCTAAATGCTGCGTGCAGGAACGAGACAGGTTTGGGGGTGGTAGCGTCATGGTTTGGGCGGGCATAATGGACAATCATAAAACACATCTGTTTATCGTTCCGGGCAACCTTAATGCAGTAGGGTATGTGAACATCTTGAGGAACAATCTCCTCCCATTCATGCAAAATCGGGGTCCTGGAGTGATTCTGCAACATGACAACGCGAGGCCCCACACAGCTCGCATTACGACACAATTCTTGGCTCAGAACGGCGTCAACGTCTTGCCGTGGCCGGCGGTTTCGCCCGACCAAAACCCGATAGAACACATGTGGGACGAACTTGGGCGTCGGGTACGCATACATCATCAAATAAACAATGTCAATGACCTGAGACATGCCTTCCTTGTTGAATGGCGGAACATACCCAATGACGTCATTCGCCGTCTCACAAATTCCATGAGGAGGAGAATAGCAACCTGCATTAGGGCCAATGGCGGTCACACACGCTATTAACACAACTTGATTCACATTGGCACTCAGATTGATACTCAAAAAGTCAATAAAACATTTCACGTTTTTGTGATTTTTGAAATCGACCCCTACCTCTTGTGACCTCAAATTTGACCTTCATTTTGAAGAAACCCATACCCGACGCTGTTACAAACTCACAGATATTGCTTCCAAGTTTCATATAACATCTACATACGTACACTATATTGTTTCATAGTGACGTTATAACCATCAGCATCCCACGTAAAGTTTCTTTTTTTGCATAGTATATATCTATATGTACACGACGGCAAATGTTTTTCTTTAAATCCAGTCATATCTCTACGAACACTAGTCATACGTGTGGACTATTATCATATATTAGCCCGCCATATCCCGGCCTGCGTAGGGCAGGGGTTACATATGCCATGTACATTAATTGTATTGATGTGCATTTTCACTTGTACTGATGTACTGTATACTGTATACCGTCTTCCGTGGCCTAGTGGTTAAGGCGTCCGTCTCGGTAGCTGGAAGTCTAAGGTTCGGTTCCCGGTGGAAGCAGCTAGTTAAATTGGGGAGTACTGAATGTATAACAATCTGACGACTGGCAAGGATACCATTCGAAAGTAACGATGTAAAATACAAAGGTGTCCCATAAACCCAATGTGACTGTCCCCTTCATAGGGCCGACAAACACTTTACTTGTACTGTACTTTGTGTATCATAGTAGAAAGAAAGGCAACTACTAGGCCTTTTCATTATCGGCGATAGACCACTACACAAATATACACTACATTTGTATATCCCTAATAAAATATAAATAAAAGCAAAGAAATAATTTTTCAATATTACCTTTATATAAAATTAATCCTGAACACGTCTATTTCAACTACATTTACACGTCACCCACTATTACGGAATTCCAAAATATTCCGTTGACATACACATATACATCTATAGTCTTATCCTGTCAAACGTTAATATCAAAGACAAACTATGTATTATTTTACAGTTAGTCAAGTTCCAACCAGTCGAGATCTTTACCGATGGTAATACCTGTGGGTACATGAATCGGACTGTAGTATTATTTGTTGAATTACGTGTGAACCGCATTACAAGGTCAACTGCTATTAAAATTAAAAGCCTTACAATCAGCTCGTCATAGGTAATACGTATACCTGATCACTATGCAATTATAGATCTGTGTTGTAAACATTGCACTTATAAGACTTAGGAGCGTTTCACGATTTTATGAACTAGTATAGCCTACTAGTATTTATTTAAAAATTGCTATTGTTTTTTGTTCTCCGCTACATTACAATATTACTTTACAAAACATGTATAACATTTGCACGAGTGTTATAATCATTTTAATCTAATTTATAATGCACGGCACTTAGTCACTGCCTAATCATTAACAGAACAGAACAGAACATTCTTTTATTTTGGCTTAAGCATTACAAAAGCTTTTCACCATGTAAGTATGTCATTATTACCACGGATGAACGAGTTGCAATATAATTATAATTACCGCGGATGGACGTATTACTGTGGATGGACGAGTTGCAATATACTTATACAATCATGACATTATTACCGCGGATGGACAAATTGCAATATACTTATACAATCATGTCATTGACGAGTTGCAATATACTTATATAAGAACAGTAGATCGATAATCACTTAAAGCAGCGACTGTTTATATGAAGCAGAAAGATATGCCATTCATAGAATTTATCGATTTATTTTGTACTATAAATATGCTTCAACAGACACAACCGCAGTTAGCCACGGTGTATCATAATTGTAGCGAGAACAAGGTTCGCAAGAAAGTAAATAACGTTTGTAAAGAAAATACGTTACAATTAATTATTTTTAACAAGAGACTAAAACTTAACAAACTGATGTTCCATTATGATTATTTATTTATATCTAGATCTAATATACCTTCATTTCTTAATTAACTTGTGTCCATTTAACATGTTAAACAATAAACACAAACGATCTTACCTGTGTATGGACGTTTGTTTATCCCATCATGTTATCGGTTGCTGTTGTTTTTGCACTGTATAGTTTTAGCATCTATCACAGAACGTACATCAGCGTCCCTGGCAACCAGAAACAAGTGAAGTGATTACCGGATAGAACTAATGGGCGGATGGGTCATATTTCTAACGTTTCTTTTGTAAACAATGCTTATTATCAAGTACAAGTGATCGCAGTTCTTAATGTTTTCTAAAACAAACTTCTGTAAGACGCTAATTGAAAATTTCGAAATGTGTATATTAACCGAAAGCATTAATTAAAATACCCTGGAAACTATACTTGTTACCAAGTATTGCTCAGTTTTATTAACAGGATGAGGTAACTACTAACAAGACTATAGGTCATGCAGAGACAAAACAACAACTATGAAATCGTCAACAAAAGACATAGTCAATGTAGTTTTATGCAATACTAAATGTTTTAAATTCATGATGACGATACAGCCAACGTTTTCCCCAAGAATAGGGGTTTACGGCATCACCAAAATAAAAATCTTGATTCCTGCTGAACAACAGAGTAAACAACAAATCCTATTTCTGATACTCTAAACGTTTTTAAAAATTTAAAGAGCGACAGTAGGTGGATAGAGTGTTTAACCCCCACACTAGAGGTTGCGGGTTCAATCCTCAGCTCAACACAATGTATATCAAAATTCAACACTGAATACTGGTTCTACCCAAGAAGCTGTCTTGAGAGCAGTTCATATAAGCTTTGAGCTTTCTTCGCAATCAAGCTTAAACAAATAAGTACCAACTAAAAACTCTAATAGTAAGTGTTGCCTCCTACAACATGCATCGGCTACAGTGGTCCAATTAACGCTATCACTCAGGTTGCACACTTTAACAATACAGATGTTTATAATGTGTCCTCATGGATCTTTAAAATGAACAAATAACAAGTTGGTAAATTAATACATAGTTTATTTCACGTTACCAACATGAGAAAAACAACCGAGTTCCAATACCCTACAAGTAATTTGAACCTTTTCCAACAGCAATACCGGCTTGGCATCTTAATGAACTAAATTCATATGTACAGTAAAACCTGTGTAAGCAGTCCCCTCTATTGAGCAGCCACTTGCCTTCAGCAGCCACATTTGCCATTTCCCATTTCTGTGCTTTCAGAGCAAATTAACCTGCACTAAGCAAAACCTGCCTTAACATGCCACTTTTACTCCTTCATTTGACCTTCACTTGCTGCTTAAGATAGGTTTGACTGTACATTGGGGATTTTTTGTAAATAGTGGAAATATACATTCAACAAAACAGAACATATCAGTCATTAGGCTTGTTACTGGATAAATGGTCCCCCTATTTATTCAACTGACCCAATATATTTCCTGGAGGTAAATAATAAACAAAATAAATGATGAATTTGATTAGCCACCTACTTCGTAAAGATGTTTAAAACAGGTTTAGGTGTTGTATTTTAAAATGGCTTGTTTTTCTTCATTTGTTTTCATTAAAAAATACAATTTTACATATTTAAACCATAAAACATCAAACCTGTGTAATCAGTCCCCTCTATTGAGCAACCACATGTTTTAGGAGCGGAGTAACCTATATTAAACAACCTGTTTTAAAAGGCCACCTTTGCTCCTTCCCTTGACTGGCTGCTTAAGACAGGTTTGACTATAATTGTTTTAAAGTTTGAGGTAAAATTGTTTTTGCTTGGTGTTCCAGGTCTAGATATTAAATATGCCACCCATAGACCTTGTTCTGACCATTTCGTCTATAGAAAAGATAGAGGGTTGTCATGTGACAGTGCTCTTAGCCAATGAAATCGCTAGGTCCTTTAGGGGTGGGGGTGAAAATAAAGTACTTTTAGGTATACATACATCCAATGAGCTCAAATCTGCAGAGAAATTGATAATTCATTAATTAAAAGTTTAAAACAAAATTATAAAATAACGTAATTAACTTCAAAGTATTTCTTTACTGCAACTGACAATAATTTTACCTGCACAAAACTGCCTGTTACAGAGTTGCAACTAAAAATCGAGAAACAAGTATGGGTATTTTTAAAACAGAATGATTTAGGGAACATATATCTAAATATAACAAGAGGGCCACAATGGATTAAAACAAGGCAAGAAAGTTTTGTCTTGATTTATTATTCATATCTAGATTTGATACAATGCCTATACTTGCGTTTTTAAAGGTATTTAGTATATTATCCCATCTGGCCAGTTTTATACCTTTTCTGAGATCTTATGCCAGTTTAACTTTTGTTTATGTTTGATAAATACAGACATGTGAGCGAGTGTACACAAGACTGCAATTTTTGACAATTCTAGGATTATAACTACAACATTTATTTTTTAATTTTTGGCCAGATCAAATACTTAATACGGTAATATAACTATAATGTACTGTGCAAGTCTGATGAAAATCCATTGAAAAATGTAGGTGCTACGGTGCACACAAGTAAATTTTCACTGATGGACAGCGGAATGGACAATAGACACACGTTAATCAGTATATCTAATATTGAGTTTTACACACTCATGTGAGCTAAAATACAAGAGGGACATATTGGCCAAAATTCACTCACAAATTACTTTCTGTTTATACTTTATCTTTTTAAAATGATGTTTATCGCTATTTAAGCACATTACAGGGGACAAACAGTAATTCATAGTAATAATCCCAGCAAGCAAGTAAACATACAACCAGGTAATGTACATGTAATAACAGTGTTCTGTTCCTAATAAAAGGCCATATAACTTATAAAGGTAAATTATAAAACTGAAGTTGAAATGTCTAAACATGATGTCAGTGGGACAGTAACTGGAACATCCCAGCAATTTATCTGCCACACAGTAAATATCTCCATTTTCTTTTTAATGTCAGGAGCCTTTACTCAATATTTCATCGAAATATCTTAATAAAGATAACTAGAACCATTAGGCAGAAACCACTTTTATACATTTTAAGTAACAGTGACTTTGACCTGATTGACCTTTTATTCAATTCCAATAAAAAATCAACAAATGATTGATTTGAAAATGAATAAAATGCAACAGCTTGGATATTCACCTAGCACAACATCCAATGTATGTACCGATGATCAGCTCCCTCATTATTTTTAACACTCTAAACTTATTGCTTTTCTATGATAAAATTCCATAACTTTGGACAATTTTATTATCATTTAAAAGCGATATTTATACATGTTTACTCACTGTGGACCAATCAATGTAGGCTCGGATCAGACAACAGGCTACTCAGGCTGACTTTTGGTCTACATTGTTTGGGAAC